>NMRA01000088.1:431572-655347 GCA_002633005.1 Phoronis australis
ATCATCATCATCATCATCATCATCATCATCATCATCATCATCATCTTCATCATCATCGTCATCACACTATCTTTATCAATATCGGCATCGTCTTCAATATTATCATTTCCAACAACATCGACCTCTTTTCCCATTTTCGTTTTTCTCCTTCTTCTGTTCTCGTTCTTCCCATTCTACTTTGGATTTGTTTTCCTTCTATGTCTTGTTCGATCATTTGTGTTTTACTGTTTCGCTCCTTCAATCATTAAATTTAATGCCGTTATTGAATTAGCGGTGTATGGAACATGTCTTCAAGTGACACGCTTGAGGTGGGCCAATTACGTGTACAGCATTATTCAAGCAATTATTGTAAGGACAGAAATGATAAAACAGTTGATGGCGCACTTGTAGCACAATACGTATCTTCAACTTGAGAGGAATGTTTTTACATTGACACGCAAACTTGATCTGTGTTACTACTTGAATACTCTTATTCAAATAACCGTGGTTTTCCAGAACTCTCTCCTTGACGCAACAAATCTAATGCGACTCCTGAATGCTATGTCGTATCTCATTTCTCCACCAAGTCATTGTCTGAAAAAGTTACCACAGAAGTTCAAACATCTTCTTGCCGCTTTTCTTCGAATGTCTCACGGTATTGTTGACGAAATATAACAAAAGCACGTAGGCTTTATTCATTTCATTGGCCATCATCCTTTTGAAAATGAAATTACAATTGACGAAGTATGGGTGTTTGTTATTTTTTAATTTTCTTTTATTCCTTGTGAATCAAAAAGGCATAACAAAATGAAGAATAAACCATTGTTTTACATTTCCCCAAAGTAGGACTGAAAATGTTTGAGGTTTTTCGCTGTTAAATTTGTAAGTTACTGCAATGTTCTAAAATGTAACGACAAAATCGCACACATTTTTCTCATTCAGAGCATTGATTAAAAGCATTGTGTAAAATTTCCCTCGTAGCAAATTTGTTTAGCAAAGTTGTTGTGTGAATAACGAAAAGAAAAAGAGAAGCCTGGCTATTTCATTTAATTAGAGAAAACTTCGCCTTTGGCTAGGAGATCATATAACTAATATTTATTGAAGAGACGCATCTGCAATATTGGTGCGAATAAGTTACAGGAGGTACGACCAATCCCATGATGTGACTAGGTTCTTTTTCATGTTTAACCGAAAACTGTGTCAGAAAAGTAACAAAATATTGAAAAAAAAAACGCACCAGTGCACAACTGATACTAAAAATCGTATTTACTGGAATACGGAGATAACTTCATCTTGGATCCAGCTATGCTTGCCTAAATGCAGTAGCTAGATATTTCCTACAAAAGTAAGAAGTCTTGTATTTTGTGTAGCTAATCAGAAAGATTTAGAAATTAAAAGTGATGTCCGATTCTCATTGCGTCTTTACGTTTCTGAAAAGCACTTTTGTGAAGTCTTTAGCATTATAGTTGAAACACCGATGAAGAGGGACTATGAAATGTTTCCATGGTTACAACGAAACAGACAGTACTGAAGATGTTTGCAACCACGAGCTCATTAACGATATTAAAATTTGTTAATAACGACAAATAGCGGCACCCTGCGGCGCAATGGCTCGCCATCGCAATACCCATTAGTGCAGGGTTGCGGGGTACGCCCCGGGATAGGGTCGCAATCGCATTATCAGTAACAATCCAATGTCTTCGAATCCAATCTCCGTTCATAGCTATCGTATGTCAAATTAATTTATCAAAAGTGTAAAGAAAACGATTTGTTTGTTGTACAGAGCTGTTACAACAAGCGAAAGTCACAAGCTGACGACATGTAATGAATGATTGCTGGCATTTTTAGTACAAGAAGATAGCATGGCTATGTGTAAACGATAAAAAATGTATGACATTCTATTTCAAGTATAGCAAATCAATCTCTGTATGAAACATTTTCTATAAAGTTTCAATAATAATACAGTTGTGTATAACTTTATCATAACGCTTCACCAGATAGAAATAGAAATATCAACGATGGTGATGATGTTGATGTTGAGAATGGAGATGATGATGGCTGGTGAAGACTACAATGAAATTGATGGTGAAAATGGTAATAATTGTGGCGGTGTGAAGGATGGCGATTTTTAGGCGATAATGATGGTGAGGATAACGATGATGGCGACGATGTTGGAGGTGATGGTGATCGATGATGATGATGATGATGATGATGATGATGATGATGATGATGATGAAGGTGGTGATGACGATATAATGTTGATGGTGATTGATGATGATGGTGTTGGCGATGATGAGGAAGATGTCAATGATGTTTCTGTCATTGATAAAGATGATAAAAGACAACGACGGTCCCAACTATGAAGTTGAAAGTAGCTGCAAGGTTATTATTATTATTTTCAAAATCAATCCCCACTGTCTACTACAACATTTTTTATAGGACCCGGCCTCGTTAACTCAAAATTTCCAAAATTATAGTACAATCAGTTAAACAAATAAACCATTAATTTAAATTAGTCTGTAATGGCGAGTTAAAGGGACGTAATCGCTTATATAAAAAATAGTTGAACATTACCTTTGGTTGGACCGATGTCTTGAACTCATTAGCTTTACCAAAGTTATAAAACAGCCCAATACGTCATGTTTCTGGGGCCATTTTCCAAAATAAATACATCGCATTAACAGTTGGTTTCCATTCACTCCATCGATCACATAAAGAATGTGCACGTACAAGTTTTTCAAAACTACAAATTTGTCTGATTTCTGTGCCCACCACAAAATAAAATTTCTACACGATTTGTAAAGGATAGACGTCTGGCGACATAGAATTTGAGAAAGTGAATTGTTTTGGAAATACATTTTCTATGTTCATTGCATGCTCCCTTGTACGTATTTACTATCCCTGGAACACTTGAAAATAGCGTGAGGGGCCCAGCTAAAGATCCGCGTCGTGGTTTTACATTTCACGCCACTGACCAAACACAATGTCCCATTCACCGTTGCACGCAGTGTGCCTGTCGTTAGCGTTTGCTCAATGAAAGTGAATGCTGGGTCAAGATGCGGGCCTTAAGCTGCACCGGTCACGTGCTTCCGATAGTTCCTTGGAGAAGACTGCACGCCAAGGGAAAGGTAAGTGACATTGAAAATGTCTCTGCCAGATAATCAGGGATTCGGATTTTTGCATAAAAACGGTTGATTTCCGGAGAGAGTTTCCGAAAGATTGTATTTCAAAACAGCTATGCATACTCCAACTACAGCAGTGACCTACTATCCGAAACGCGAATGTCCTTTTCATTGTTGTCAATTAAAGGGACACAGTCGGTTTTAGCGCCAAATAACCCATTATTAGGGTAGCTCTTTAATAAGACTGACTTCTTGAAGTTATCAGTTTTGGCCAGAGCTATAAAAAGCTATCCCGTAGTGTTTTTGTTTGTGACTTTATTAGAAATTCGCGACGTTGAATTCCAGTCACTTGGTATTAATTAGCTGAAATTTAGGCTGTTGACCAGTTGCTGGTTCTATCTGTTTAAAAATACTAGGCTATCAGCAAAGCGTTGGACTTGAGGTTGTAAGTTCGATTCCGCGTTGGGACTAATCTCAGAAAAACACCTTTCTCACCGATAATCTTCTGTCACAGCTAATACCTCCCTACGTTTATTTTCGTGAAACACTGACTAAGTTTTAAAACATGTCGTCTGTTAAGATAGTTGTAACTTTACTACGTTTTAGTGAAAAAGTCTAAAATAGGGACTTGACTCAGTTGCTTGAATCTTCTGAGCAATTGTGGCTTACTAGAAAATAAAAATGTTTTGTTTTCTAACACCTTGCCTGGGTAGAGTTCAGTATCGCTACGACTTCGCTAAAAAGCAAGACTTCGCGAGATTATGTGAGATATTGTCCAGTATTTTAATTGAGAACACGTGACTTTGGCTAGATTTTAGCGAGGTCCCAGCGATACCCTGTATTCGAGCATCTCTTTTACCTACGGAATTGTTTAATAATACATCTGGAAACCGAACACTCATTCCAATGAAAATAAACAGAGACCTAGTCTTTAAATGAGGGACGTTACATAGAAAAGGTTACTATTTGTTTTCAATAATATTGAGAATTCAACGTAGAGTTCACTCTCAGTGTGTGTATCAAAGCTAAAATTCACTTGGTGATTGTGACAAAATAGTATTAGCAAGGAGAACCAGTGTTTGCACAAGTTCGGGCACAAAGTCGAGCCCCTGTTCGGGACTGCTTTATGCAACCGGCCACTGCATGCTGCAGTTGCACGTCTGTGGATACGCACTTT
The DNA here is from genome assembly GCA_002633005.1 of Phoronis australis. Taxonomy (NCBI): domain Eukaryota; kingdom Metazoa; phylum Phoronida; family Phoronidae; genus Phoronis; species Phoronis australis. The sequence continues at coordinate 435,851 of NMRA01000088.1, forward strand.
TGTTACTATACAAATACTTTAACCGATCTGTCAACTCTCGCAGTAAGTAAAATGATGATTTTACTGATAATAACAATGATAAAGCGAAAATTAAAGATGATTTTCTTCCTACCTGACGTACTGCTCCAAAAAAACTCCCTTGTCATAACAGACATTTGCCCATACCATTTAGAAATCACCTGTCATTGACTACTCTTTTATTCTGTAGAAGTTGATAAAATATTTACACTCTGATTCTAAGTATTTGTCTATGCCCATGAGGTAACACTTCGCGTGTTCTGTTATGCATATGATGCTTAATAAATACCATTATCTAACAAAAAAGAAAAAAGGACGATAATGCGAGACAGTTAGCACAGGGCGCTTGATTTCTTAACTAAATTTCCCATTATTAAATGCTCTTGTTAAATATGCTATGAATAAACTGTCATTCATCAGATAAATTCACTGTTTTACTGAACTTTCTGAATTTGGAAAGTGGGCGATTACTCAGCCAGGTCTGCGAGTTGTAGCGATGACCGGTTCAAACAAGAGATGTATCTCTCTTCAGCAGGACGGATAATCATCACAACGCTCGTGCCAGACTCACGTGCTTTGTGACACGTCATTGATTGCGCTTTTACGCGACCAAAACTGTGAACAACTTTAAATCGCGTTGTTTTTTAGGCTCCATACAGTATTATTACACGTCCACTGACACTTCTGCCCTCTGCTTGGCTAAAACACAGTAGCATTTGCTTGCTTTATGGAGTGATGTTGCCCGACTAGCCAAATGTAATGTCCCTTTTCATTCGTACTGCTGTGACGTCAGATCACGGTATTCGTGATCTGACCGATAGCAGGTTGCAGAAACTTGACTGTATATAAATTCAGGTAAAAATATGAACATCCAACAAAAGACGAAGAAATCGGAGGAAAGAATCATCAGCGGTATTGTAAAATAACACATATCCCTCGGGTATTTCTGGCCCGCCTGGAACTCACCTACAAAGCTCTTTCTCGGGCCAAATTTTGTGATTTCTAAAAAATTGATTAATGCATGGCTGAAAAATAACTTCCAGCGCATTGTCATCAGCGTGAAATTACGAACTGATATTAATACGTTTGGCTTTTTGAGTGTTGTTTTTGGTCAACTTTCACTAAAAATCTTTGCATGGATTGCTCTAGTTTTACTGTACCTGGTGAACAGATCCCAGTGAGTAAATTTTGACGTTAAATAGCTAACTTATCTGTTTGTGCTCAGCCAGCATTCAACTTTTCTTGAATCATTCAGTGTATCCTTGAACCCTAACCGATATGGCTATCTGGTTTGTCGTTTATTCTGACAAAGGTTCTTGGTGCACTGGTGTGAAAATGAACCGATTAATCGTTTAAGCTTATAGGTTTCCTGGGTTTGCTAGTAAATTCAGCTATCTTTCAAATGTAGTGACCAGTTCAATAAGGTAAACGATTTTCAGCGATGTGATCAAAATGGTAACTTCACAATTTTCCAATCAATTTCATCGCTTTACAAAAATGAAAATGGGAAATCAAGGGCTGAGACGGCTCCAAAGTGCTAAAATATTCAGCGGCATTAAAATCGGGCTTTCTGTCAAAAACCGGTTTTCATTTAGACCACATACCGTTATGTGAAATTGGTCTCAAATTGTTCTTCACTCAGTTTAGAAGAAATCTCTGGACTCGGCACGAACTGAAAGTTCGTTTATTCTTCAGACGAAGCTCATAATTTCAGGTCACCCCCGGCATCAGTGACATGCGCGCTTGGTCTGAGCAGAAGTAACAAACTGCCAAATCTTCTGTAGCCCGGAAACCATTCCTCATCTCAGCATAGAGTAGCTTTAGAATTTTTTCACAACGGGAAGGGACATATATCGAAACTTGTTTTTGGCAGAAAGCACGAGTGCCGCTTTAATCGTTTTCGCATAAAGTGAATTGTATTTCATTTTCAAGCACAACAGCCGGCTTTCAAAAGTCACTAACTTGCAGAGATAAATAGATATGTCCTTCCCGAAAAGCGTCTAGTTTTTATATCTTTTGTACCTGCTAAATTCTACTCAGCCTAATAAGACGCATACAGTGTGTAAAACGTAATGATCAGTCTGTACAGAAAAAAAGCAACTCCCAGAAATCTGATCTGGTTAGCCTAAGCACGTAAGCACACATAACACACGGCGTGAAAGTCGGCCATTTTGTTTATCTCGCACTCCGTCTAGGCCATCAAGTTGTTCGCAAATTTTGCACTCATTAAACGTAAACAAATACAAGTTTAATTAAAAACCAATGGTCAACAGCGAGAACTGGTCAATGATCGCAGGCCATACTGTCCAGGTCTATTAAAGCACACTGAGCTAATAAAAGATGGAGCTGATTACATGGCTGATCTGACCAGAACTCCTTGCTCAAGGCAAAATGTCGGCTTCATAGTAAAACAGGGGTATTTTGGCGTGCCCTTGTGTTTATNTGGTCAACTTTCACTAAAAATCTGCCAAATCTTCTGTAGCCCGGAAACCATTCCTCATCTCAGCATAGAGTAGCTTTAGAACTTTTTCACAACGGGAAGGGACATATATCGAAACTTGTTTTTGGCAGAAAGCACGAGTGCCGCTTTAATCGTTTTCGCATAAGAGTGAATTGTATTTCATTTTCAAGCACAACAGCCGGCTTTCAAAAGTCACTAACTTGCAGAGATAAATAGATATGTCCTTCCCGAAAAGCGTCTAGTTTTTATATCTTTTGTACCTGCTAAATTCTACTCAGCCTAATAAGACGCATTCAGTGTGTAAAACGTAATGATCAGTCTGTACAGAAAAAAAGCAACTCCCAGAAATCTGATCTGGTTAGCCTAAGCACGTAAGCACACATAACACACGGCGTGAAAGTCGGCCATTTTGTTTATCTCGCACTCCGTCTAGGCCATCAAGTTGTTCGCAAATTTTGCACTCATTAAACGTAAACAAATACAAGTTTAATTAAAAACCAATGGTCAACAGCGAGAACTGGTCAATGATCGCAGGCCATACTGTCCAGGTCTATTAAAGCACACTGAGCTAATAAAAGATGGAGCTGATTACATGGCTGATCTGACCAGAACTCCTTGCTCAAGGCAAAATGTCGGCTTCATAGTAAAACAGGGGTATTTTGGCGTGCCCTTGTGTTTATTTTACATTCAATGAGTAAGTAGTAGTCGCGTTTAGACATTGCCTTGTGTCTCGCACAATGGACTTGATTAAGCGTGAACACTTTGAAGAGATCTGTTCTGACGTTTGCAAAGAAACACTTGCCTCGATCTGTATTGTGTAATAATTGTCATTTCTTGATAGACATGCACCGTTTTGCCCTTGTCTACCAACCTACATATCCTTACACAGTCTACAGAAGAACAAATATACATATACTTACCCACTGTCCTGTTACATTGCATTGGAATGATTATGGTCCTTGTTGGATATAACTGTGTAACGTATCGGATGGCAAAATGGTATGGTGAGTATAATACGACATGCATTTGATTAAAATATCTTTGCCAGATATAGATACAACTGAGAATATTTCAGTAAAGCGGATTCTTGGCATATACTGTACATATGAATGTTTATTCGGGTGTCAATACTGCAAGAACAAGAACCAATGGTGTTTGTTTAATAATAAGTATACTTGCGGTGCAACCAGAGCAAAGAATATCAACTTTGAAATATGGACAGGATACTTACTTCAACTGACAGTTTTGAGTTTGTCAGACTTTAGCAATGATTATCACTATGGTCGTCCTAACGCGTGTGCTGGTCGCTAATCAGAGAAGATCATGGCCTTTCCCCAACAAAAATGTATATTGCCGTTGGTTTGGTATCAATTTTTCTTTGGCATATGGTAAGGATTATTCCAGGAACCAGTCAACACTTCTGTAACACGAAAGCAGTTAGGATACACTTGTTCGGGGTCTTAACACGTGTATTGTTATGTTTGTCTTCAGTTTGTAGCAGCGAAATACAGACCACATAAAATAAACTGGACCACTGTCCGGCAGTAATCATGCGTCATTAGTCAGTGTTTCTGTTAATTTGAGCGACTTCAGTATTTTTTTTGGTTTCGACTGATTTTTGATACAGCAACAAATGCACTACATGAATTAAAGTGAGAGTTCCTTCCCGCTCGCGAACATTGAATAATCACGAAATAGGTTGATTAACTCGAACACACTGGTCTCAACTCTTTTCTTGCAAAGATATCAATTTGTTCATGTCATCCAAAGGAAGGGAAAATTCGCCTGCGACTAACAGCGTGTAGCCCAAGACCGGAAGAGCAGGCCAGCCTTGCTAAGCGTACTTAACTGCATTTTTGAAACTAGTCAAAGCCATGAATGACCTCTATAAGGATGGAAATAATTGTGAAAAATGCAGAGACAGTAGGAAGGTTTGAGGCATTTTTGTATGATTGAGGAACCGGGGTCCCGCTCCAATAAAGCTGACTTACCCAAGACAAATCTTAAATTTCAGCCAAGTTTAAGATAAAGCTTAAAATTGTCTCAAGTCTGTTTCAAAAGGAGATCTTACCGGATGTGGAAGTTACAAAGTTTGGAGTTTGAGACAAATCTTAGACTAAAGTCAAAATGAACTTAAGTCAGGTTTTTGGAACTGGTCCCGGGTTTGTAAGTTGCATTTTATTGTGTAGTAAGTGACAAGGAAACGACCTTTAACCACATACTTCAACTCTCTTTGTGCTCGTACGCACGCGCCCGCGCGCGTACGTAAACATCCCTGGAAGAATTGACAAATAGGATTTTCACATTGAGTGTATTTTCACAAGACCAGGAAAGTTTGCATCCAGTTTTGCATTTTTAGAATTTTCTGAAATTGTAGAACTTTCTGATATTGCACAAACTCGGTTTCAATACTCGCTGTTAATTTTTAAAGAGTCGACTGAATATGTACAATATCAAATATTTTCCTCTTTGAAAGAAGCAAATTTACTTTAGCTCATCTGATAAAAGGGTAATGGTGACCGCATTTCTACTTGCTGATTAGTCAATATGCCTGTTTTTGAGTTTCAGAATGTATCGATTGAACATTAATTTCAAAGCTGGTCGTAGGGTACAGTGAGTCGTTTATTAGTAAAGATATTAGAAATCATGTTTAGGGCATTGCAGTACATCACCTGTGCATTTAAGTTATTGGAATCTACTAAAGGTATTTCCGGTGTAGATTCGATTCATGGATGCTTTTGCCCTCTGTGCTTCAAAATCCTTGATTTTATGTTTACTCGCATTGTGTAGTCAACCTTGAGTAATTGTACTGGCCTCTTGAAGTCAAAAGCAATCGGTTGGCGATTTTATGAAAAATAAACTCCCTTAAGTGCTCCGGGAACAAGGCACGCTTGCAATTTCGCCAAATTGTTGCTTACATGAGTCGACACGTATTATGGGGTTATATTTATATTTTAATTTCCATGATATTATGTTACTTGCAGTAATAAAACGCCAAGCTAAAATCAATATATTTGGAAAGTCTTGCGATTTACGTGCCTCGATTACGACAGCCACAGCAAGGCAGTTTTACTTTATTAATAAATTCGTCAGTTTATTTCATGATTTTTTTTTATCTTACGACACAAACTTTCCGCTAGTGGCAGAGGAAACTGAGATATATTTCTTTTCACTGCATAATGTTTTTTAAAGTCAAGCGCCTCCTACAGATATTTAATGGCGTGAAACCGACCAATCAGAATCGCCGTTAGTGGAGCTCTCTAGGTTTCTTATGCCAGTTCAAACCATTATCGCTATGTGTTATCAAGAGTCTTCGCTAGGCGGAATCGCAGAAAGGGGCTTGTAGAAATACAAGAAACGTTGAACCAGGGGCTTATCACGATAAAATCAATTCCCTTGCATCGCCTGGGAGTTATTTTTGCTCCTGATCGCGTGGAAGACAGGAAAAAAACCGCCTGAACTGGCATCTAGTCCTTGGGCCAGATCGCAGTTGAATCTAGTCATACATCCGCTCAGGGAGTGATGTCGTTCTTGGCATTGGATAGTACATGGCCGCAGGTAAGTCAGAATGTAACAACATGCCCTCGTCTTCTCAGTGTCTGGCGATTGTTGCCAGTTGCCCTTCGGGCCATCCTTCCGTCCCGCCGCGAGGCTTCGCGCTCGCGGTGACTTCCTTGATATACGTTGCCAGTTCCGCTCAATACACGCGCGTTTGTCAAGATTTTGTCCATGTTCTGCAGGCCTTTGGCGAGTCGCACGCCATGGTATGACGATTAGGAGCTTTGGGTAAAATCTGTTAGCTGAAATCGTAAAAAGCCATGATTCACAGAGAACAACAGTGACGTTATTGAGTCACACGCTTAGGTCAACACCTAGCCTGTGAATGGAATTCCCTCGCTTCTAGATACTGGCGACTAGACGCCGATACGATCGGCCGCAGTGGATCCCACTGGGCTTAGAAATTATATTGGCCCGAGGACCAGGACTCGTGTGATCCACTCTGTCGCGGTTACTGGATTCATTGTCGTCCAGTACGGATGCCATACGGTAGATTTTGCCGCGCCAGATTACTTGATGAACACCAACATGGCGATTGGAAATATACCCTCCGTTGTAGAACACCCTCCAATCGATTGCAAACGTGTAATTCTTGTCAACTAGAAAGCGTTTCTGACAGTGTGGCCGATGAAATTTACTCAAGTTGTACAAGAATTCTTTATCGCAGTAACATATTGAGGTTTAGGGGAACGCGTTGGTATATTTTGCTATAAAATAGCCTCGAGAAATCGGTGGTTAGGTCAGCTACAACTTCGCCGTTTCGTCCAGGGTTTGTGTTTGTGGAATTCTTGTGGCCAGAATTTGTCACTTATGTTTTATAATTTAACTAAAGACTGTCTCTGACACACTGAAGAAATCGTTGTTGTTACGCTGAAAACAAAATTATCTGGAAGTTCAGTGTAAATATGATAATGGTAGGTTTGTCTTTATTTATTATTTCAAATAATATCAAATTTAAACGTCAACTGCCTCTGAACGTTTCATGTTTCAATGTAGCTTGTCCGGATATCCCTCCTCTTATTTGATTAGAGGTTTATTTATAATTCTTGCAACATTGAATTAATCACATATATTAAACTAGCATTTCCTTCAACGATGGAAAATATTCAATTAATATCTTACATTTTTGGTTATTTTTCCTCCGCATATAATATGTTTTTTTCACAAAGAAGAATCGAGGTCAGTGCCCTATCAATGGCGCCTTTTGAATACCAGTGGCGCAATCTTACGAAACTTTGTCTCCCTCTAGTCAAATCGTTTTTGTAAAGGCAGAGTTGCTTTTAATCAGAAATTATAACAGTCAGCTAACGTTTATGGTTATTGTTTAATTATACAGGTGAGATAAGGCGTCACCCAACGACGATTTCAACTAAATAACTTTGATCTGAGACGCAATCAAAATGTGTCGCCATTATTGCCATGTGAAAGAATTCACTTCCGGTTAACAGAGGCCACTACTGAGCAGTAATTAAAACTACTCACAGTGCACTTAACGTTATTAAATTTAAGCGTAATTAAGGAAAATTTAACACACGATCTTATTGTATTCAAGCTCTGTTTAGATGTGAATAGATTTTATTTTTGGTCAGAATTGCAGCATTGGACGTCCATTTGATAAAATTTCGAAATTATGTAAACTGAATTAGTCACTTAGACTTTAGTCACAAGATGTTCCTCGGTAATGACAGAGGTAGCTGCGTAAGGGAAAAAGTGAAATTCTTTCGCTTGTAATACTTGAATATTGTGCTTAGCATTTGGTTAATACGTACATTGAATCACGTGTTATGGATTTAATCTTATTTTTTTTATTAATAATTTGACTGAATGGAAACAATTATTAATTTATTTGAAATTAAATTTACAGTTGAAGTTCACCTGTTTTAGATATCTTGTCAGTTTTGGAAAATTTCTGTTGATCGTAGAAAAATATATTTTTGACAATGAAGTAACTCGAGTCATGTCTGGAGATCGTTTATCCGCACAATTTCTATGTTTTAATTTCAGTTTCCTTTTCAAGAATTGGAAAATTCTTTACTACAGATTCAGTTTGGGCAACGCTTTCAATGTCCAGAAAGAAATAGTTGTCGGTTCTAAATTTATGCAATGACGATATTCAGGCGTTTCCAAAATTGGGTTATCTGTAGACAGATAATACACATTAGACAAAAATCCCTTGATCGTGTTGTTTTCGAGTACAAAGCTGTTGGAAACAAGACCCGAAGTTAGAGCGATAATAGTCGAGATAGCCTTCACTACGTTGTAAATCTAACGGTCGTTCGATGGCCTGGTTTTCGATTTCCACCATCGTGGTTGTAGATTCATTCCTGTCGTTTCCGATTATTTGGTGTCCACAGTGCCTCATCAATTTACAAGCTCGTAGTCGTAGGTGTCATGGGTGGTGATAAATTTTCGATTTGTTTGCAAAACGAAGATAGAAACCACGAGCTGGATTCGTCTCCCAACTGTCAACGAGTTAGGCGAATGATGTAATTTTAGCTTTTTAAACAAGTAAAATAACAATTGGGAATAATCGAGTAGTTTGCCGAGAGTTATTTTACAACAAATATGCCCTCCAAATAACCCCTGTGGCGTTCTATACAGTTTTCGGTTCACATCTATCCTTTTGTTTACCGAATACTTGTATTTTATTTAACTGCATAACTCATTTTTTGCTGTTAAGAATAGCCGTCAATACAACTCGACAGAAGCGGTTATTTTTAATCATCTTGTGGCTGGTAAAAATCTACTTTAAGCCTATCGCTGGTTTTCGCTCGGTTCGAAAGTTCATGCATTGTAAATAAACGTTATGATAAACATATTCACGCTACTTGGATTCAAATTGGCCGGTCTACAATGGGCTGAAGAGCCCAATCTATAGCAAGAGCTGGTCGATCTTTCTACCACAAATTACCCGCTAAGTGGATCAGACAATGTTCAGTTTTATGTGGCTACGAAAAGCTAACAAATTGAAACTTTATAATTCCAAAATGACCGGAATTAAGACGATAAACTGTCAACTTAATTTACAAATCCCTTTCACGACTCCAGGGCTCAATAAATCAGTATCGGAGTCCTGCGTCGAAGGACGTGTTAAAAGACTCTGGTATGTTTGAACGTAGTGACGTCGCGTGTATAGAGTTGTAAAGCGTCCATTGTTCTTGCGCTTGCTGGCGTACATAAATGACATACGCGAGCTGACAGTTTTGGACACTTTGAAAACGCTTCATGTTAAAAACTTACTCAGACACGGCAAACGTCGACTGGCTACAAAGTCGTGGACAGATGACAGGCGAAACGTGATCGTGTACAAAGACACTGGAGGGCCTTCTATAACCATACAAATTGGACTTGACTTTTGACCTTTTTGTAAGGCATTTTTACAGGCGAAAAGGTCATTTGGTGCAATTGCATTATTCATGTATGAACGATACTGATGTGAAGTTGAAATTATATTTTAAGGAATGACAAAATTCCAGCACAGTAGTGCAGAAAACTAAAATCTTTAAAAAATCGGGAAATTCCATTGCCTGAAAACATATTCATTTGACCGAATTTTCGTTTTTACTTTTGCACCATGTCCAAAATAACCCCCTCTTGTAGTAGTTCACATTAAAGATGTCGGCGGATCATGATACAACTTTTGTAAAGGCTCGAAGTAATTTCCCACATTTGAGAACAATTTGTCTTTTTCTTAGAAGTTTTATTCGTTGGACTGTTACGTCCACGTTACTCTAACCAATAACCACTACTGCTAGGTTGCCTCTGAATCCTATAATTTTACCATTACCTTTCATATCTTTGTGAATTTGAAATTAGCGAATAGTTATTTTAAATTCTGCTAGTTATGTCACCGCATGCACTATGAACTCTGCTTGGTTCTGAGAAAATGAAGTCAAAGTAAACGAAATGATTTTAATTCATTTTGAAACAGGCGTTATGATTAAATATTTGAAAGTTTGCTGAATGAGATATTTATCACTGTTGTTTCTTTTTGCACCTGAAGATTTTTGTTTCATTCAATCGATACATCTTTTTAAGTATAGAAAATTTTTGCACGTGTAAATATTTTGGTTCGCTCGAGTCAGATAGGTTACTTTTTATTGATTTTTAGCACAATGTATATGCACGTATAAATCTTTAACCATCATTTATGAATGAATTAACTCTCGCGTACTAGGAAAATAGTTTAGAGAGTTGTACACGAGTTTCAATAGAGGTTTGTTTGATTCATCAGTGTTCAGTGACCTCTGTTTATGCAAGGTTAAATACATTAACATGCTCTTATATAGGTCATATTTTTGACACATATACTTATAAGCTATTATGGGCAGAGGAAACCGCTTCTGTTCATTTTCATAGTATGATAAACCCCACCAATTTCGCACAAATTCATTGTCGAAATTTCCCTTTTTCAATTTTCGAAGGCATCTACCACTGTTGTGAATGTTCGTAATTTTTCAAAATATTGTCAGAATTTGAACGTGGAAAAGCATTAATTTGGTGCTTGATGTCCTTTGTGACAAATAAGAAAACAAATCCGGGTGTCCTAAATTGGTGACATATTACCGTAATTATTTTATTTCTGAGAAGTTAGAATTCATAAAATTATTTGTTGATGTAAAAATTTGTTGTATTCCCTGATAATTGTTATCTTGGATCTCTGGTTAACATAAATAGGTAAATGCTCTCTGGTACAGGTATGAACAAACAAGAGTAAACAAATGATTCACTTGGCCGTGAATTTCAAGAGCAGGAAATTTGAAGGTTTAGTGGGACTGAGTTTTAGAATTTTTATTTTCAAATTTTGTTAATACAATATTTTGTGCAAATTATCAACCATTTTTCACGAGTGAGACGAATGACCTATTGTGTGAAATATCAAAGAATTAAACGTAAAATTGAACACTGGTATAAAGATAAAATTTGAAAATTAAGTAGAAATCAAAACAATTCGTATCAACAAAAATGTATTTAATTGGTTTTCGTTTACGGTTCATGAAACGCTGATAATTCCAGATAACAAAATTTATATATTCTGTTTTGTTATTAGCTTGGAAAAACATAGCTCCTGAAAAAATCCATGTAATTGTCATAATAGAGACAGTCTGCATATATATCAATTATCAAATCCTAATACTTGTATTGTCCAAATTATTGCTTTGTTTCAGGAACTAATTACTGTGAAATGACAGGCATTATGGCACGCGAAAATTGATACAAAATTGAGTGGTGACGTTGGCAATTTTATTAAATGTGTCATTTATGCCAAGCTCTATGAAGCTAATGAATTTTTCAAATAATTTTCATATTTATTTTACGGTGAGAGATTTCACTTTCAAGCTCACAATTCTGCCTAGAGATACCATTACAAACAACCAAGAAATGCCGGTTTATATTTCACATGCAGTATTTTTATCGCGGTTTTTCTATTTTAGGATATAGTTATTTGTTAAATTTACAGCGCCCTCTACCAAATGTTCTTCTGGGACAGTGCAGATGCAATTGCCACATCTTGCTGAAACAAAGCTAATTTATTGACATTTGAATCGATATCTAAAAATCGTAATGTTTATCAGCAGAAAATTCACTTGCTCGGCGAAAATAAACCGTCGTGTTCATTTTGTGAAGTGGTCAGCTTCGAACGGTAGTTCAACCTGGGCTTCAGAAAATAATGTAGGTGGGCTGATATAACAATGAAGCCAGCGGATATTAACATTGAAACAGAGTGATGAAATTTTGATGTGGGTTGTTGTAAAATTAGAGGCGATCGGTATAACTTTGACTTCGCATTGGCACGAAGTGATAATATATTTGTGTGGTTTGGTATAACATTGATACTGATTGGTACAACATGTACATGGTACAATATAACACTGTTATCGGGGTTTACATCGTAGCAACAAATTTATGAAACTGTTTCAGTTTATTTAGAGGTCCATGCTATTGGCATGGATTGACATTGCAGTGATATAACGGGCCACCTGAGAGAAAGGGTAAATTTCTTTAGAATTTGACTTTTTAAAATTTATCACTTGGATAAAATGTAAACGCACATGGTGGAGCTCAGTCCCTGTGATTCAAATTTACGATCTCAACCTACACAGCAATTGCAGAGGTTATTCCTGCGCTTTGCCAGAATTTTCACATCTATTCTTGCATGCAATAAATGATGGGTCTCTTATTTAGGCTATTTACAAGCAGAGCGAGGGTGTGTCACATCAAACTCGCTCTCCTAACGTCCGACTTCACCTCAACCTCTTGGTAAAAAGGGTTTGGAACAGATCTGGGCCCTGCTTGTGACTTTAACGATTTTTGGTTTGATGGTCCCATTTCACAATTGCTGAAAAAGATTTAGCTAGGCAATTATGAGCGCACCACAGTTTAAAAATAATTCATAGAACCTATCACAGTAACTAGCAATAATTTTGTGTATATTCTCAAAAACTTTGCAGTTGAGCTCTGAACCTCTAATTATTTTTCAGAAATATTTGTGTTTAGCATAAGACCGAATATTTAACTTAAGTCGAATTTCATGAAAAAGACCCTTGGCCAAAAACATGCCTCCAATACAACACGCTTTGTCGGTCCCCACTCGATTTCCTGATTTCGACAATTACCACGGTGTGTCAGGTATTTTAGAGTGAAAGATAAAATGTGCTTATTCTATAAATTTGCCAGGGCTTTAAATTATGATTATGTAACTGAACTTAGTAAAGAATCGCTGTTACTATTTTGAAATGCCTCCACAGGAACCGGAAATGCAGTGGCTGAGCGCTCAGGCGCCATTACCTAGATCTACCTACTGTATCAACGTATCAAACCCATCAAAACAAAGCAGTTCCCGTGTAATCCGTGAACTACTCTGCCGCTCCTTTTCAAAACCCATCAATACGGTTAAAGGAACGCACCAGCTGAAGTAGCTCAGAAATGAGGTTAATCCATCTCTCCCTGTCAAGAAACTGATGCGCCGACAAACACGAGAAGTTACTAAATACAAACACACAAATGAGCCCCTACGCAAACATTTTTGTCTAAGCTATCTTAGAGGAAAGGATCGGTCGATACACGAGTTGTGTTTTATTTGGGGATTTTTCGTTACATCCCGCGGGGTCTAGACGGGGTGAACGGGCACTAAGCTACAGTGCAAATGTGTCCAGTCAAGTCAAAATTAGATTATCACGTCACTATCACCAACGAAGAAATTTTGTGTATATTTATTCTGGTTGGGGTATCTTTTATTCAGGAGGCAATAGCAAAAACGTTCAAAAACTTTCGCCCTTCGGTGAGTCATCTTACGGTAATTACGAATAATGGCTACAATACACTAAGGACAAAAAGAGCTATTTCTTTTGTTTTGTCTTTTGCCATGTGTCTGAACACTACCCCTATTCCCGTATGCACCTACATTGTGTCTAATTATGCTTCAAACTGTGTATTAACATGCTGATGCAGGAATTGCTTGAAGATCAAAACAGATTTTAGGTAATAATCACTTATTGGGGTCCCGCATTTTTGGAACTTGTTTTGTCCGCTGAATTACAGTAATTATTCCGTTTCTGGTTTACAACTGCCAAAATTAAAGAGATTCCTTAAATACCATTTCTGTATTTTCTTTACTTGAATGTATAAAAACTCCGCTGTTATCCTGAGCGTGTTAACATGTGTTTCTTGATTTTGTCAAAACGTAAGTAAAACCTCAAAGCGGTGTACTGCGCATGCGCGTTTCCGAAGCTCGTCACAGACTACAGTGAATTTCAGTTCTTCTCTTCCCTCTTTGGCTTTGATAGTTTTACACAAGATTGCCTTAGCAAGCCAGCAAATACTCACTGTTGCTTTTTTGCCTCTGAGCACGGTACAATTTTCCACGAGGACAAGTGTAGCACTGAAGGGACGGATTCAGGATCAAGACCTCAGAGGTGTCTAGTGATGGACAGACATCGGAGGGGGAGAAGCGGCACTTTATATTCACCCTCTGCAGCAATACAGCAGAGACCCCATTGTATACTCGCCTGGTCACAATAGAGGTATTTGGCAAGTGTCCATTCACTGGTGTAAATGCTATTTCAATCCAATAGCATAAGCCACATCGTGTCGTGCGAATGAAGTAAAATTTAAAGTGAAATTATGTCTCGAGTTATCTCGGCGCTCACCTTAGGTATTAGTCGTGTTTTAACTTTAATTAATATAAACAGACACGCGCGTTTTCTTGCCATTCACATAAGAAAAACTTACCTGCCCGGTGTGAAAACACCTTTGCGCACATCGTTGTTTTCTGGGCTACAAAATCCTTTTTCACTCCACATCTGACAACTCTTTTTCAAGTTCTCTTGAGCATGTTTATTTTATTTCCATACCTTATTGAAAACAATCCGGACGAGAGTACTGAAACGAGTCGTCGTTAAGACAACAATTCTCTTTACCCCTGCTTGAGAGGAAATACTAGTAGCACGGACACCGAAATAGTCCAAAATCTTATCACTTTACGCCTGGGTAAATGTAGGGTCTTAATTCATTGGCGAAAACCAATAGCTTCTTCGAGGTTGCCGGAATTCTTAGTGCGCGCATACATATGTACATGTATGCGTATACTGATTTTATTTTCTTCGCAAAGTTACATTAATGAGTAATCCTCGGCTTGTTTGACATTACACGAATTAGGTCTGGGGTTGGTGGAGGCTTCTCGCGTGCCCCCCACTGCTCTCAGATGGCTACACCAACCACAATGTTAAATCAAGGCGCGGATTTAATGTCTTGGGACACATACTTAGGATATCAGTTTTCTTCTTGGCATAATCTAATTGGTCGCTCCGTGCACTGAGAAATGCACACATTTTTGCAGGGTAGTCGGTTGTGCGATAGTTTTGACAACGTGTTTCTGAAGAATTAATATGCAATTGGTGTACAGACTGTGTCGATCTGACGACGGAGAAAGTCAGATCCGACCAACAGTTATTACTACAACCGTAATCTTGAACGAATTTTCATGATACTCTCTCAAAGACGGTTCGATTTCGGCAAAGGGGAGTTTTGACTTTTGCCATGACCAATATTATTGTGGCATGAGATGGAAACGACCATCATTGATTCCAGGCTGGATACGTGTACAGAGAAGCATTGCCTAACGGTAGATCACGTTGCAGGCGGGAACACCCTCTTTGGGCGACCGTTCAAATGGTACCCCTCAACCTGTCACTCGTTGAACTGACATAAACATGACAAGCGGACGACATTTGAGCCGATCGCTTCAACCCACTTCAGCCCTGCACGGGAATCTCATCCGAGTCAAATAGAACCCGTCTTTGTTACATTTGATTAGACCTAATTTGGCCAGATGATAGCNGGGAGTTTTGACTTTTGCCATGACCAATATTATTGTGGCATGAGATGGAAAACGACCATCATTGATTCCAGGCTGGATACGTATACAGAGAAGCATTGCCTAACGGTAGATCACGTTGCAGGCGGGAACACCCTCTTTGGGCGACCGTTCAAATGGTACCCCTCAACCTGTCACTCGTTGAACTGACATAAACATGACAAGCGGACGACATTTGAGCCGATCGCTTCAACCCACTTCAGCCCTGCACGGGAATCTCATCCGAGTCAAATAGAACCCGTCTTTGTTACATTTGATTAGACCTAATTTGGCCAGATGATAGCACCCAATAATACCGTCAACTGTTGTCTGCCGGAGCGTTTACCATCGGCTTGACTCGACTGGCTAGACCCTTCACGTTTCATTCACCGAGATTTCGTTGATGGCCGCGTAACAGCTAATGGGGCGGAATTGGATGTTAGGGAGAAGGTGATCTAGTGGGTAATATGGCACGCATATTTGTTGAACTAAAAATCAAAAGCGTTGCTGCGGTAGCCGTGAAATAACCGGTGTCTTTAGCACAGGGTGGGAAGTACATAAGGGCTATGAATATAGAAAGAGGATACGGAAGCGAATCTAACGCAGAGTGGTTATTGTTGCGCAAATAAGAAAGTTTAACATGAATTGCTAAGCCACCTAAATTGCTTGTAAATCGCATAATTAACAATTATAGAAATAAGAATTGAGAGGCGTGTTAAAACTCCCATCGTTTTTGACCTGTCGTTGTAATGGGAATCTTCAGGATGAGAGCGTATGCCAGCGCTACCTTGGCCGCTCAGGAACTCGACTATCTACTGTGACTACATCGGCTACTCGTGGTCATTATCGAAACATTGTGTGTTGCCGTAGCAAAGGTTACATGGTGCAGTTATGTTCCAATGAAATTTACATGTGTAACGAGGGTTGGTTTGTTTGTTAAGGCTTGTCCGTGGAATTAGTAACAAGTCCTACACAAATCTAATAACATAGGATCTCTGCCGACGATTGGAACATCTTATTCAAGACTCCTGGAACTCCGGCAGCGAGCCGAATTCTGGAATCCGCGGTTCTCCGTCATTCACGAGCTAGTGTATTTTTAGACGTTTGGCTTCTCCTTGTTGATTTTTAAGACTTATTTGTTTATAGATGATAAGTAGACCTGCGTTTTGGTGGTAGGTGTTATTCGCGGGTTGTTTTTAGGGGGAGCTGCACATGCGCGGTTAGGCGAAAATAAAAAGACGAATTCCTGCAAAAAAAGGAATGAATGGACCGGACGAAGACGTCATCATCTGGGTGAGAACAATTTTATTGAAAAATGTCTTGTCTAACGGCAAACTTAATGTGTGCCATGCGGAGTCGTTGCTTCTTTCTTTAAGCAATGGCTTGCTTCAAATTAAATCACCTCAACTATAAAATGATTTGGGAACAGATTTACATCTAATTGTGTAGGTTAATATTTCTTTTATATCGCATGAAATGAAATCGTTTAGACAGCTTAAGCCTGTTAGCTCTTTTGACACGACCAGTGTCTATCGTTGTGACAAGCGTTCATTTTTCCGATGAACTGGTCGAGATTATCGAGTTTGCATGGTTTTTTAACTTCTATCGGACGCTTAATAGAGTTAGCCTAATCACATTGCGGCCTTTTTAACCTCAGAGCCGTAATCACTGTTTATCGCGCTAATACGACCATGTCAGAGTTCATCTCTACTCACTTAACCGCAATTTAATCCAAATGGAAAAATTCAAAGGAACTGAAGACACTGTCGCCTCCTGACGGCGAGGTTGACATCACCTTTTCTCTACCACCATCACCACCACCGTCATTATTACCGTCGCCGCTGTCTTAAACCTTATACATACTCTGATTTTTCGACGTTGCACAAGACTAATCGAAGCGTGTAGACAGGTGTTCCGACACGGCTTTTCGAGTCAAAACTCGTATACGAAATCGGACAAACAGAGTGTGTACTCAGTAGCCCATGAGTCGTATACGATGTCGCATACTAAAAATCGGAGTGTGTAAACGGGACTTTAGTCATCTTCGTCGTCACCCTGATTTTCAACATCATTAGCATTGTGCCACCACCATCACACCACCATCGTCTTTGTGTCATCGTTGTCGTCGTCATGATCATCATAATCACCATATCGTGGTCATCACAACCATCGTCATTGCCAATCCTGACGTCATCATCATCATCATCATCGTCATTGTCGTTATCGTCATCATCATCATCATCGTCGTCGTCATCATCATCATCATCATTATCATCATCATCATTATCATCACCATCATACTCGTCATCACCACCATCACCACCACGCAAGAGCTCATGATCGTTGTCTTACAAAGACAACTACTAAAGAGGGCACTGCTTCAAAGGCTTGCTTACAGAGGAACAATGGTTCCGCTTCCTGTGCAGCCACGTGGTTGATGCACTCAAAAGTTGGTGGAAATAGGTCAAACGAGGTCGTTTTATTTTGCACGAGTGAGTGATTTGGTAAACAAGACTCGTACAATGAGCAACCAGAAGTGTTGTTTAACACTTAACTGAATGAATCAATTTCCGCCTTTCATGTTGCAGTGTGTGTTCGATCTTATGTTGGATGGAATACACAAATGTACGCAGTAATCAATTAGCAGTGTATTTGGTAGTACAGCAGCATGCTAATCATAGCTGGCTCTGAAACGTGGTCCCCATAACCGCGGTCTTAAGTTGTAAACTTCTCTTTTGCTGAGAACCGAACTTTGCACATGTTAGGCATAGTTGGTACGTCGTTTTTGAGCCAGACGAAGAATCCTATGACAACAAAACTCGCAAATAATCTACTCTCTCTGTGAGGATCATTTCGGAGGTCAGTAACCTCACATAAGCGCGTTTAATGAAATTCATGTGTCTCGTTTTCAAAGTAAAGGTGGAAGGCGGCAACAAGGAGATTTTGCTGTTTCAGAATCATTAATATGTACATACAGTTATCTTTCACTTGTTAATTGATAATCGCACTCCTATTTGGATTTAAAACCAAATCGACATACGGTGAACAAGTTACGTAGACTTGTAAACAACGCTTTCAAATTTACTTGATTATTAAAAAACGTTAAGTTGGTTTAAGAATCATGGCTCCTTGAAAATTTCTCGAAGTTACAATGAAAATGTATTAATTTTAACTATCGTGACTTCAGGTTCATCCTCATTTCTCCAGTTGTGGCAAATGAGCTCCCATTTGATCAACAAGAAAACGGGTCGCTTATCACGAAACATGAATAATGTGGAGATGATTACCAGTGCTCCCGTACAAAGGCGAGTGTCCCTCCATTGTATGCTCGGCTGTGATCAACACAATTGAGAAATAACCTGCAAATGTCAAGGGGAATCATTGTTAACACGATTGACTCTATGAGATATGGGCTTAAGCCACTACCCTTTGTTCTTTTTGTTTGGGACTTCCTGTTGCCACACTTTCATGTCGCCGAATATCTAGCCGTAGACGCAAAAATCTCGCGAATAAAAGTGTGGCCACGTGCTTCACTTGCAATCGACGTGGCGACATCTCGTGAAGTTATGCGTCTTCGCGAGGTTCTTGTACGCCTAGAGAACGTTCCGTGGATCTAGTTTCTTGCGAACAAGGAAATATCTCACAAGAACTCGCAAACCCACGCGAGTGAAAAGTGAGTAATTCGCGAACATGTTCGGAAACTGAAGCCTATAATCCTAGCAAAACAGCAGGCTCTGACGAGATGGACGGCGACCTTGGATTGTTGAAGTGTGGGAGTGAATTTACTGTTTCCCTTCCAAAACTAAAAATTTTGCCGCAAGTGCATGTTAATGTCTTGCGGTCTACGGAACATAGCCCTGGTGTTAGCTGTCAAGAGGATGCATTATGTTAATGTTTGATTCACTTAGCCATTTTGCAACCTTTTACTGTGACAGTTGAATTGTGTGAAATGTCGTGTTCCCCACTCGTTAGCTACCACATTGGTAAAAATGGAAGCAATTGTCCAGGGGCGCGCTCTATAAACCTAAGACACTCGCGAGTAAAGTTATGTGATCACGTGCTTTGTTTGCAATACATGGCGACATCTCGCGAAGACTTGCGTGAACGGGCTTTTTTCGCAAGAAACTTGCTCTATAGTACTACGGAACACAGCCCATTTCGTATATGCAACTCTGACTAAGCTCATATTGTCGCCAACGGAATCGTCATGCAGCTACATGTATTCTTTATCGGAGATCCATAACGACGTGCTTGGCAACCAAATCAAATTCATTCTTTAAGCTGTGTTCCTTTCTAAAAAAAAAGAAAAACAAAACAAAAAGGAAGATGATAAAAATGGACTAATAAGAAATGTTTGTATATATATATATATATATATATATCAAGCTGGTCAGAGTTTAAGCAACCGTCTAGATTTCTTTAGCTATGTGGCTCGTTCATGGAGGTATAGAATCCGCTTGGAGTTATATGATGACGGTTATTTTTATGTAACTTGAAGACGGAAAGGTTGCAGCCAGTGGTTGGGCTTCATTGATAGAGGGCTGAGTGAAGCGAAATAAAATGCAATGCAAATAAGATAAACCTAATCATAAACTTTGTAACTTGTGGCTATTTCATTCGGAAAAAATGTTTATTTATTTATCTATTATGCCACGAGGTTTCGATTTATTTAGTTATTTAGTTGCAAAGAAAAAATGGTCAATCGCATCTGTAAATACAGATTTCAAACAATGAAAATCATCGCGTATAGTTGACCTTAATCTCAACACTTGAATTTAAGGAAAAAGTAAAGATCATGACGTTTTTATACAACGAGAGTATTTTTATTAATTCCTAAAGAGTGTTGAGAATTATGCCTAACCTGGAATTCAAATATACTTCACCTCGTCAATGGAACAGCTTCTCAATTTTAAAGCGTTTACAAAAACAAAACCTAAGTCTCTTATGACGGTAGACCTATATAATATATTTTCCTGCAAATTTCCTTGCATGCAGCAAGCATTATTTGAGAAGTACGAATTTTGTTGTGCTACTACAATTCTCTACGTTGCCTGGAGTTTTTCATGTGCATACAAAAGGGTTAACGCTTATTAACTAATTATTAATTGCTAATCAAGTACTTGAAAGACCTCATCGTTTTATCCCTCAGCATATGTCTTGCAACTTTGGAGTTTTCTTCACGGAACGTAAATTTAGTAGTAATTAGATGTCTTATACCTGAGAATGTCTGGAACTAAGCAAAATTGTCTTTTGTGGTCACCCGTGGCGTCTGGGCGTGCGCGCGTGCTCCATGTTCTTACTTTGATATTAAAGGTGAGATTATTAATATACCGTGAAATGATCTGTTATAATATCTGTTAAATTAAACACACTGTCGTAAGCAATTATCTAATCCTCGCGATGCTGCACGCGTGGAAAGTGCTGAGTGGACCCTTAGCTTTTCTTGATGAATGAATGCGCACGCGTTCGCACGCTTTAGTTTTGTTTAGCTATCGGCGAGTGTTGTTTTCGTTACGTAATCCAGGCATATTAGGAAGACGACGGATTTGCCATTAGAATATTAATAATGAAATAATTAAGGATTTCATCTTTTAGCAGATTTAGGGATGATCTTCCCACTCATTCTTATCAAAAAGAGTCTGAGAAATATTCGACTTGAGAACGGGAATATTTCACGTTGCATTTACTCTCATTTGATGAATGTCTGCATGTTGCGCGTGTAAATGGTTTGCTTGCAGTAGTAAAATGCATATCGATGGAATGAACTTTATGAACCAAACACACATTCTTTAAAAACTGTTTTGTTTATGTTTGTAAAATGGAAGCCAATTTCCCGTGAAGAATGTGAAAATTGAATTAAAAATAAAAAAATAAATGATTATAATAATTTATAATACAACTACTTTTACTAAAAAATCAATTGAAAATAATAATTGGAAAGCAAATTTCAATCGACGTGGTAACGACGAAATATGGCCTCGTTTACTGGCAAGACATTTTTATAAGCAGTGTTTTTACGTCATGTGTCATGATTTCATGCAGGTAATTTGATCCCACAAACCTGAGGGTTCTTTCACGTTGTTCCTTCATACACCAAAGAAACGGCAGTAATAAGTTTTCCAGATTATTGAACCCAGGCAGGAGAGACTGACTAGTTGTACTTATGATTCAGCGATATTTTCTATCTGGAAGTTTTCATCTGACATTTATATGAATATTATTTGTAATAGAGTGCTTTGAGCGGAAGTAAATTTTATTTCATGAATATTTTCGCTGTATCTTCCTTTTAATTGAAATCTATTGAAATTGTTCTTGCTTGCCTCATCGACGTTGTAAACCTTGCAATAGTCTGATTAGGGTTAAAATGGTCTCGAAAATTGCTTGCCTTAATAGCCGTTGAAGTGAGAGATAACACGAGATTATTATGAAGTGGGCCAAGCTTGAAGTTGTTTGCTAACCCTATAGAAATAGACGACATGCTGCCACTCTTTTTACTTGCCCGTGCTCTGAATAGTGTGTTTAGGGTAGAAATCATTTTGTTCCATGGTGTGGAAAGCGTAGAGATCAATTTTATATAGTTGTAGTATCTTAGATAGTTTACTATTTGTGTTTCGATTGGTGAGTACGGTGGAAATGATGAGGTCGTCGTAATGACAAATGTCAATTTATAAACCGTTTCATACAGTCTCCGTATATTCGCGTAATTAGGCCCATGCGCCTAAATACGAAATAAAGCGGTTTTCTAAGAGAAATGTTTTTGTCCAAGTGCACGTTTAGGTCCTTGTATATATCCACGTGTTAAACTTGGTGTTTTGGGGTCTTTTTGTACATTTTTAATACTTTCCATTGAAATAGTAATTGTCAAATGGTGTATACGTCTACGCCAGCAGTTTTCTAACAAAAAATCCATGTTTCGCTCACTTGCTGTTTAGAATTTTACTCTTTTGTTTTAACTGTTTCACATACAGGCGCATGTGACTAATTCCAGGTATGGGCTGGGCTTTGCATATAGGTGGATGGGCTTAAATCTGTCGATATACACTAATTCCCTCCCGAAATGATACTGTAAATTAGCCATTTTTTGCACTAATTTTGCATTCCTCCCAAGTTGGCGGTTAGGTCCCAGATGTTTTACACGAAGATCTTGTTTTTAACATGCAATGTTAAGAAGAGGTTCTTTAAAGTTTTAACTGACAGCCCTCCTTGTTATCAAAAGATTTGCATGTAAGTGTTACCGTTATGATAAGCTGTCTTTTGATTCCGACAACAAAATGTCAAAATAGAATTAATTTAGATTTCTAAAGGGATGGTATAATGTTTCTATCTACGGTATGATAGTTTTTCTATTTTAACGCTGTTATTTGATCGCTGCTGTGCTCATATGATACTGAAGTAATAACTTCGCTCCAAGCTCATTTAGATTGACCCATATTTTTAGTTTGAAACCTTAGAAATTTGCACTCATTGGAGTAGTGGTTATGATTGCGAATACTCCTTGACACGTCACAACGCAAGCTTCTAAAAGGTGACGTTTTCCCCAATTTTCTTGTGATCAACTTTAAACTGCAAATAATTGATTTTTGAAAGTTAAGCTGCCTATTTGAGTATGTTCTCAAAATGGAAATTGGATTATTTAAGACATAACTTCACTATATTTACGATACAACACGTCGCTGCGTTACTAATAAAAGGAGCAAGTAAAAATAAAATAAAATAAAATAAAATAAAGCAAATTAACGGTTTTCGTGTTTTTATTTATTTTCTACCGTTTTGTTCAGTGCGTTGCATAGTACGTATTTTTTTACTAATAGATTAGAGGGCATAGCTGTCGAAAGGCTTGGAATAATCGGTCCTTTAAGGAATCTTGACATTGAAATTTATTTGTTGTCATTTAGATATTTATATTTTAGTAATCACTTGGATCGTTTGTCTATTTTTGGAATTAGTAACAACATGTAGATATCGCTAGTTTACCAAAAATAATATTCAATAAATTCTATGTAGTTGTGAACACAACACACTGATTTAAAAAAATGCAACAATCTTTAAATTATATTTTTTGACAAGCAGATGTTTCTTTTTGTACAATTTATATTATCAATCTTTGTAATGAGGGCTGATACGGTAAGCTGTTTGTGACACGAGGCATCAAGTCGAATGAAATGAATTAAATAGTAAACGTATTATAAAAGAGTTGCGGACCATAATTACCCTATTTACAAAGTTCTCTGAGTTAATGAAACATCTTTGTAGCTGTATCGGAATTAGGTATGGATTTTTATTTGTAAGGGTCAAAGGCCACTTGTTTTATCACCAACCTTGATACACATACTTTTTATCCATTGAATCCTAGAATATGTTCATGCTTTTGTGTGTGTTTTGCCGACTGTACAATCAAAGAATCCGATTGGTCGAAATAGGATTTGTCGATATAAGGAAAACAGTCCTTCGGTGCGTTTCTCCTAAGGCTTGAAATACTTGGTGACAAAACAGCGACAGAAAGTCGTGTTAACAGAGACGCGGTAGAATGGTGGGGATTTAACTTTCATTATATCAGCGGACTACTTTTTAATCGTTTGTTGACTAAGCATCCAGTCGGAAAATTAATAATTTTGTTACACGAAAAAGGTTTTCCGAGTAATTCTTAAAAACTCTGCGTTAAGTGTAAAGAAATTTTGAAAGGCATTTTGCGTCACAAACGATACGTTTTGTTTGTCACAATTAGGCAAAATGAAAAATAATCGTATGGCGAATATTTTTTCCTGTTGTGGAAACGTTGTTAAAGTGCTCGCTAAAAGTTATACACGACATGATTGCTAATGTTGTTATGGTACTTCATCGTTCGAAATTTGTTTTCAAAACATTTAGTATTAAAATATCAATGTTAAAATATCAAGCAAGGTGTATTTTGAGTGCGTTATAGGCTTTACAAAACAGGTAGAAAGGTGAAACTTCCAATATACGGTCCTGTTTTTTCTGTCTAGTAACCCATTCCTCTTTCTCGTATCTTGGTCAAAGGTTTTCGCCGCGGTTGCTTGAACCTCTATTTTCTTAGACTACGCGTTTAGACATCACTGTCAATACACGAATGTAGGCCAACGTTTAGAAATGTTATTTGTTCACGTGCCATTTTTTAAGATTTGCGACAGGCGTTGTTGGATCAATCTGGTACTTAAGAAAGACGGGCGGTGCCCGGATGTTACCGAGGATCACCTTCTGCGTGGAGATGATTACGTATTTTACGAAACTGATTATGAATTTACGGTTGTGAATCTTCTAGAACGCATGAATTAATTCTGGAAAAAACGATATAAAGGCTTTGCTGTTGCACGTTTTTGTTATTGAAGAAATAAAACAAGGAAATTAATACATAAAAATCAATGATGTTAAATAAAAAGAGGGACACATTTGTGTTTTAGAAATTAAACCTTTGGATTACATTTTGTTAAACTTTTAATGATCGTTTCTAATGCCAGCAGCAAATGCATTTTCATCAATTTAAACTGAACATAAAATAAAGTAAATAAAGAAAAAACATTAAAATTGATATTTTTTGCTGTATTGAGAAACAGTTCGATTGTCTATTCTTCTTTCAACAGCTGCATAAGTTTATGCACAATTTAAAGCAGGCACACATTCCCTCAGCATTCATAAGAAACGAAAGGCAACTTGTATGTTTCTCATTTATTTAGCTCCACCCACTACAATACAAAACGGGGCCTTTCCCTTTGAAGTGTTTGAGTGAAAATCTCTTTTTAATAATTACATAATTTCTACAACGTTTTTCCCACACCGTTCTCGACAAACATTGCGTTTTTTCAAAGATATGGGTCAAGGAAACGATTTTTTACCATACTCTGTCAGTATTTTTATTTTTCATTGTCTAGTTTTAAAGAAATTTGTTGGTGACTTAGTAAATTTCTACATTTCATTTACGTTCATAAATTTGTGCACGCACGCCTGAAAGCATGTTAAATTGATTATTTTATTTATTTCAACAGAAAAATAAAATAATAAAATAATTCTATTTTTGTCAGAAAAACCTCTTCCCATATTTTAGATACTTCAGTATTTGAGAGCGAACAAAATAATCTCCATTAAATTTTGAGTTGTTTTACATCGCAGCACATTTTAAATATTTCGTAGCTTTGCTAAAATACAACACTAAAATTGAAACCTGTTTTTGTGAGTTACGTCCCCTGTGGTACAAAAATACACCTCGTGACGTCGCCACTTCCAAATAAGGAAGA
Source organism: Phoronis australis (assembly GCA_002633005.1). Taxonomy (NCBI): domain Eukaryota; kingdom Metazoa; phylum Phoronida; family Phoronidae; genus Phoronis; species Phoronis australis. The sequence goes on from NMRA01000088.1 coordinate 461,493, forward strand.
GGCCTGCTGGAGGCCTCTAGGGGAAACTCGTACTAGCTGTATTGTAATAGTGGCGTATTCCGATGCGTTCCACAAAAGGGCGATAACGCGTGACTTAAGGCGCACAATCCACTGTAAAAAACCAACAATAAGACTCGTAACGAATCGAGCATAAGCTCTCGGCGTTCTACGAGAGCTCATATTTCGCCAGTGCCTCTTAGGGTGAAGAAGTGCTTTCCGGATATGCAGTTATTTTGCAATTGACTATGCCGACTCGCACGATGTTTTCCTGGGTAAGTGCTTCTGAATAACTGAGCTAAGGTTTTCCACAGGACGACTGTGCTTTGACTACCAGTGGTGGTAGTTTGGATCGCTCTACCACATATATTGTTGGTGTTTATTTTTTCAAGACCATGTGTTCAACAGCTACGCAAAGTTTGCACAATTTTTGATAATTGTGTATATATGTTGCCATTGAATACGATATATCGCAAATTTAAATTGTGTGTTTTTATTTATTTATTTTTTTTAGAAATTTTCGTTTTCGTGCAATAGTTGAGTTGCGTGGAAATATTTTTGCCAACTTGTCGTGGCCGAGGGAAAATATTCCATTTGTTCTTTGGTTTTAAACGATAACTTTTTCATATTCAGAAATTGCTACACCTATAATTTTTGTGGTCTCCGGCGTTTCTACAATAAGTTTTCCGCTGTTTATGACATAACTCGAAAATACCGACCCATCTTGTGAAATATACAAATCACCTATTCAAAAATATTTAAGAATGATTTTTCTTTTTAACACTAATACCTTTCTGAAAAGACTAGAAGGAGCAGATTTACATTCAACATGTTTGTGATATCATGATATTTTAGTCATAAAAATAAGTATTTCTGTTGTCCGATTACGGACTACCTCGCATGGAAACATGGATTTTTTAAGTTGTGAGTAAAAATGTTTTGCGAAGCACATGTAATTCCTGTTTACAGACATCAGAGTTCGAAATAGCTAGTTGAAATTCTTTGGGCAAAAAACGTTTTTATTGAAAACCTACATTTGGTGGCAACGTTGCTTTTCCTAGCGAAACTTTTTAATTTACTCGCAGTAAAAATTGCCACGCAAAATTAACACAGTGAGACTGGTCTTCTTAATTATCAGAGCGTTGTGTTGTCGTTTATTTATCATTAAAATTGTACTTGATATGATCTGCCATCTGGTAAATTATCGAAAATCGAAACGGGGGCGGCTTGTAAATAGGATGCAGATCTGCGCGACATCTATTGAGTAACCGCGACACTATTCCGTCGTGGTCACTAATTAGTTAGGCGAAAGATAAAAAAACCGACGGCGCCATCGGAGAGCTTCCAGAAAATTGACTGGGTTTCCAATTATACGTAATTGATCGATTTCTGAAATATTTGTTATGTTCTAATTAAAAACATTAACAAACCGGGTCAGCTTTGTATAATCTTGTTACATAAAGCTCGCGAACACACGCCCCCAAGGCTCGAACGAAAACTTAACTGTAAAAATGCAACTACCCAGGGGAGAAAAAATGATTTATGTCCAAAGCAAAATACGTTTTATTGGCTCAAAAATTTTGTTCTTTAGACGCACCTTTAAAGTAAACCCTTAATTCTATAGGATTTTGTATGACCAACAATCCCCGTCTCTCTGCGAGGCTAACCTTTGATCTGGCGTCAAGCCCTAACCACGTTAAACATATTTTGGGTTAATTTCTTTTGACAGTGAATTAATTTGTTTTTATATTTAACCAAGTAGAAGAACTCCAGAGAAAGGGGTTATAGTTATTCTGTCTCAGTAATGTTATTTTTGCCGGATTCTGCGATCAGAGCCACGCCTACTGATGGGCTTTGGTAGTCTTTTTCACGCTTTATTTCTTTATTTTAACAAGAGATTACGTATCCTGGCCACTTATGAAATGGCCGTTCTACAAAGAACATAGGGGCCCACGCATGTGTTTGAATACAGTAATGAAATACTTCAGTTCAGAACTTGGTAATATTGGAAAAAGGCAGAAACTGGTCCTTAAACGCCCGACCGGCTCATAACTTGAATTTGCTCCTTGAATTAAGATTGATATGGTACATCACTGCTTTCAGGTCTCAATTGAATAGAGATAATTTGAACGAATTTTCCTTAAGTTTCACCTGCACTTGCATTTCAAAAAAATTCCACGCCTTCAGAATATTAAATTCTATTCAAAATTGACAACTTTGCAAAATGTCAAATATGAATGATAATACATTGGCAGCCTACAACTCGGCAAGTTTTGTTTAGCTAAATGAAACCTGTAAATGCGCTGGTTAGAAGAATTGATTCGCAGGAACTGTCCGCTGGGAAGAGTGGCGCATGCGCCTAGTAACTATGTTCCATACTAGATGGCGCCACAAGCTTCTCTCAACGGTTCCCTGAGTCCGTTTCTGTAAAGAAACATTAGAACCTTAGAAGGTCTGGGCGATTAATTTCAAAACATTGAAATGTACCAAACTTAAATGTTTGAAGATGTAATTTCAAGACAACAACAATGTGAGAAAAAACGAACGAGAGCTCGCACTGAAGATGTAACAAAACTCATACATTTTGAGTATTGTATCTGTTTGAAAGTTTATTTTTGTCGAAAAATACTCCATTCCAGTTCACATTGGCTTAAACGACGTTTTAGATGACAGTTGGTCAACACAGCCAAATCACGTGACAGGAAATAGTGACTAGAATGGCGCATTCTCGCTGTTTTGCTCATGTTTGTCGCTGACAAACAAAATCTTCACGCCTGACAAGAGGCTATTGATAGCATTTGAGCTCGTGTAAACGACTTAGAACTGTTTGACAAAGTTGTTGAGCGTAGCTACTGTAATACGAACTGCAAAGGCAATGCTGAGTCTTGTTAAGTGACCGCCACTTCGGATATCGTTTATTTTTTAAAGCGGCTGTAAACCCACGTTCCCTACAAGACTACTTAGCGTTATCAAATTGGTCTCAGCTTGTTCCCTACTCAGATGAGAAGTGATTTCTGAGTTTGTAAACAGCTAACAGTTCGTTATTCATTGAGACCATTCATAGTCGCGGTGCATAATATGGCACCACGTGACAAGCCAAATTGTAGAGCCTCGTCTCGTGCAATAACGAACTGATAGTTCTCTCGACGCCTTGAAATCATCTTCATTTTTACTAAGCAACAATTTGAGACCGATTTCGTAACGGTAAGGGGTCTAAATCAAAAGTTGGGTTTATATGACGAAGGCGGGTTTATATCAGGACGAAGGCGGGTTCGCCACTTCAATTCACTGGTCTCTACCACTGGAGAGATAAGTTAGTAGATTCTTTCGAAACGGTTTGTGTAGAAACATTCGACTGGACATTCTCTCGCATAACTTTCAAATTCACAAATTCAAAACCCATTACCAGCGAAAGTCTGGCTGGTATCGAGATTATTTGTCTTTGCCATATCCGGATTAGTCACACAAATGCAATCACGGCTGGAAAACTATCAAAAATGGGCTAGGGTAGAAGACTTGCTATCCCAGGTTCTTAAGTATGTATGGCACACTCGAATTCTCCGGAAACTCATGTTTATGCTGTTTTTATTACAACACATTACACACGCATGATATCGCTATTACAAAATTACAATCACGGTTGTTTTAATAGTTTTATTATTTGTGTGTTTGTTTTTAACACAAGGAAGACGTACGGTCATTATCAAAGCGCGCTCTGTAGAAAAAAGTCAATAAGGTAAACGGAATAGTTTTTCCATTCTACACGGTTAAGCTTTATTTGCGAATTCCTCGTTGTATTTATGTTGCGTTTGTTTTCGTTACAAACCATGTGTAGACGGACTTTACGGTAGTTAGCTAGGACTACACCTGTAACAAGCAGCTTGCTTGTGGTCAGACAAAGAATTAAACACCTAATTACATTCACAAATACGCGTTAAACACAAATACGCGGGTCCCTAACTATTTGCTCTTCGCTTAGAATAAACAGATTTCGCACGCACACTTCTACCAGAACATACACTGTATCGGTGCTGCCACGTTTGGAGTAGTGAAAGTATACTTTCGACGTTCTCGGGATTAAAAGTTAGAAGTTAATTCCGCTTTTCCGAGGAATTCGATTGAGTGTCATAATACGTTGAGATAATTGGGGGTACTCAGGCGCATTAACGAATATTGGAGCCGGTATTTAGACAACAGCAACAGTGAAGTTGACGAGTGCAGAACGTATATACACCTCGACGTGTGATGCACGTTGTTTTATCAATGAATAAGAGGCATTACACAACTTAAGTTACGTTTAAGTCCTTTTTGAACTTCTCGCCAACCCGTCTCCACTCGTACAATAGCTTTTGTATTGTATGTTATCCTTGCTACACTATCATTACGTTTTATTTCTCAACGTAACCAGTTTGTGTATGTACTGGCTTTAAGAGGCTCTTAACAGAGGGATGACGCGTGCGACTTCAAGTGGCGTTAAATAAAGCATATTTCATTTCTTGCCAAACGTTTGGTGACCTTCCATCCACTTAGTTAATGCGCGTTGGACTATTTCCCTCGTTAATGTTCACATATCGTTGACCGGTTAAGAACCCGACAATGCGCTTGACGAATAAGTTCGATATTGTCAGAAAATTGTTTTAAGTGGTCGTAAAGCTTCTTAATCCGTAGAACAAACCGACTGATCCTTTAAAAGCGATCTCCGAATAGCATTATCGAATTTTCAATAGCTATCATTAAGGAGGCCAGTCGTTTAATGCAAACACAAAGTGATAGCTCCACGTACCAGCGACGAGAAGAGCATTTATGAATCTGTTGATTTTTAGAAATAAAGGAACGATTTCATCAACGTTGAATAAGATCTTTCGTAGAGTATCATTTCGCAAGGTTTCTTGATTTTGCCATTGTTCATCATACATCAATCTACTTATATAAAATTGCCGCTACGCCTAACAAGTCTCGGTGACTGAGTCTTGCATCTTGCGGTAATTTAGCTGAGTTTTTGTACACCGTATAACCAACTGGGTGACTGGAAAAATACCGAGTGTCGATTGTGACTCAGTAAAAATAAGCATAACTTATTACCGATACATCTTTCGTGGCAAATTTGCCTGTGCATTTATTTTCAGTTAGAAAATTTTATATTGTACACATACACAGATTTACTAGCTGTAGCCACTGAAGTTGAATCCGCCAAATGACACGTGGTGGACTTAAAAAACAAACTAAACATGACTTTCTGTTGTCAGTTGAGTCTCGTTCACTGTTCAGTGACCTGTGTTTCCCCGAAGTGTAGAAAAACACGACATCTGTTTACGAATTAAAAAAAGCATTTTCCTGTTTATGTTGCCTTTGAATAAGCACTCTGAAGCCGTCTTATTTATCCTACTTTCAAATAAACGATTCTGAAGATAAAATTACTAATTACTAGTAAAATATTGACTTACTTAAGTATATGCCATTTCATTGTGAAAAAACTTGCTGTGTTTTTATTTCGTTTATTTATTGTTGAACTGTGGTGAGATTCTACTAAACGATTTTTGCCAAAATTCTAAACTTCGCAAATCACTGCACAACAATAAATGAAGGCATTCGTTATCAAAAATTAAATTTTCCCCAAAATTTATATCCAGATAATATTTTGTTAGTGTCACTTATAAAATCCCCTTTCTATGTTAAATATAGTAAATATTCCTTACTTAAACTATACATTGATGCCCTTGCAATCGTTATTGCTTGTCAATTCATCAGCTCCAGTTTGTTTCTGTCTCATGCAGACGACATTACGAGCGAGCCTCGTTTGGAGATTGTCAGCAACCAATGGAAGTACTTTTCACAATCTCTACTCGTTGCATAATGATGGTCCCAAGTCGCAGTTTTGTTTGTTCGCAATAACTCCTGTCGAGTCGAATAATCGTGATTGCTTGTGGCAAAGCAAGTCAGGTGAAATCAAGGCTTAGCTTTGGGGCAATAAACCATTGTAGGCATTTTCCACCTAGAACATTCTTGCATTTGTTGTCGCCAGAAGCACATCGGTTTTTCACACTTGTCTAGATTTTTTACACACCTTGCCGCAATGATAACGCTGCAGGTAAGACCGCTGGGGTTGATATCTCATATTCTAGTTGTCTTTATTATTACACTTCATGTAAATTTTTATTTCATCTAATAAGCAATCAAAATACATGACGCCTTAGTCATCGCCAATGTTTCATTGTTAGCACCGAATAAGCAAGATCTATCGTATTAACATTTACATTTTTAATTTAGAATAATTACCTGGGTCTTGTTCAAATACCCTCTTATTTTTGTCTACAGGAAATTTTTTATTTAGGTATACTTGGTTTTGGCATGTGCCGTGCCATTTATTTCTACTGGCTTCAATATATTACAATTTTCCTGTGTCAACTTTTCGTGCCTGCTATCAAAGACGGTAAGGTAAAGTGGCCAATATTGCACCTAAGATCTTGCCCCTGGGAGAGTCGTCAGCTCGATAACTCAGACGCCTGAGAGGCACCAGCTTACTCACGCTCCATTAGACAAGACAAGAATGGAGTGAATTGAGTTATAATAATTGTTATGGACATGAATTATATCGAAAATCCATGTTTGCGTATGACGTCAGCAAATTTCTCTTACGGAGGAATTGAAAATAACAAATATAGCCAAGAGGACATTTTAAAGTCATTAATATATTTAAGCTCTTATCTATCTGTACAACAAGCAATCCTTTATGTGTTACGAGCATTATTATTGAAAGTAGAACGTATAATGCAAAAGGCATTTGTTGTCTCCAGCACCAAGTTCGTAACGAGCTAAGTGTAAATCACTAATTAACTTAAAGAACGTTGGTTTCTCAATGTCGATTGTGGAAAAATTGCACATGGCAAGTAAAAGAATGGCTGTCTCAAAATGCAGTTTTCTTTAAAGTTAAGTACGTTTAAAACATTTAAAATGTTTCCCATCTTTAAAAACGAATGGTTCCATTGTGAGAAAATAAGAGACTATCAAGCAAACGTACAATGGCTTTATAATTGCACTGTTGTGTAAAAGTGTGATTCTTCACCAAGCACTATGAGGACAGTGCACTAGTGCGGTAGTTATCTGGTTGCGTTCTGGCGAGACACACTCGCCGTTTTCACTCAGACTGTCGTAAACTGAAGAGCAGATAGGATATCTCTGTTTACTTTTAAAATTACCCGAAATTAGTCGAATAATAAGCTATGGAGAGATGACTTGTACACACTTTTGTTAATTTTGACAGATGACACCGCGGCAGTAGCCAGGGAACAAGCGACCTATGTTTAGTTTGAGGCAAGTCTTAATTAATTGCTAATCAGTCGCTGCTTCCTAGTAGATTTCTGATTCTTATCGCAGGTATCGTGTTTCGTACTCAAGTCCAGCATATGGGATGACCTCACTCCTAAGTGCGAGGGCGCACATGATGAAAAATAAGGGTAATATATTCATAAATAGTGGAGAAAAATAAGCGTACTGGACACTTAACACAGTGGATCCTGCGAGATAACCTGCTTACGTGCGACGTAATACACGTATCTCCTCAATCTTTTAATTGTTTCTATCGTTCTTCAAAATGCAGAAGAATCCGAGATCCAAACGAAATTTCGTCTACATTATAATAATCGTGTTTTATATTATATGTCTGACAATAAATAAACGTTGTTTTCTGTGCCTTGCCAGTGAAAAATTTAGAAGTAAACGGTTTAGGCGTAGAAGTCGCCATTGATTACTACTGTAGATCTGTACGAAAACGAACACTTCATTTTTTGGTTGGGGAAGATCTTTTGTAATGTAGTTGTGTTCTTGATGTAAAGGACAATTTTTTGCACGTTGTACTCAAATATGTTAAATTTATGCACTGTAGATTATTTTTGATTATAACGCAACAAAAACTATTCCTACTCAAAAGTTCCGTTCTTTTGCAAATGGATAATTGTCATAACCTGACCATGAACTTTTTAAAGTATGCAGACTACGTACTTTACATATTCTACATTTTAAGAGAAGAGGTCAGATTTGTGAATTATCTGCGGATAGTGTTTTGTAAGGCCGCGGGTCAGGGGTCATTTGAAGTTATGTTATTTGATTGTTACGTAAAGAAACATGCCTCTTTAATAAAACTGAAACGGTACTAGGAAATTGTGGATCACCCACCGACTGGTAATAAATTTCAATTGATTTCAAATAAATGGCGGGTTATTGTCTAATTGAAAAAGCTTCGACTGGTCTCTCGGTTGATGACGACCACACAGGATTCTTCGAACAAATAGCTGAACATTGTGACTTTTCGAAAATTAAATTTCCTCTATCAAACCTGTCAGTATATTGCTAAATATTCATTCTTTACCGGACTCATAGAATTGGAAATTCCTGGAAAGAATTTAGCGAAATGATGTCAACGTTATTACTGTTAAATAGATCACACGCGACTTCTCCGGCTGACTGTAATTTTTCTAGTGTTAACTAAGAAGCCTAACTCTAAAGGCATCATTTCCTTCGATTTCGCCATTTCAGACCATAAAACAAGTCTCCTCAATCAAACGTTAACACTAATATAAAAATCCTTCCTAAATTAAATAGCTGCAGGTATTTTCTTTTTTGCCATCAATTTTGTAAATTCATAATCGTGTCATTCAACTGTACCTGCTGTTTTGCTAGCATTACATCAGTAATTCGGAAATCAATTTAGAAATTCTGCTTTAAGTTCTGTTGATGCTAAACAATCAGTGTCTTTTTAAAAGCTTGCGTTACAATTTGCTGTATGAAGTTTTTAACTAAAACAATCAGTGTCTTGTTAAAAGCTTGCGTTACAATTTGCTGTATGAAGTTTTTAACTAAAACAATCAGTGTCTTGTTAAAAGCTTGCGTTACAATTTGCTGTATGAAGTTTTTAACTAAAACAATCAGTGTCTTGTTAAAAGCTTGCGTCACAATTTGCTGTATGAAGTTTTTAACTAAAACAAAGTAGAATGGGACCTTTAATTTATTTTTGCTGTCACAATGCGTCACTTACTTTTGGACAAAATACAGGGTACAAAATGCATGGATGTGACTCGATAAAACAGCTTAAATCTAGAACAGTATGTTTTTGAAAACCTAAACAGAAAGACTTACACAATCAGTACTGGAGTTTCTTTTGAATTATTGATTAGTTCAGGTTTCGTTATGACAAGATTAGCTCCCTTGTCCGCGAAGCGTGTTTGGCAATAGTTACACGTAAGAAGGCCAGAATACGTTGGAAAACCATGAGCTGGTCCTCATAGAATTTAACGTTTTAAAAACGTTTGAAACACGATTTTGTTTCCCTGAATGGAATGCTGGAACAGAGACGTGGACAATGTCCTTTTCCTTAGTATTAGCACGTTCTCCTGTTCCTTTGTTGTGGATGTTATAAAAATTTAATAGACGTCAAGTCCTGTCAAGACACAACTCATAATCACTATCTCTGGAATATAAAAACTCCTTTTTACGATCTATTACAAAAAACCTTCGTTAGCATTTCTATACGTCTCAGTTGGAGTACACACGCTATTAAAGTTAACCCTTCACATATGTTATATAAGTAAAGCGATGAGTATTAATATGGCCAATTTTATCCCTTTACCAAAACATAATTGCCGTGTCCCGAGGCTGTGTTTTGAAGATACCTTTCGAAAGCCCTCGGATATTCTCGCGGCTGAATGCGGTCTGGCAAAATATCGCCAGAGGTATAAAACCATTAGGCCCCCGAGACGAAGAAGGGTAGTAATTTACCAACTTCCATCGCGTGGACTTCGACCATTCGATAATACTCCCCGCAGCGTTTCGCATAATGTCCGTGAATGGTGAAAGATAAGCTTTGAAATTATATTCAAAACTGCCAATTACAAAAGATTTGCTGACCGACCATTATGGCTTTCCCATTGAAGAGAAAATTATGTTCGCTAGCAGTACGATAGTCACTGCTATCTCTTTTTCTGCGACTTAATTTTCTGTCTCTGTTGAATGTTTTATAAATGCGGTAGAGGTGTTCATTTTCTAAACAAGCTCTACAGTCCATACAGATCAACAAAAAACAACAGAATTTTTTTAATTCAAACAAGAGTATGCATAGCCTTAATTATCCAAGGGACCCTTCACAATTATCGCTATTTTCACAAGAGTTCAAACTGTGCACTTCACCCTCTCTCCCTACACGCGAAAGTGTACAAAATTCGCGATATTTTTCTTAGGTCTTTCTACCTGTTAAACTGCAACAAGAGTGCTTCAAAGTTAAATGGTAGTTTTGATTTCTGCAGTGACGTGGTATAAAATTAAAAGCACTATTTTCCAACAATTCGTATTTTGTTTTTTCCTAGTTGGTTCTTGGCGGTCTGGTAAACGTTGTACCAGACGTGCGCAGGCCGCGCATGTGTGTGTTAGGTGTTTTAGCCATTTTTGAAAGCCGGGAAAATAACAAGTTATTATGGAGAAAGCCTTTGCCCAAATTTTCGTCTCTCATAGGTGCATTCAGGGCCAAATCTCAAGGAGAGGGTACTCGACTGTCTTTCACGGGTATGCATCTGAAAGAATAGGATATTCATCAATTTTACATCAATCTTCTAGTAAACTATTCAAAGCATTTTACTGCATAAAAGGTCCAGTGCGAGCCTCTGTGAATATTACAATTCCTTTGACGCTCCGTTTCAATGGCGTAAGTGAAATTTAACTTCATCAGTAAACCCATGCAGGTTGGAGGATGCCGATTTGTTGGTGTAAACTTCGTTTGCCCTCAACTCGTAGTTTACGGGCGACTGTTCTGTAACATCGCACAAAAGAAATGATTTTTTCAAACTTTGACGTGTGAAATAGTTTTACTGTCGTTCGTGGGAACAGAAAACTACATCTCGTCCATCAGTATATTTCCCTGATATTTCCTGGGTTAATATTCTTGAAAATACTATGGATTTATGTTGCAGCTTCTCTTGTTAACACACTGAAACTTTTATGATGCGCATGTGCAATTATAACGTTTAACTTCCTCTTGTATTTTAACGTTTAACTTCCTCTTGTATTTTAACGTTTAACTTCCTCTTGTATTTTGACGTTTAACTTCCTCTTGTATTTTAACCTTTAACTTCCTCTTGTATTTTAACCTTTAACTTCCTCTTGTATTTTGTCTTACTACCTGTTTCACACAAGCATCACAAAACGTCAGAAAACGCAATTAAGCAACGTAAACGATAAACTGGGGATAAACTGGGCGCTTTTTCAAGATTCTTCTCTGATTGTCTCCCTTGTACATGTAACTATTTACTGTTTCTATGACTCGAATCTAAAGACAACACCCCGGCGAATCTGGGGACAGCGCGTGAGTCTTGAAATAGTGGTATTTTATCTTGCCTCGTTATGTTTGTTGGAGTTTCGTTGCCATAGAAACCAAGAAAACTATTGTGACATGAGAGGACAGGGTTTTGATCTTCAAAATTAAGGAAGTGGAGTATTCATCACTTACGATACAAAACATTAAAAGGGTCATACAAACTTTTCTCAAAATGAACGTGAACTGAGATTTCGTGTCTTTTGCCATAAAACAAGTAAAAACGTAGTTTTAATAGCTGAGCTATTTTAATCAAAATGCAAATCAACATTCCCTTAATCCCCTGCCAATCATTGGTACGTTATTCTGGCAGCTATAAATATATTTGTTGTTCTTAGCGCGAATGCAAACAGCGTTTGTATCCGAACCACAGTAAAGAGGGCAAAGTTAATAGGTGCAGTGGTTGTTACCAGTGTTTGGGAATACACAAATTAGCTCATTGTGGTAGTTCACTTACAGAGGGCACGTACAATGCCTGTGTTAAGAAGTTATAATTCGTGATAAAACGCGTAACTTGATTTAAGCTGATGTTAATCCTTTATGAAAATATTGAGGCATCACGACTCACTTGAGAACAACTAATTCCTCCAAACTAGACCCTGTTGAGGCCTGTCACCGAAAATGTTAAAGCAACCCTCTCATTGTTGGTTATTAAGTCCAACATATTTCTTGTACGCGCGGTTGCATTTTTCGTGACAGTTTCGTGACATTGCAAATTTCAGTTTGGACATTGTGATGTAATATGGCGCGAAGTGGCGCGTGAGATTAGCAGTGTTTTCTTACGGGTGTAAAGTAACTGTAATGGCCACGGGTCGAGGTGTCGGCGAAGAGAATGATTTTCTGAGACCGGTCTCTTCGTGGAATCGAATCTGCAACCCCCGCGGTCGCAGTCCAACGCTTTGCTGGTGGCGCTGAAAACCCCACACCATAAATGGTAGAGCGCATTTCACTGGTGAAGATCCTGAACTTGATTTCAACGAATGTCTGACAGACAACGACAACAATGGGGTATTTGAAAAATCACTAAAACACAACGGATTTTGTTGTCGTTTTGTAGCTCTGGTCAAATCTAATAACTGCAAGCGCTCCATCCTATCCACGAATGTATTTTCAACAGTAAAACCGATAATGTCCCATTAAAATAATACCTTATTTGATACCAAGTATAAATTCAAGAAGTTAAATATTAAACATGAGAAAACGGATTCTGTTGTCCACAATTTTTTTAAATAGTATGATACTACTAGTTTTAAGCCCACGTTTAAAGTTGATTTTAGCTAGTCTTCTGTAACAACTTAAACTGGTTCCTTTTATTGAAAAAATTAATTCAGCTCTTTAACAAACTGTGTGTTTCCCGTTGTAGGTCTTGGTTTAGACTTTGTAAAGCTGTGACATTTTAGGCGAACAGAGCCTAGATTGATATTTCTGGCATTAGTCTGCGTTTCGCGGGAATGACTGCTTATGTCCATCACCAATGGGGCCATAAGGATTTTCCTTTAGTTTTACTTTTGTCAAAATATTTTTCACAGATGCGTGACCGTCGTGATGTCGTCGCTCCGTAGAACAATGTATAGTGCAATGGAAAAGCCACAATACTTCTGGGTAATAACTTTTGTTTGTAATTCTGACTCATGGATTCATATTGCATGAGTATCAATCGCTGATCTCAGCCACCAGACGGTACTGTTTGCTCTAGGGTCAGGCCTCATGTATACTAATGATCAAGCAATGGCCCCGGGGTTCATAGGCTTTTATCTGTCTCCGTATGTGAACGAGAGTGAATCTCTTTGTGTAGTGAAAACTGCGTCTTGTCAATCGTGGATGGGAGACGTTACTGACGATGCTGGGGACATCTAAATTGTATATTTGCTGGGGAGTGATTTTTTCTGAATTCAAAATCACTTGCATCCGTATATCGTTATACATCCGTCAATATTTAACGATTTTTGCCAGATTTTTCTAAAATGAATGTTGGGCAACTTCTGAATATGATTTTAAAATTCGTATTAATCTCGAAAAAATTGGGGGAGGTTTCGCTTGATGTTAGTATAGCTGGGTGAAGGGGACATTCATGTTCTTGGACAGGGGGAATTGATATACGCATTTCATAAATGATTGGAAATCGTGCAGCGCAGCTTCACGAGCTTACCACGTTTGTAAGCGAATTGTGGAAATTAAAACTGAACTCGTATCTAGCCTGTAAAATTCAATATATAGGACGACATATTTCTCTGTTGTTATTCCACAATTTCGTCGATCTGTAATTGGAAATACTGCAGCCACGCACCAGAAAATTGTTGAAACAGAATTTGCCACTTACGCATCAAAGTCGTTAAATATTTTTCGCGAATTACACATCGATTCTGATGAATTGCGAATGCGTTTACTCGAATTGGAAGCGCAACTTTAGCCGCCACAAAACCAACACTTGAATTATTGGCTATGAAGCCACTACTTAGAACAGATTGGAGGTATTTTTACTGTAGTCCCTTTTTTGTCTCTTTGTTAATTAGACTTAAGTTAAAGTGGAAGCGAAAGAGAATAAATATAATAATCGCGGTGTTATAGACCGCATTGATAACTGAACACTAATTACGAGTAATCCCCCATTTACTGAAAATGCATTTCATCCATAAAACAATTAGGAATCTAATCACGAAACACAGTTTCATGTCGAATTGATGAATTGTTTAAACAGAATTTTCTGCACAACTCGTATTTTTCGCACAACGGAAACAAAAGCGTGCGGTCACATTTTTTGTACAGCTGAGTTTAAACCAGTTATGGAGGTAATCCCCGCCTTCTACTGAATACTGTGCTGCGATTGGTTGATATTTAACATAGTGACATACATAGGACATAATGCAAGTGTCGCTTTTGCAACTGCACACTTTCACTGAATATTAGAAAACAGAAATGGATAAATGGTTTTAAGACGTGTAATGCTCCGATATAAGCGTATTGTGGAGACGTCATTCAATACTTGGTTGTGTGTGAGTGTGGTTTATTTGTAAACCTCGCTTGGCATGAAACAAGATTTGTCGTGGTGAAAGGTCTGACAATCGCAGTGTCGCCAAAGTGCCCATCTCGTAACAAGCACGACTCTAAAGAAGAATGGAGTTAAAGAGTGAAAGCAGACGATACTCTTGAGTACCCGCCCTCATCCAATCACAAGTCTCCAATTCATTGTATCCGTGACACGCCGGAGGCTATTGATAAATTTCAATAGGCGGACGAATTTGATTTGCTGCTTGAGTGAAGAGTTAAATTCCCAACGTGAATGAGAAGAACCTGTTTGCTTGTTAGTTGTCCTGTATTACGCGAGGACCATTGTTTTTGGGAGTCACTCTGAGAATCCCTGGAGTACTTGATGATACGCCCTAGGACACTGAAAGGATATCCATAGCTGGCGGTCAAACGGACTAGATGTTCCCGCGGCACAGTGGGCATTTCTGACCATTGCGTACCCTAAATGGCCCAACTGAGTCCTCATCGTAACAGAGATTTACAAGAAACCTACAAGAGTAAAGGACGACCATCATCTGCAGATTACGCAAGCCACACGAAAGTCGACGACATGCCTTCCGCATTTGGAGCCGTGGATTCAGAGGTGTTTTTTGTATTCAATATTGTCCATGTTACTTTTTGCCCTTCGGCGATCATCCATTGTATCCTTCGCACTTCATAGAGCCAGTCAATTTTCCATGTTTAATTGTTAAGTCGCTTGCTTCATACAATATGATCGCTTTCAATGAATGATTTTGCTCGAAGCGAGAAAACCGTCTCGAATTCATAACCATGGCTGGCCATGAATCGCAAGGGCCGCGGGTATTTGTGGTATCGTATAAAACATTTCCCGTTAAACTGAGCGAAAACATTTCGCCTTTCATTCCTTACGCTTGGACGTTCGTGACTTTGGAGCTCTGGTAGAAAGTGCTTTGGTTAATGGTCGTTTACATTCTAAAGCGTGCTGGTTCGTAGGGAGAATATAACCCGTCGGATCCGCTTTGTTATTTTTACGTCCTTCACGGAATAATGGGAGTTCGACGAGATTGAAGCGGCTTATGAAATTTCCTGCGTCTTTGTAGCAATGGCTGAACAGCGGTAACGTAGATTTTTTAAAGTTAGACTCTAATTATTTTGCACCCCTTGATGTGTACATCGAGTATGTCTCAACTAAAGCTCAATACACGCAAAAATAACATGTTTGTCAAGAGTTAAACGTTTCTTATTACCTTCTCTGTACTAAATGTGTTCCTTTTGTACTTTCGACTTCCAAATGTTTCGGTTGGTCATCGATGAAAAGAGACAAAATGATTTGTACGCTCAAATTCTATGTCGATTTTATTACACACGTAGTTTCGATGTTCCGTGGACCCTATGCCTACACACAGATGTTGTTCCATTTTTGTAATAATTTTAGATCCATTATTAATTTCAAGACGTTCTATCACTTGCCACCATTAGCACTACACGACTATAAATTGGCTTATGAGAAATTTGTTTTTGTATTGTTCATGATATGGATTCGATGAAATTGTTGTTTGCAAATTTTTGTGTCCCAAAGGCAAGTCAACAAGTGACAGTATATTAATTCCGGTGGTTGAATCACAACGTATAGAACTGTTCAATTGACTCGATATTTCACACCACACCTTTCGACGCTTTCAAGCTAAAACTCTCGTCATGACGATGAAGAACGGCGAAGCGGGTATAATTTCCTAGCTAACCCCACCTTAATTTCCCAAATAGTTCCGTTTTATTGTTAGTGCACGACTGTTTGTCATGTTTACCTGTAATTACATCGGATTGTGATCAGTTGTTGCCTTTCAAGGAGAGATGGTAATTCGCTATTCGTAACTTTTAAATGGCAATGCATGCAGCGTTCAAAACAACCCTTTTCAAAGGATACATTGAAAGTGTGGAGAATTACCACTGACTTTGCTGGTACTTCAAGACTGAAGATTTCGGAGTCTTGTATAATCCCCGGAATTTTCTTGCTGTTCTTTAGAATTTACTTGTACGACCCTGACCAAGTGTACGGTATAAACTTCACGTCGCATTGTGCAGATTGTGCAATTTTCACCGGAAAGTTATTCAAAACTTAACGAAACAATTATTTATTTGTTGCACATCGTTGTTTTTCTCCTGTCCTATAATTCTTTGTTCAGAATTATTTTCATCGATGGATTTGGCTCACGAGGGATACGTTTTGAGTTTTAACTAAAAAAATTATTACATCTATTACGTCTGCGCAAATTCGACATCTTCTGACCTTGACGAACGGTCACTAAACAGGAACGATTCATAACGGAGCTTTAGCAGAACAGGACCACAAGTTGGTTATGTATTACGATTTTAAAACTGTGTGCCTGGATTTTGTGTCGGCTGAAGACGAGTTAAGCTAACGAAACTTTATTACATTGGCGTCAGCTATTTTCATTTCTTTAAAAATGTCTGCGTGCCTTGGTAACTGTTTCTTACACATATCAATCGGCCATAATATACAGAATTGCATAAAATATACTATAGTGTTTTATTTTATATTATAAACTATAAGACAGATTTTGTTCAAGCAAGCGTCATTTTACTTTTACGTCACCGCAATTTGTCTTCTTAGAGTTGTTTAATTTTTTGAAATGACGTTCGTGCTAGAACTGTCAATGAAACAAGGGTGTTATTGTTAGACTAACTCCAACGCGGTTAGTCGAGCGGAATCTATTCACATGTAATTTGCACCGTTAGAGGCCTGAAGTTTCGACCTCCACGAAGCCGACAGAGTCACAATTTTCATTTTTGGTCGAATATTAAATTTCATGCTTTAACGTTTACTCTTCTCTTGCAGGACCGGCGTGATTTCCCCGTGCCAGGAAGCCTGGCATTGGTCACTAGCACACCATCCGGAAGTAGTTTCTCGTCCCCAGCTCAACAGCGGCTATCTCACCACCCCGCCGGGGACTTCCAACCGCCATACTTCCCACCCCCCTACAACCACCTTCCTCCTCAACAGACGGTGGACTTCGGCCACCACCATCCCCTGAACGCAGATCCTTACTCGCCGTTCCCGCCCCATCCTTCCACCCAGTCGTACCCGCAGCTCTCGCATGTGGACAGGCGCGACCCGAGGCGAGACGATCCCCTTCAGGGCTTGATACCGCCCTATCCCACGGACCCCTATATGCGTACGAGAGATATGAGCATCATGCCAAGACATCTGCCCGATCACCACGCGATGGAGCTCATGCACAGTTCCGGACTACCAGCGCTACCTAGTGTGGATAGTGACATTCAGGTAGGCACAAAAAGATGGATACCGACAACAGTTTATTCCATTGTTCATTGATATTAATATTAAAACGGCAATCGGGGAATAAACGATTTTGGCTTTTGACAAAAGTAGAGCTCGTAAAAACGCAGGTAATTGACGTGTTGTACACCACGAATTTTATAGATGGAAAACTTCCACTTTAGCTAAACTTAAGAGATTTTCGGATCTGAAGTTTATTAAACACGTCTGTAGCAGTTATAACGGAAACCATAGTTAATTGTCAGCTGAAATAGCTTGTGCGCAGATGTCATAGCACAGATGACGAGTCAATATAGTCGACCTATTGTTATGGATATGGAATAGGTTAGAATTCGCGGAAATTCTATTTCAGCTATATTCCGTAACAGATGTCATTATATATTCCCCCTGTTTAAAAATGCATAATGTTTGGTTTTCGATGAAATCAACAGACCTCCAGTATCTCTCATTGAAGGGAACCGAGTTAGAAAGAATATGTGTATTCTGTGTGGATTGTATTTACGTGTGCTATCATTTCGTATATTGATCTCACCTCTCTTTACAATATCAGCGAAGTGGAACGGTACTATTTGATCTGATGTAAATGTCAGATTGTTTTCTTACACCTGCGCGAGATCTTACGTATTGTATGCAATCAAGTTAGTGCGGTTTCTTATAATGTCACATTCCACAGTCCGTGAGAGTCTCTTTGATGGGCGGATTGCCAAGAATTTTCCCTATTATCAAGTGGTCCAAAATGTGATTGGTTCAGAATTTCGGCAAAGGTTTATTCAAAACAAAACTATTTGTCTGCGTGAAGTTACTTGTGCGGAATGATGACATCGTTAAAACATTTTCAAGAAAAACACCAGAGCTGTGGTAGAAAAAATAAAAAGAGATGATTTAGCTTAAATAATCGAAGTACATGCGAAAAGCGGCGTTTCTATCAGGCACCACTCAAGGCACGTTGCACCGATAAACAGCACGGCTGCTTTGGATTAAAACGTTGAACTTTCATTGTGTTCGCATAACGTCCTGGGCGATGATTCCACAGCGTCCAATGCAATGCATCTCGGATGTAGGAAATACAGCGTGTTGATAGAACGGATTTTTGTACCTGACCAAATCACGCATTTGCTGACTCAGGGTTGCGTCAGTAACAATGTACGGTTTGAACATGCTGCGCTCATAACGCAAACAAGAAATCTCTGTGTTACTTTGATATAAGCTACTTGCCATTACGTAATCAGTGTTGATGACAGTGCTGCATTTATTTTCTCTTGGTCTCCAAATATATTTTTATATTCATTGCTGGTATTACTTGGATATAATGAACAGGCACAAAACATAAGACCAATTAGTTACGACTCGTGAGATATAATTCATTACACTAAGGATTGCAAAATGCGAAGGCGTTGAATTTTACATCACGATTAGAAACGAAATAGCTTAAAATAGCAGTCGTTGTTGACACAAAAGCGTTGTGCATTCTGGCATAAATGAAATGCAACCTTAGAGATTCAATGTGCCACCATCTTGTTTTCAAAAGGAACTGCGTCACGGTTGACTGAAGACGTAGAAAAACAAAATGAATAAAAACCAAGGCAAACAACACGGGCATGACAGTAAAAACAAATCAGAGAACACTCGATAATAACACGTTTGAGTAACAATAGATGACCTCCACCGCAGATCTCGGTGCAAATTCACTAAACACGAGACTCTCAGCTCTTGTCCCTGTTAATTCCGACACCTGAAACCGCGCTTGTTAAAAAAGTCTGTTGATTAAGTCATTTCTCATATTGAATCAGGTGCTTAGTCAACAATGACAAGGAATTAGGTTATATACTCTAACCAAAGCCGGGGTGACCGAGGGGTCATGGTCTTTAAACACGGATGACATTCGCAAATGTTTCTCCGAGGAGATAATCCTGAAAATGGAAAATGATCGACTTCCAACCACAGGGGCTCTGTTGCACGTGCTTGGTTCCTGATCTCATATCTTGAAAGGCTTTTGCGTTCTGCTGATGTGAATATAGTTACAGCTCATGGAGCCAAATTATTCAAATATACTCTTTCATTTCACTTCTCTGGTACGTAATCCAAATGGTGCTCTTTCAAAGTAACATCGACATTTTCATAGTGAACGAAATTCAATTTCGAATTTCTAAGTCTAGTTTTTCAATTTCTGGTTGTATACCAACAAAATGGCTTCCACAATTGAGTAGCACTGAACTTCATTATTGATGAAAAGTCGATACTGAGAAACTTGCATACACACGTGGCTGCAACTAGAAAATGCTCATATTTTAGTGATGCCCTATGAGGGTTTTGAAAATCACCAGTCGAGGGACATCACTAAAACAGGATTATTTCGTAACTCACAGCTGTCTACGTGTTTCCTTTTTGACGGTAATTATATAAAGTAAAGTTTCAATGCTGTTCAATTGTGGCGGCCATTCTGTTAGTACACTACCAAAAATCTAAAAGCGATTTCGAAAATTCTGTGTTTATTCTAAATTGTTTGTGTGTGCATTTGAAAGCATCATTTGGTCACACGTTCAAACTAGATTGGTTTGCGGTCAAATTCTTGTTATAAAGTTTCCATGAAAAGACATAGCAGGAAGTATCTTTAAGTCAAAATTGATTCATTAACTTATAAGCAAATATCCATGGGCGCTAAATTTGTGAATCCAATGAAACTTCTTACTCGTGGTTTCTAGGTTACTGACGAAGCAAGGCATGAGATCGGGAGTCCAGATAGTGACAACGAGGTGAGGAAACTCTCACAAACGCACGCGCTTATTTCTCTCGAACACACCCAAATTACCCTAACTGAAGGCACAAGAGTGTTTGAATCTGCTTTCAAACACAGTGCATGATTTTCACGCATGCCCATTAGTACCCATATGTCACGTGACCCACACGCTTTCTAACTCTCTCTGCAGGATCCGAGACTTTGTTTCCTAATCGCAATTATTAGAGATTTTAGACAATCCCTGCTTTGGATATTTTGCTTTAGAATGTTTATTTTTGATCACGGCTAATTATCGAAATTTCTTTGCCAGTATTGAAGATTGTCGTTTATGTCCATGTTCATGAGCGTGTATTCAAAACAAACGAGCGTTCCATCAGATCTTCCACCAAAGATGAAGGGTGAAGTTATCGAACAGACGTTTTTCATACACGTAAATTGGTTTGCTGTAGCCCTGCAGAAAAATTCCACCAAACAGTATATGTATACACTAATACAAAATAATATAAAGTATCATACGATTCCATTTAATTTCATATAAAATAATAGTATAAATATATATAGCTGGTATGATTTATCTTTGAGACTGCATAATCACGGAGAAGTTCACTGATTTTGGTTCATAACCGAGAGCATAATTTGTCGCAGATGAGACGTACGACCAACCGCAAATCGTTTATTTTCAGTTCCCCAATTATTCCATGACTTGTAAATTATTTTTCTTCCTTTCAAACGCCACAGTCACAGGCGTCTAAGTATTCTCCTAAGTCCAACTGCGTCTGTGCCGTCGTCGACTCGGGTTGCTGTTTGCATAAAAGAGACAAATACGTCACAAAGAAATCCATTGTATCGACGGTTTATAACGTAAACAAATACGCGAAACTATTGACTGTCTGGAGGAAAAAATATGTCATAACGAATTACATAGCTTGGTACAACTTGATACATGAGATGTGCTACAGCACTATGCATTAGAACAAATTCTTAAATTTCTTTTTTTCTATCAATAATCGCAAAAGTTGAAAAGGCAAGTTGTTCAAGCCGCGAGTGATTGAAATGTTTGCATTGCACAAAAGCAACGGCAAACTACAAAGTAAACACAATAATTTCTACTTTTTATGCTGTGTAATCAAGGCAAATCGATGTTACTTCGTTTTTCTTCTTTCAAGTCAAGACGTCGACATAATACAATGGTCACTTAGTTCCTTGTCTCTTTTTCCAACCATAAAATGCGATTTGATTACAAAGTTCAGTGACTGTCATTTTGCGAAATTGTCATCGACGACTCCACTTGTCTAGCCAATTGTAATATCTTCCAAGCGAGCGGGGCGGAAAGCAATCTGTGCACGTTCATAAAAATAGTCTTTCCAGTTGTAATTGTGAACTCTGGGCGACCCGATGATCGAGTTCCATTTGAGAAATAATTTGATGTCGCCTTCGCAAATCCACCATGACATCGCAGGATGCTTTCGTAGTTGTTACAATACCCGAGAGTCCAATGATATCAATTAGAATTTCGGGTTAGTTTATTTGGTTTATGCCTTACACCGATCAGCCATACATATACGTCAACGGGTCTTTCAGCGTCGATCATTGTATCATTTCAATAGCATTTCAGGCACGTGGTATCATGTGGGAGATTTTAAAACAATGTTGAAATAATCTCTTTCTACTTAGTTATCAGTAAGAAATGATGAGAATCTTGTTCATTGTTCTCTATCGGAAGACTGAGAATGCGAAAACGTTTTGAAAGACATTTGTGCTTACATTTCATAAAATTTAAATCAGTGGAAATGGCTTGAGCTAGATAATCAAGTTGAGCTGTGTTTAGCAAATGGGTCCGAGTTGGATAAAATTAAACCTGTGCACATAAATAACACGTTGCATACATGAATAATCGATCGACGTGTAAAAACTAATGTAGTGTCGTTGGTTCCGATTCATTTTTCTCCGAGAGCCATTTAGTCAATGATATTGAGTAGTTAGTTGCTAATGCTCTCTTTGAGATGTTCTAGCTAAAACCGTTCTTGTATTTTTACAAAGTATTAACTCATACGAAGGCGTCTTTTGCATGAAAATAGCCCAATGCAAATGGACCTGAGTGCTGAGTCATGTGTCATTCTGAATGCTACGGAGTCAAACAGTAGAATTGAGACTGGATTTGCTCCATGTTCGTGACAATTGCTTTGACATATGATATGTATTGTGAGTCAGAGATTTTTGCAGTTTAATTACACAAAAAACAACTTTTGATTTAAATCACTTACCGTTAAGAAATTGATCTGTAATTGTTCCTTGGTCAAAATAGGTGTGATTTCTGAGGTTTGAAAGGTCGGTATTGCTCGAGACTAGGCTCTACAAGTTGACTTGTCACGGTGGGTTATTTTATTCGCCGAGCACTGTCAGTTGTTTGCAAGACACCAAAATCACTTCTCATCTGAATAATGAACAAGTTGAGACCAATTTTTACAGCGGCCAGTGGTCATCGAAGGTTTATTTCTTCGACGAAACGTTGGTTTGTAGCCGCCTGAATAGTCAGTTTATGCGTTTTGACAGTTGTTTCCATTTTCTGTTAATTTCGCTTCTTTTATTGGTCAAACAATTGACCTATATACGATTGCATCTTCATTTGTAACAACAATGTTGGGAAATTGTTACGCAATTAGTTCAACCGTAGATTGGGAGTTGTCTGACACCAAACGACGTACGAAACGGAGAGGCCAATGTCACTACTGCCTTTTCTGACTTGTTGTCGTTATTGGACACATTTTCAATTGAAACACTTTGATTAGACATTGTTGTATTTATGCACGTACGATAAATATTCGAATGTTGTTAAACACTCTTGTCTAATAACACAATAGAAAAGCGACAATTTTACTCTCAATATTATGTGTCACACTTGGACCCATTTAACTAGACCATAGAAAACTTGTAATCTGATTTCGTGAGTCCACGTGACCTTAACTTCTAAATAAAGAGCAAAATCAATGTCATCGAAAAGGCTTGGTTTTTGATGCGGAAAATCGGCGTAATCACAGAACCAGGAGACCAAATGAAACTAAGTGCTGTGTAAAAACAAAAGTTCTATTAATTAGATTATTTATTTCGAAGAGTAGACCTACTTTAGGAAGCTTTGTCTTTAAGTTCCGCCATCTGGAGACACATTTTGAATAGTGTTTGTTGTAACACTCCAAGGCCATCGACCCACAGTAACAACAAAATTTTAAGTTATCAATTGACGCTAACAAGGAGTTATACACAAAGTTAACAAGGTTTAAGACTCGTGGTGCAAAGTACTATTCACCAAAAGAGCAAAGTTGTACAAATTTAGCTCTTGCCAATAATGTGATGACGAAACTGTCGACATATGATGGTATCATGAAATAATATATATATACGGAATGTGTATGCTGATCAAATCAATAAATGGTACTGTGTACACCAGGAATGAAGGTTCAACCGAAAGCATGCATCACCACGCATTTCTTACACGAAACGAGAAGTTTCACCGAGACTGGTGAGCAACTGCACTTCATTGTGGGATTTCAGCCAATTCGTGGCGTAATACGCGCGAAACGTTATTGGTGGACCCTCTTCCAAGCACTCAATACCAGCTTAACTCGTAACACACTAGACCATAAATGCAGAAAACGATTTATATTAGGTAATCATCCTCAAGGGGCTAGTCACAACGTAGGCGGTCCTCGTCACGAAACCGGAGTCAAGTTTTCACCAAGAACTTCGCGAAACATGCACCTAGGTTTGTCAGTCTAATAGGATAATTTTTATGTGACGTTATCTTCAGTGTCAAATTAAGCAATTCGAGGACTAGCGGAGTACCCAACATAATGAGCGGTTTCTCGGAAACATGCTCGGTGATTTCATTATAAAAAACAGGATAACGAGTGATAATATTATATGGATTAAGACAATGTTCCTTCTAGCTCAAACTTCTGAGATGAAGCGTAACCAACAGTGTGTTTTGTGTTAAAGAGTTCTTTTTTAAATCTATTTTATTTCTTGACCATCGGTCCTGTCACGTGACTTCAGAAAATTTATTGCTCTGTAAAGCGCTCACGTTGACCCGTAGTTGCAAATTCGAGAGCGTTTGTCTTTGTTTGCCTGCGTGTTTGTACAAAATACAATTGTGACCATACAACAGAAAGTGTAAAATCATAAAATGTGGCGATCCGCTTCATGGCCGATGTAAAGTAAACAGTAAGAGCGATCGCAATGTTGTGTTCACAATGGTTCACATTGTTCAGAGTTGAATGAAAAAACTTAATGCTAACCTTAAACGTTATTGGCAGAACAATTTGAAAACGTTTCCTTCGTTAAACGTGAATGAGTTAAATAAAAGCGCCATAGGGTGTGACGTGCGAATAGAGGACCAGTTAGGGGTAGTAACGATGGTAATGAAAATAGCATATTTTTTAGAAATAATTGTGATAATTGTGGAGATAATAACCACCACAAATGTTGAAATTAGAATCGGTATTATGATCAAATTGCATTAATATTAGTAGCAGTGTCGACGATCATAATAACAGGAGCAACTGCAGGGGTTGAAATAGTAATGACTTTTGCAATGAAAAAGCAAATGATAATACAAATAATGATGACACCTTGATGCGAAAAATTGTCAGTAAAAGAACCTAAGAAATCCATTTGAAAATTTCTGTCACCTGAATGAATTACAAATGTCTATCGTCTAATGTTCCAACCGAAACATCAATTCGGTACACCAGACCACGGACCAAAGTAAAAAGTTACAAATAGTTTTTGTCGTGTTACACAATGTTGATTTTTGTGGTTTTACTACACAAATCGACAATTTTCCCAGTTGTCTGCCAGACATTTGCTGAAATCAAGACCTGTGACTACCAGTTCAATACATTTGGAATCGTCTGCCATTTATTGAGTGATGTTTTGCTCCACCAGCACAACGTTGGACTGATCTCAGAAAATCGCTATTCTCGCCCATAACGATCCTTCAACAGGCCTATGAGTGTGTCGAGTGACATCATTCCAAACATACCTGCCAAAACTAATAATGCGAATTATGCGAATGATAATGATAGTCACAACATTAAAGGTATTATTTACTGGGAACTAAACCACTAAGTCGAAGCTTTCCTGCCGCATGGTTCATTTCTTCTAGGGTTTACAGAACATGAACGGCAATACATCTACGCATTCTTTTGAAAATCAACGTGAGTTAAACCACCGGTTACAAAATCGGCCTCGTCTTGTTCCTTACTGATATTAGAAATGGTGTCTAGGGTTTAAGAAGAGCTGACTGGTCGTTGCTGCTCCCTCACACTCTTTTAACATGACGTAAAGCTTTTCAAAGCTGCATAATTAAGGATAGAAGTTGTTTTAAAAGTTAAATTTTTGCACATCTCCGAAATAGCCACCAAAATTGATTAGCACTAAACTTTACCTTGTGTTAAATTAAATATAAGTAAAAGTTTGCGGCGCGCTCCTCAAATTATTCCTGGTAAGAGGCAACAAACATTGTTTCATCGCATTAGTTGGTGTTGTGTGCCTGTGTACCCCATTCTATTAACTAAGCAGTGAGATGTGACGTGTATTTCACCAGAGTAAATGGTAAATTGCTCTAATCGACTATAAGATTTGCACCTCTAGATTGTCAATTAATATACTAGCGGTGCGCTCAGTCGTCACGATAAAGTCAATCAGAAAACATGTCAGTGCAAGTTGTAACGTGATTAAAGTGGCCTTGTTTCCAGTTTGAGGAAAACACAGTTAATTGTGGCATTTTTATAAAGGTTAAACGATACATTGTATAACAGGCAATGCCTGGCACTGTGTCCAAGCCGTTAAAATTGTAGGTGAAAAAGATAACATGAAACTTAGTCATTCATTTATCATCATGATCACAATTCGAAATTTAAAACTAGAAAATCATAGTTTCATAAAAAATGTCATATAGTTTAATCGAAATTGTTTAGCTGACCAATGACCATATGACCATGTGTTAATAGTGGTCGTAGATAAGAGGAGGTTTTAATTGCTTATCACCGTTCGCGTGAATTATTTCCAATTCTGAACTGTGTGCGACATTTTTCCTGTGCGGGGAATGAGTTTTACTCCCAGTCGTGATCGCACGTATCTTCAAGCGTTGTGCTCGTTCAAAGTCCCGTCCAACAGGCAACTTTTGTTGTGTAGAATATAATAGCCTTTTATTTTTTCATAGTTTGAGCACAACGACTTCTAACGTTACTTCTCAAGTCTCCTGTCTTTTTATTTTCAGTCGTCGGAAAACAATGGTTATTTCGAAAGTCATAGCGTCATTAAGAAAGGTAAGTCGCTTCATATTCTTTGCCCTTTGAGTGGAACGATAAAACTGCCGACTCGATTTGCGTTTGGTGTCTATAGCGGGATATCATTTAGTTCTTTTGTATTGGTATAATGTGATTTCACGGAACAAATTAGTGTTCGGCGTTAAGTGGGAAGGCGGAGATTCATCGATCAATAATGAATGACACATTTAAAGACGGGTTGAAAAAATTGCAATTTGAACAGTACGTTTCAATGAAAAAGCTAATTTCGAAACTATGCATTCACATTTTGTACAAGTGCAATTGCGCTCTCTGAATATTGCCCTTTGCTGTGCTATGTTACAGTTTCTACAACAAATGGAAAAGAATTATTTTTCAAGCGTTCACATATACCTTTCAATGACATTTGTTAGCTGTCCAATAAGAAAAAACGTGGTGAAGTGGGCGTGGTTTAAGTCCATAATAGCAAATAATTAACATGAAGTGAAATCAACCACTCTTTCATTAGAAGGCTCCTATTTTTTCGAGAAGAATTAGTTAAAATTAGTATGATTGTAGATGAATTGTCTAATGGTGTTCGGTGACTGACTACATTATCAATAATCTTAAAAGGTTGCCCAAAGGGTAACACCAGAGGGGGTTCGTTGTTTCATTCTTGTTTTCCCTAACGTTGTATTTCGTAGAATAGATATGAGAAATGATTCGAAGAACAAAATCATAAAAGTTAGGTTTCTGTAAAAGTCAAACTTTCAGGAAATGTACAGTTTTTTTAATGCATTATGTGAAATTACTGAATATGCTTCAACTGTATCATTCTTCCTTATCTTTAACTATACGAAACTAAGCTACAAATCTACGCTTACATGTTGTGCTCCTACCAAGTCTGTATTCAAATTCCTTTGCCTCATTGGAATTTATTCTCGGGGATTACGAAGATCATTTACAAGTCAGAAAACCTTCAGAAAATCAATGGCGTCACTAGTTAGCCTTAGCAAAATTCGAAAAAATATAAATCACGACTTCTGAAACTTAATGTAAAATAATTTTCCCGACGTTGTGAAGCCATCTGTGCCTGGTTGCTTGAAACAGTCCCAAATAGGGGCCCACCTAAGTTCCCTAAATCTACTGCGTTTTTGTGAGCTTGTACTGTTTTAGTTTCATTACTAAGTCAGTTTTTGACTTCGATATCAAGCAAGAGTGAAGTCTACGTTGAATGCTATTGATAATAAGTAGGGATCTTTTCATGTAACGCACCTAATTTAAGGACTAAGTCCTTGTTTATTTTCATTGAATTAGAGGCTCATATTTTATATATTATTAGAAAATGTCATCAGTCGAAGAGA
Source organism: Phoronis australis (assembly GCA_002633005.1). Taxonomy (NCBI): domain Eukaryota; kingdom Metazoa; phylum Phoronida; family Phoronidae; genus Phoronis; species Phoronis australis. The sequence goes on from NMRA01000088.1 coordinate 489,538, forward strand.
AACTCATAATTAAGACAGGAAAGATTACTTCTGTAAGTTAAGAACGACACAAATATGCAAAAGATTTAGGGAACGTAGTGGAGTTCCTGTTTGGGACCGTTTCATGCAACCGGGCACAGGCTCCTTCTACAGAGGATTGATGACAGACTGGTTCTCGATGTTATCATGGAAAGTTACATTATAAGTCCTGTTCACGTAATCTAACGTTTAAGCGTGCTGTACCAAGATTGATGGACTAGCTTTATTCTGTAAGATGTGTGTGATATTTATGTTTGTCATATTTCACACAGACGTTTGACTTTCTGAAACTCCCAGAAGATTGTGCTGTCACCATACTGTGCTTCGCGTTGCTTGTGATTGTAGTCGTAAAACGAGCAGATAGGAAGACCAAAAACTCTTTAACCTAAGAAAATCACGAAATACGTGATACTATATGTTGAGAGTAATACAAAACTTCTGGGATTCATCATAAATCGTCTTGAGAGTTTTACAACGTTGAAAACGCTTATAGTTATAAAACATTTCAAAATGTTAAAAGCACGATCCAATTGTTCAGGAGTTTCAGTGTTGCGTAATATCAAGCAATGCATTTGAATAAGTCACATTACATTTCATTATACCAAAGTGTTACCGTGGAAGGAGAACCATTCGTGACGCGTTAACAATAATATTTTCTTTGCTAAATGATAATATAAATAAAATTCGCTCTGTTTAGAAGTTTTGTTTGCAAAGTCACATTAGAAAAATGAACCTAACGTGTAAACATTTTAGAAGTGAACATTGGGGTTTGCACCAAAGCAATTCATGATATCGGACTTCTCTAAAATTTCGTTGCGTGTAAAGTTAAAAATTGTATCAAAGAGAATATGGAACATAATTTTTGTGTGAAAATCTTTTCTAGTGCTTAGAAAGATGCGTTTTGAACACATAGTGAATTTCATCAGATGAAAGATATCGCATTTTTGTCGTACAAGGACCTGTTCCAAGATAACTGTCTTAGCTAAGACAAATCTTAAATTTAAGTCAATTTTAAGATAAAAACTTCAAGTCCGTTCGAAGATAGAGATCTTAAGTTTGTTGACTTAAGTTTTGTCTTAAGTTTGACTAACTTACCGGATTTGGAAGTTTCAAAGTTTCTAAGTTGAGACAAATCTTAGACTTAAGTAAAAATAAACTTAGTCAATTTCTCGGAACGGGCTCCTAGTCTCATGGGTCTGCTCGTTTTACTATTAAATTTTCTGAGATTATCAAGTGACTTTTGGTGTCATTCAACTTTGGCGGAGAATTTGTCAAAAATCAAGCTTTGAACTTTCATTAAAGTTCGTTTTTTGTAACGTTTTTAAAGGGACGTCATCGTTTTGACGGCCAAAATCTCGAAATTCGGGATTATTGTGGAGTGGAATAGGCTTTTTCATTTATTTAGCACACAATTTCGCGGACTGTTGGAATTTTATTTTGTCGAATTCATCAAGAAAAAGACAAGGAAAGTTCTAGTCTGTTATTAGCTTGGCTTTTCGGATGTTTAGCATGACGTCATTTTGAAGTTTTGGACGGTATGTCTATTCTTATTTCCGGGTCCAAATTGCATCATCTACTGCCATGACAAGTCATCACTAAACATAAATGTCATAAAGCAACATTTGGAAGAATTTCTGTTATTAACAACAAATGGATTATTTTTGCGCGAAAATTTTGAGTTACTGTAAAATCACGTTTGCCCATGAATTTGATCATTTTAAAAGGCTCGGTAAAAATGAAATTCCTTGATTCATCTTATAACGAAGTGTATGTTAGTGACGTGCGTGTAGTGTTCGATATATTTGATTGTCTTATAACTATATCAAGTGTAAACTTGTTTGTGATTGAACCTCTTGTGTGATGTGAGCTTGTGCTCGTCTTGTGAAAACGGAGTAGGACCTCGCTGTTCTGAATGTGAAAGTTAAAAAGTGAGTTTTATTGTCCAGTGTAGCTGGTGAGTTCACGTAAAATATTAGCCTATCCTAATAGCATGAATTTGTCATCAATTTCAGGTTTAACAGCCCCGACGGACGTGTTCTGTTCAGTGCCGGGTCGTCTGTCGCTCCTCAGTTCAACTTCCAAGTATAAAGTTACTGTGGCCGAAGTCCAAAGGCGCTTGTCCCCACCAGAGTGTTTAAATGCTTCACTACTAGGTGGCGTTCTTCGAAGGTGAGTAAAACACCTGTTACACGCAAGCAGGCGTGTTATTTTCAACTACTGCAAGACGCGCACAGCAAGATAATTACAACATATGTAGATGAACGATAGCGCATCGTCCCCATGATGTCTACATATGTGACACCGAGAGTTATCAATTCACATAAGAGTTGAATGTCTGACGAGCATAAACTAAAAACCAATTTCATTTCGTAGGTTGTACCGTGATTCTTAATAAAACATTCGTTCACACAAAGTCGCTCGCCAGTCAAAATGTAGAATTTAAGAGATGTGTAAAGTAGATAAGAAATTTATCTTATTGGCAAGTGATCTGAACTCCTGAATTGCCTAGGTCTTTCGATTTACTGCGCCAGTTAAAACCAACTGTGAATGTTTTAAATAGGTACTGCAAAGAAGTCTAAATGTGAGAGCAACCTTATGGCAATTTGCCAATATAGAATGCAACACACTATGCACTTGGCATTGAGGTGTTACCGCCAAAATCCATAAAGAACAAAATAAATCGTTGCGCAATGACTGATCATTCGTGCGAGTCTGAACGTGGAAAACAGGATGGCGTCCAAGTATTGATCACACAGCGAACCTTTTGTGGCTAGGTTCTCTCAGACAACAACGTTCCTCGAAGTGATTTAGGACGCGTATTCAACAGTTTGACAGCACGACCAACGATGATATACTTAACGATCTCTAACGAGAAATTAAATTGGAAATAACTGGGCTGAGAAATGCAGTAGGACGAGATAACATCAGATTTTCCAATGCGAACCATATCATGTTGTACGACTATTGCATAACAAAGTCGAGTGCACTAAATTGTGGTTTAATCAAACTCGCCGGTAAAATAAACTCCTGCCAAAACACCGTCCTTTGTTGTGTAATAGCGACCCACACTTTTCGTAGTCAGCCGAGCGGTTGTATTCACCATCAGAAAGAGCATCATTCTTAACCAACTACCGCATTGTTCCCGTTTTCTTGTTGTGATAACGCGCCAGAGGTCAGGCGGTACAAAGAGCAGAAGATAAGTCACGTGATTGTTGTCTTGTCTCCGGCCGCATCAGTATGCCGTCAGCAACCAGGCCGATGATGATTTTCACTGCGTGCGAGCAGGAACTGCAGTCACGATTTCACTTTACTTCTATTTTAGACGCATCCAACTGTGTTTGTACTGCTGTGTTGCTAATTAGTGACCGCAGTTGTCCACCCCAATGGCTGCTGATCATTCCCAAAGCCACCGACCAATGTGAATAAACAAACACTAGAATGTGTATCGAAGCGTGACTGAGATCAAGAGCAAGCGAGCGCTATTAGCCAGACACGTACAAACTTGTCCCACGGCGAAATCAGAAGTCATTTTAATTTGCACCATGTAAATACGTATTCCTTTGCGGCTTCAAATTATCAATGACAAAAGACATTCCCTTATTTTTTCCTAGTTTGTTTAACTACCTCACTCGTCTATTTTTGCGATGCCCTGCAGCCCCAGGCTCAGAAAAATGAAGGCTCACCGCAAGCTTTGTTGTGCAGTCCTCATTCACTATCCCGGGATAGCAGCACACAAATGTGCGTTGTTCGAGTATGACGAACACACGTCAATACCAAACGTTTCAACATCAATTAATAATCCGTTTATTTCTTGTAATTGGAAAGTCACCGCCCGAGGCCAAAACTCGAGAACAGCCAATGGGCGCTTACTGACTTTGAAGAAAACAGATACATGCAGATACGACCCCCTCGGGGCATGCTTAACCGACTTCACAAAAACGGATCGGTTACGAATGGGCCGGCGTACCCCTGTCGTGGATTCCTTAGGCGTTAAATTACATTATGAAGATCTTTTCAACTCACGGACCTTCTCGTTCACTTCTTAGACGTCGTATTCCGCGATTTATGACTCGCAAAACAGGCATTAAAACGCTTTTCTGAGCCCTTGGACGTGAACTGCTAGATTGAAAAAATTGTTAAATATGTTAATTCTGCTAGATCTTGTCTTTTGACTAACTTCACCAATTGCCATGTTTGACGACGCCATGTTGGCTAACGAACAGAAATCGAACGATACGAAAATGTTCATCAAATGTCTACGGATGGTTTTGTTTGTCCGCCACATATGGCGCATAGTACAGTGAAACAGGCCGTCTTGGTAATTCAAGTAATTCGAACATGTTGCTGCTAACTCATTCAGTCGTGTAAGGATGGCCAGAGGCCATAGTTTTTGTTAAGTAGGCCATAGCACAAGAAAAAAAAGCTGACATACGCTTAGAATTATGTCTCGTTAACTTGACCAACAGCTGAGAGTTGACATGATTTAGGTTACTGGGCTTGTTATTTTTCTAGCTAGCGAATTCTTTGCCCGGAACCACCCTAGGATAAAACGGAAAAGGATTTTCGAAGAAAATGTATCTAAATTTACAATCAAAGCACATAACCTTGTTTACTACACCACTACGTTTTCCCTCTGGGAGGAAATCAATAGTGAAATCTCGTGCTCACGTGCTCCATACAGTCTGCGAGTGCTTAGGTGTAAATACAGTTTTCATTTATGACGAGTTGACGATATCTGTATAGCCCGCATGTCGGGAATTGCTAGCAAATATCAACACAGTTCCCATTTTTAAAACGCAGGATTTCTCTTTCAGAGCTAAGTCCAAAAATGGCGGACGATGTCTTCGAGAAAAGTTGGAACAAATAGGTTTAAGTTTACCTGCTGGCAGACGAAAAGCTGCAAATGTCACGCTTTTGACATCCCTTGTAGAAGGTAATTAATCTTTTAGTTTTTTCAAGAATTTCTTTTATTGGTGCTTATTTATTATTGGAGCTGTGATTTATTGTAAAGGTAGGTAGCACATTTTCCAGGACGTCGAGTTTATTTCTTTAGTATCAAAACTAAATCTTTTTAGACGTCGTAGTCAACGTCGGACAACAAATCTTTACGGACTTCCAATAAATTACGCCTCCTAAAGAAAAGAGCTGACACTTCCTGTCCCATTAAGTTTCCGAAAGACACGTGAAAAGAATTAATTGGAGTCGTCTCGAAACAATCCAGCGGACAATGTATGTCAAGACCCATCTTGTCATTTCTTACGGAAGATCGAACACCATGAATGCGCTATTTATTTAGCGAAAGAATCAGCGCGTTCGTTCCTTCAACAACTGATCAGTTTTCCAAAAGAAATATTTGTTTTGTATTTGTCGATGACATAGAACTGAAAACTTCTCTTTGTAATGCAACTAGAAAGCTATTTCCTTCCTCAGTCAATCGATTTAAGAATTTCGTTCCAAGCATAAATCATTTCACAAGCTGGCGTGAATATACCAAAATTATTGAACGTTTTCCATCCCGATGGTGTCATATTTACATCAGTTACCACTAGTTAATGTGCCTGTCTGATCTACCTAGACATTTGTTAAATATTTTCAACACATCCCTTGACACAGTATGTATAGGACTGTTGTATTGTACGTTACTTTCATGAGAGCCAATCTTGTTTTATATAACATCTCTATTACTTACTTTCGAGTACAAAATTAGAGTTAGTGAAATTCACCTAAAACTGTTCTATAATCGTTGGCCCAGATTTCAGTTGCGCGTATGAATTTAAACAGTGTTTTGTTGAAACCCCACGCACTAAATTGACCTACACTGTAACATGATTCGCTCGGGAAGCGGGGGGTTGTTATTTTTTACGGGATAGACGTCGTATCAGCTTACAGCCGTTCATAAATATTTTGATATGTCACTGCGAATTATGAAGATACAACCTCGACGATGAACAGAACTTCTACACTCTTCTATTCAATATCGGTGCTAAATTGTTGTAAGAATGCCTTGTACTTCAACATTATAAAACATGAAACTAGAGTTAGGAACAAAACTACTCTTTTTCATCTAAGTAAGCCAGTCTCGAATCAGCACAGAATAGCATTTTGAATGATTAGAATAATACAGAACATATTTGTCGTTTAAATGCATGCTCCAATCGCGAACTAATTCATTCGACAAAGTATCACGGAGTTCATCTCCCTTGCAACACACAATCGAAAGAATGTCGGTTTTGAATTGCACGGAAGCCTATGATTAGAAATTCTGTTGGACCAGGGTTTATTGTTAACCGCTTTGAATAAACTCGCTGCATGACTCTCAAAACCATGAATCTGGGCAACCTTGGTGCGCGGTTAGATTCCGAGAGGCCCACTGCGTTGTTTTGTTGCGGCTGGGCCCTAATTAAGTGTCCATTACTTTAAACCGCACGGAATTATCGTCTACAGCATATCATCTTCGCACCAGTGCGTAGGGCCTGAAATGATTGGGGAGAATTCCGATTCAGCTAAAAGAAAACCCGGCGGGACTCTGTGGTCTCTGTACAAGCTGTGTGAGTTGGCTCACAGTCAATGTCATGGGCTTACTAAATGGCGCCAAAATGAGTGCGCCTGCTCAGTGTTATCGACCATACCAATAAAATGTACGTTTTCATTCATCATATTCAGATGTTGATATATCAATTACAAATCATTTGACACTAGGAAACTGTGACAGATTTCATTGAACTTCTATGTTGTTTGTTGATAAAGCGGGCGTTTCCTTTCATTGAGCTCAACTTCGATAACCGGTTTCAGTTTTGGTCGCTAGGTGACCCCGTTAACGAAGTAAGTGCTGCCCTCTTTAATTGAACATTAATAACATTTGGTGGTATGTTTTCAGGAGAATCTATAAGACTAGCAAGGGACTATGGTTATTTATGTGAAACAGAATTTCCCGCCAAAAACTGTGCGGAATTCATTGGCAGGCAACACTGCGATCCAACTGAACTTCCACAAAGGAAGAGCATGATTTTAGCTACCAAGTAAGTTCGAAACATGTGAACGGTTGTTTATTATAAGTGCCAGAAATTATCATGGTAAAAAATTACCTATTTCACAAAATGTGTGGATTGTCATGGACCAAAAGGTTTCTGAGCATATGTGCGACCTCGTATTTAGAAAGTTTTTCCAAGGGTACGCGCCTCAGATTTATATGGTTGTGTGTCGATGAAGACCTGAAATTTCTTTCATGTCGTAGGGCTTTCTCCAACTCTCCGGCCCCTCAAGTTACTTCAATATAGTTCAGCCCATTGTCTACGTATCAAAATATGACCTTGTCCTTGGAGTCTTCTGGATATGTTGGCCATGGTTACGCTTTTTGTTTTAAAATGTGGCGTGTGTTTTTTGCCTTGAAATGCATCTTGGCGTAAATGTTGTCACTCAATTGTGACCCTCGTGTTTAGCGGCACTTGACATCGTAAGTGAACTGGAAGACATCAAGTATTCTATGACTCAATCAAATAAAGAATATCTAGAGAAAGATTTTGCCATTGCTTCAAATATTTTTCCATGTGACCCTTTTGGATATTCTGTACATTTTATCACTTAGTTCATAGATTAGCTGTGAAACATTTATTGCCCTTGCCATCGTCCAATGTGATTAATTGTTTCGCTTCTTTTTCAGACAAATTCTTAACGAAATAATGGATCTGTTAAATAAAGACCGATCACCTCTTGGTAACACTAGGCCACAAGTCTTACTGGACCCAAGTATACAGCGACATCTAACGCATTTCAGTTTAATTACGCACGGATTTGGAACACCGGCTATAGTCGCATCGCTCTCGGCTGTTATGAATTACTTAACGGAACTTCTAAAATATGTTGATAAGCACTATCCGAATTCACAAAGTTCGCAACTCTCAGGGCAAACCGAGTCTGGAAGAAATAAGGACAACGACGACCGGAAGTAACGGATCTGAAGCGTTGTCCTCGTGTTAGAAAGCGGAAGAAAATTATACTAAATGATGAAGCGAAGGCCGTGTTGAGACACTGCGATCATTACTATTTTGACAATATCATTGTCTGGTAATGAGTTTGTCGGAAATATCATTCCATTGAGCATTGCAGTTCAGACGTGTTACCAAAGAACCTTGTTACTTCAGTATTTATTGTGGTGCGCCGGGTTTGACAGTATCGCACGCCCACGCCATTTCGCGTTGGGAGGCACGTGATCACTAGAAATACTAGAAATGTTCGAGCTCTCGCGAGAACGTGTTCTCAAAGAGACATTGAGTGATCTGATGTCACTATGTGGGAACAACTATCGTCGCTTTAGGCCTACACTTTCTACTTAGGTCCAATGACAGCAAAAATCAAGCGATGGTAAATACGACCCCCGCTCATTGGATGAGGTAAAGTAAGGTAGTGTCGGCTGTAAAAAAAAAAACAAAATCTGTTAACAACAAGAAAGCATTTCAGTTGACTTAAGAGAGCCTTGCATAGCAGGCTGGTATCGTGGTTTCTGATGGCAAATTTACAGTAAAAGACGGGAAACAAGGCTGCCTTTTGCTTCGGTTAGTGAGCTGGCGAGATGTATTTTTCATTTTACCCAAAAGCTAGTCACTCGTGAGGTTACCGAGAGTTTACAAAAGTTGGACAGGTGTTCTCGTTTCATCACGTGGAACTTAAACGTTCGCACGAAGCTAGTAAGCAGGTTCGCTCATGGATCTTATGCGTTAACTGTCATGTAGGTTCGAATGAATTGAACATGCCGGGTTATCAGCATAGGTACATCGAAAGAAGAATCTGGAACTTTGATCTTGTTCCATTGTTAAACACCTGTTCTTTGTTAGCGGACATAAGTCACTTTAGAGACATTGCACTGAGGTGGAATTGTCAGCGCGTAGTGGTCCAGTCAAATAACATCTTCGAACCTAGTCAAAAGTAACGGAAAGTTGAGGTATGCAGATCGTAACTTATTGATCGATTTTACCGGTTTCGTACAATTTATAATAAATTAACTATGTAAATAATATAATTTGGTAATGTCATTGGAGGTTTCTTTAGTTGCAGCATTTGTCGTATTTGCTCTTAAATTTGTACCAATACGATGGCAGTTTGTATCCGGAAGTAGTATTTTACCCGGCTTATTAGGTGCTATAGTGTCATGACAGTGCTTTGTTAGATGTTCGGTGTTCTTCCTTCGTGCCGGTCAAGCTTGTCAAGCTACACACTTCACAAAGTCAACACTTGTACTAACAGGGACGATTGTCCATACATGTTGCAGTTCGATATTGTCCATACATGTTGCAGTGCGATATTGTCCATACATGTTGCAGTGCGATATTGTCCATACATGTTGCAGTGCGATATTGTCTATACATGTTGCAGTGCGATATTGTCCATACATGTTGCAGTGCAAGATTGTCAACAGCAGTCAAGGAAATTTTCATGTTGTTGTCTGGCAGCTGAAAGCCCGTATGTTGAGGTTGGAAGGCATAACTCGTCTCATGAATAGGAATACCATTACTAAATTTCATGGGGAGCGCACTTCCAGTTCCTGAAAACTAACTTCCATCATTCGAACACGTATAACCTAAGTGAACCCACTTAGCTCTAGTTGGAAAAATTCACAGCTCATTTTGAACGATTGAACTGTTATAGCTTAATTTCTGCAGAATTCTCAGTCATTAAAGGAAATTCAAAATGTAAGAAAACAGACTGGTTTGTTATGTAGAGCATAACATTGCCTGCAACTACACCTATGGGCCAAGGCTTCAACTGAGAAGCTGACAGTACCTAAAGTACACTAAAGTACATTCGTCATGCATAATTATACAAAACGGGTACTTCTTGAGATTCCGCTCGAGAAAGTCGATTGAGCAATTTGTTTCTCCATCGTGGAGTAAAAGGGTTGTTTTAAATGTGTACAATGTTTAAGATATAGTATCCAGGGTTGAAACGGCATCAAATGCCTCATTGTGTGGTGAGCGAGTCGCCATCTGTACATAGACAAACGAACTTAGCAAAGTCGTATACGCACTTGTGGAAGCTAGAGCCATCGGTTTATGTAAATACATGTAAATGTTACAATTATTGTTGTTGCTAAGGTTCATTTAAATAATCTACTGCCTTGCCACTTTCACGACTGTGTCGTATGTAGTACGGCAATCGCCTAGCCGGGTTTGAATAGCGTTTATCGACGTGTTGCATTTTCTGCTCAGTTTTGCAATGGATTGTAGCAGTTGCAGACGTGCAAAAGTATCAGTAGCGGATTTAGGGGGGGGGGGGGNCAAGGGGGCCGTAGCTCCCCTAAAATTCTCCCAAATTCCATTTGGCAGTTCGGGGTTGCGCATGTCTGACGGGCAAAATCCTGGCTAACACTCTACCCTGCCCCCCATAACTCAAAATCCTGGATCCGACCCTGAGTATTGCTGGCGTACGTCATGCAGCGATCAAATCAGAACTCGTCTCGCGACGCATGACGCTCGCGAGTGAAGGTTGTGCGATCACGTGCTTAGCTTGCAATGCGTGACAGTATCTCTTGGAATACTTGCGGGATCTCGCATTTCTCACGTAAAACTTGTTCTTAAGAATGAACGCAGCCCGAGACATTCAGTAAGGGGTAGTTTTTGTGAGTTTTGGGAGATCATGCAAATGTTTGCGAGATATCGCCATGCATTACAAGGGGTGATCGCGTGATCACACTAGCTTTTACCGGCTAGTCTTTGTCGTTATTGAACGCGTCCATGTACAGTGGTTGAAGTTTAATGCCACTTAGGACTTGTTACGGGCAACTCGAATCTCATGATTATGTTTTACTAAATTTCCACTCTTAAGAATACTTTCGGTGTTTAACAGACTGTCACATACAAAAATGTTCAGTTAATGTTGATCTGGGGGCAATTTTATCAACATTGGTCATTTTCTGTTTCACACAATTTTCAGAGCATAATTTAACCTTACTTCAGCACAATGTCTGTGAGAAAAAAAAACTACGTTGTTCAACGAATTTCAATTCAGTATTGTAGAGCTAACATAGAAAAACAAAGCTATTTTCAGTAACAATGAAGTGGGGAGGCAAAAATTCGACTTAAGTCGAAAATCATTTTCATGACTGAATCCCTTTACCAATATTTTGCTCAGAAATGTGTCGAACAACTCCACCCTAAACATGAAACCATGAATGGGTCGTGGTGTTGTGTACTAAACCATGCCTAACGTTCATAGCGCCAAATTATAGCTTCACAATGTGTCTCAAAGAGCTAATACAAACAAGGTCGAAGTCTTTTAACATTCGTGGGTGTGTGGTTATACAACCTTTTATCATTTTGTACACGTATAGTAGGTGGTGTTGTAGATTTTATTTTGACATTTTATTTATCCGTGATGTAATTATGTCATATATGTAAGTCATCTTAGAACGGATATGAAAATAAAAGTGAATAAAAACGACAAGTTGAAGTTTTTAATTTTACTTTTAAGATACTTCGAAATGTCCCATTCCATACGACGGAGGCTTTCATAAGACTTCGAGTATTTCACACTGCAGTCTTTACGAAAATACCCGAGATGCTCCGGATGGAACCATTCTTTCTTTATTTATACATCAATTAAGAGTTACGATAACATGATACAAATAAATTACCCAAAATGCAAATCTTTAGTTTTAGGTATATCAATAAAAGAAATGTACTACTGAAACATTTAGTTGTGACAGAACGAACAAATACAATTTGAATTAGTAAACACACACTCAAAAACACAAAAAGGCTATCAGATGAGGAGTTACGTAATCACAATTTAAATTGGACATTATGAATAAAGGGCATACAATACCAATTAGAAAAAAAGTTAAAGTCTAAATTGAGTCGATAGAATCGTATTGCAAAATTGAGACACCTTGATTATAAGGCAATGGATAAAAATCGTGGCGACATCTATGGTTGAGCCAAGGGCATCAAAAATATAGAAAATATTAAGATGATCAACTTGATTAACAGGATATTTGAGAAAAAATGATTTAAACTATTTAAAGAGCCACATTAGCATATATTGATTGAATCATGAAAAGTATACAGACATTTCTGAGAATAAGGAAATGACGCGCAGTTGAATAAGTGATGTTTATTTATTTCAAGCAATAATTGTGGTAACGGTAATTGGTGTGGATACACGGAGAGACTATAAAAATCTGACTTTGAGTCACTTTTAGATATGCTGTTACAGTAACGATCCACGGTGGAATGCGATGATTGGGGAATAAATTAGAGAAATCATTGGGGGTTTCAACCTCAGGCCAAGGTTCAAAATTTTCGCGAAAGTGTGTTCCTTTGAAATTATTAAAAAGAAGTAAGTTGTAGTGATTATTGATATTGTGAAAAATGAGGTAAGTACAAATGATGTTCTGCTTTGTTCTTAAGTCTGACACGGACATCCAATTAAGCAGGTAAGACGTTAGCTTTAAAAGTACAGTCCATGGAGTCAGACACACACACTGCTGACTAATACTGTAATTACGGACTCAGTACATAAGACAGGCAACTCGGTATTTTTCAATGCACAAAATCTGTAATCTTGCACACAAGCCGCGATCACAGCGACGCTACTATTCACTGGCGACGCCTGGTGTTATGCATCTTTTACTTCCGGCAAGCCACGGACTAAGATCACAGTACCAGTGGCATGATTTTGACCTTATCACTGGCCAGTGGGTCAATCAAGACCCTTGTTAGCACCTGAAAAAGGCATCAGACAGAAATGACACACTATGGTATTTATCAAAAATGAAGAAAATCGACCTTAATTCCTACATCCACCGTGAAAAAAATTCGAGGTGCCAAAAATGCGATTTTGGCCATATATTTTGCCTTAAGTGAGAAATTCACGACTACCCCGGTGCAAGAAAAAAGACCATCAACCGAACGCTTTTTCACTTTAGATTTCAGAAATTCAAGTTACAATATATCATCACCAACCAGATGTTTGACGATTTTCACTTGTCTGAAGAGTGCCCGGATTCGCGCCAAAAATTCAAGACTCAACAAGGATGTGCTCTCAAAATGGTGGCACTTCTGTATCCTAGTAGACTAGAGCACAGGTAAAATTTCTGCACTCCATTTACTCAAAACAATTTCAGAGATCTACTGAAAACCATTTGTGGCAATCACACCCCATCTAATCCACAAGACTGCCGTTAAACCCGACCCATACCATTTTATTATTTTTTGGGGAGTTACATAGGCCTCTGCTTTGGCCTTAGACCCACGTCATCATTGTGCGTTGGAAAACAGTGCCACCTCTTCTGGGATTTTCATAAGCAAATATCAGGGTTGCGAATCCATGAGCTAGGACTTATGCTGGAACCTATCTAGACACACGAGACTTAAGTAATCATCAAGGTTATGAATGATAGCTGCATAATGAAAATAAGACGAAATGAAAGCATGAAAACATTATAAAAAAAATTCAGGGTCCTGATTCGCCATTACTTTTGATGGACTTGGAAGGAAAAAGTTAAAAAATACAGTTGTTGAACATTTTTGTAGAGTTCGATTTAGTGAAGCTGAATATGCTACGGATCATAACGGGTATTTTTAGTCTCAAATTTCCGCTCGGAGGTGTTTCGTATCTGCCCATGTGTCACACGATCGATTCATTTTGAAAGACATGGGAGTTATATGACTGAAGTCCACACAGGCGCAGATATGAAACGCCTCCCAGGGCATCCCGAACAAATCGTGTATTTCATATCGCACACGGAAGTGTTTCAGACCTGCGCACGTACGGACTTCACAATCATAACAGCAAGTCATGAGACTCAAGATCTAGAACGCCGTCCAATGTACCGGAAAATCCCGCTGGAGCTAAAAACCTTCGAGGGTTCATTTCAGGCTACGAAAACACCGGAAGTGTTCTGTATGTTTTGAGCGTGAAATTGAGGTTACAAAATATCCGGCGAGGTGTTCCGGATGTGGAGACTGTCATGTGTCACGCCTGATTACCGACTAAAAACCATTCAGTGCTGGTACACAGTAGTAAATTGACATTCCTCGTAACGATCCAAAATTGCCACCAGCATTCGTGATCACAATTCTACTTTTTCAATTCATTGGGTGGCCCTTTTACGATTCAGAGCGTGATCGAAATTTTTGTCCCAGTCAAGTGACAATCCAGCCTCACACAAGTGAATTTCCGATTCACATTGTTTCCGAATGAAGACAATCTTCTATTAATAAATGAAGTTTACCACACAGAAGAGACATTTGTAAATAACCATTTCATGTTTATAAATCGTCAGTGTCTGGAGTACAAGAAAATGATGTCTTTTTTAGGTAAAACAACATAAGCATGTCTGACTGAAATAATTTTAAATGATACATTGAATCACGCTATTCACGACCGATTAAATGTACTTATAAAGCATGTTGACATGGAACTTGCATGCTAATTACTTCTCTCTGTGATTGCTTGGCCAAACTAGTTAGAAACACAACAAGTAGCGACGATGTGAATATATGAAGTAGGTCAAGAGTTGCCAGTGTTTTTAAGAACGAGTTTTGTTAGATGATGTTCAAATAGGATTGTCGTTTAGTTCCTGCTATAGCATAGTTAGGATCATCTTTAAAGACCTGGTCGCACGCGGTGTTAACCCTTATTACATGGCTAGAGGATGTTATAAGGATCCAAGAAGTACTTAGCCAATAACTAATACAAGCTCCGTACTCGAAAAAAGTTCAAATGAACGCGCCACTCACGATTCGCACCCGAAGAACCACCGCCATTTTGAACTTGTCGCGAACCTGGAAGTACAATTCATTCAGGAACCCAGGCTAAGAAAACGCCCTCAGTGCGATTGGAGCAGTGCCGGTTATCAGCCTGCAAACGGGGATAAAATAATCGACAGAGCGCCTTAATTTTAATAAAATCAAAACACGGACTATTTTATCGAATTTGCTGAAGAAATGTGGCGAATAAATTTTGACAGAAATCATTTTGCCGGACTCGGGACCGCAGCCTATCGGACCCGGTGCGGATCGAGACACGACACTGGCGAACGGTAAAGGCATGCGGTTGCAAGCTGTTTTGTCGAAGTAAAATGTTCAAATCATAAATGCCGCATTTATTCAAAGGTAGTTTCAGACAGTTGCATAAAATTACGGGCTGGTTACTCATGTGTCGCACTGCCGCGGCAGCCCTAAGGTTAGCTACCCTCAGTGCCAGCTACCAGTATGAAGACTATCGTCAAAATACAGCTGGTTAGTAGGCCTATACAGCTTTGTGCCAAGGCTACCCTTAGGCCTACATACCTGGTCCCTGGCCACAGCGCTCGCTCAAACGAGGTTTATTTAGAACTTGGGGTCTTTTGGGGAACTGTGCAAAGTAGTTGGCTTTCAACAGAGATTTGCCCAGACTTTGCATAGTGAGAGCACCAAGCCTAAAAAAATGGTGGGCTCGAATTTTTGGGATTATCTACCTTTTACTAAAAAATTCACTGGGTATCATGTTCAGAGCTATGAATTGCAGACACTAAATTTTGGCCGGGTACTTCCTGTCTTATAGTAGATTTTTGTTTCGTTTTCTACTTTTTTCGGAATTCGTGCTTCTCTGACTGAGGCAGACCTTTTTCCATTTCTCCAAATGGGGGGCTCGTTCGAGCACATAATTATGACAAGTCCAATACAAATTGTTATCATTTCTTATTCATTAGCCAAAATGATTCAACCTTTTAAGACAATAAGTAACTTAAAATGCACAATACTTTACAACATTTAGCTTTACAAACACTGTCCAACAGCGCAAGTTTCCATGATATGAAGTGGAAGTTTCCTTACACCAGAATTTGACAAGCATGATTTAAAAAATATGATGTTGCAAGGAACAAGAATTGAAAGCTTGAAGCTTAACAGTCGAACATAGCTTATTTCTCTAATTAAGATTCTTCACATTGTTGACTTGATAACCTGAATTAAGAAAGCAATAAGTTACAAAAAATGACTTGAAAGCAATTTAGTCTTAAAAAATGTGAATCATTTTGTGACACCTAATCAAGCCTTGAACAGCAATTGACAGTCAAACAAAAAAAATTCAAAATTATTTCAACTAATCTATTTTTTTCGCTTGGTGTAAGATCACCTGAATGGGAAATTCACAGTAAAATAATTCGAATATATCTCATATTTTTTGCACAAAAACACGAAAATTGAACAAAGTTTTTTTTTGTAGCAACGTTGTCAAAATGTATCAACGTTAAATCTTCACAAATTACAAAGTAACAGGTTGAACATGCCTTCCAGTTCAGCTAAAGTCGCCGTGTTGTTGCCACCAGAAATGAGACTTAAGTCCAACGGGAATTGTGAGGACATTTATCACTTAATAAGTAACAACTGCGACGCTGAAATTTGGTGAAAACTGTTGAATCGTGCAGAATAGTAAATAAAGATATGTCTCACTAAATCTCACCCTAAATTGTTGGCGAAAACAATTTACACACAGTGTTACCAAAACGCGAAGAATACCAACGTGTAACAGTAAATATAAAAAAGAATATGAGCCCCAGACTAGTTAAGTCATTGGGGAAATAGTTTTAATGATTGAAAGGTTTGAACCGTATAAAGACAAAGGTTTTAGAATGTGGATCCGTCACACTTGCTATGGATAATTTATTGAGGCATTCATCCAAAATTATACATATTTATTTGGACATGTAGTGCCGTTTGATACAACTATTCAGAATGCAGTGACATTTACGAAAAATGCGATAAACTACTATCTATCCGATGTTCGCAGATAAAGGTTTTCTGTTAATGGTCCTGATATATACATGCATAGTATTCAAAGTTCTGCTTTCGTTTTAAATGCTCTGAAGCCCGTGGAAAGTTCGATTTCCACTCTTGTGAAATTTAGATGTGAATATTTCTTCAAGAAAATCACTGTCATTTCTCATTCGTACTATTAGATTTGTATCCATCGCAACCTCCGCCACGGTTGCTGACGTGCCAGTCTGCGCCCGGGAGGAAAACGGACTAAACTGCCGCGAGCGTTACCACAGCGGGACCAAGTGCCAAGTGTACCGACATCTAGCTCAGTCTGTACTTTGCGCGGTTTTCGCCAAATGTATTCACGGTGAATTGTTCATCGCTGACCGAACCACTTGCATTGTCGTTTTAACCACCTAAAAATATTAATTGGAAGATATGCAAAAATTGACACATTTAGTCTCCCTGACCCTCTAAGTGCGTCTTTCTGTAGTGAATCTGAAGGTAATCAACCCTTGATTCTTAGTGACATCGACGTCCCTACAAAACCTTGTACTACACTACCTCTGCATATCTTAGTATTCTGCTGACTCGTAATCCAGAGAGGCCCGTTCCAAGAAAACTGACTTAGCTAACAACAAATCTTAAATTTCAGTCAATTTTAAGACAAAACTTAAATTTGTCTCAAGTCCGTGTCAAGAAATATCTATAACGTACCGAGAGTGGCGTACATGAAGTAATATCTCACGAGACATTCCGCGTATCGACCGAGACCGAATTGTATTTATCCCATGCGCTTCGAATTCCTAAGTTTCTTACATTTTTGCGGCAGATTTTTCAAATACTTCACCCAGACTGTTCACATGGCGGATCACATCCTATATGTATGTACTTGCGCGTTAGGTTGTAAGTTTTCTCTTGTAAAAGAAACAGCTTTAAAAGTAACGATTTATTTCTTGAAAAGAGGTAGCAAAGATGAAAACAACGGCAACTGAGCAGTGAACTTGTAACATCTCCTGGAAAAAGTTAAAAAAAACAATATTTGATATTTTAATTTCCTAGGAATCGGCGCCTGAGTTGCAGACGATATAGTATTCGGCAATTGAAAACTGAGGCATAAGTGTCTTATAATTAACAGTTTTGTTCCAGATTTTACGTTAAGGGCCTGGTTGCATGTCGAGCGTCAGTTACATTGTTGCAACTGTATTACTTTAAACTATATTTGGAAAGTTTGATGATGGAACCGAGTCGACATTGACCTACCTTTTGAACTTTCCATGTCAGAGATCGCTGTCGAAGTAGTGCGGGAGGTGAATACGGAAAACTTTATTTCATGGCCGTATTTCCCTCGACAGGTTCAACACGCGGGGGATAAATCTTAAGTTTGACTTAAGTTTTTGACTTGAGTTTTGTCTTAATTTTGATTAACTAACCGGATGTGGAAGCTTCGAAGTTTGGAAGTGGAGACAAATCTTCAAGTAAAAATGAATTCTTGGAACGGGAACCAGTACAGTTTTCATAATCATCTGGTGATACACGATACGCACAGCCGCTACATCGTCCTCCCGCCAAATGCTTTTACAGGCACGAACAATGGCTGACGCTGTGTTCCCGCTGAGTACACTCGCTTTTTTGATGACTGAAGAACTTAATTTCGGAACGAACACGTCGTTCAACAATGACAATCCAAGGTAAGTGACTTTTTCGTACAAGATAATAGAACATTTGATGAAAAAAATGAAAGTATGCATGTTTTATTTTTCAGCAGATGCCGGGCACAATTCACCGCGCAGAAAGGATATCTCCTCACCAAACCTCAAATGGCTAAACCAAAGACATTTAAGGTCTCTGGCTAAGCCGATCAGCGCCATCTTGAGGCTTGGGGACTGCCTGGTCTTCAGCTGGAGGCACATAACAGTTATCAAAGGTGTTTGCTTATCAGAACACACATCAATGGAATGTTCACCTTTTCTTCACTCTATAAAAACCTGCATGCAAAGAAAGAAAACTTTTAGTCATTTCACATCACAAGCCTTACAGATGAGCACACTTTTGACCCTTTCACTCCCAATGAAAATCATGTTAAACTATGAAAAAGAGAGGCAAAAAACGCAAAATTGGCACTTTTCACCCAAAAACCACCTCTTCCGTGCCGATGCTCGACTAAAGACAACATTAGATTCCGAAAGCAAATTTCTTACCAATTCTAAAATTGTGGTCCAAATGTAGTGTCAACCAACTAGTTTTTTGCAAATCTGGGTTGTTTGAGTGCTACCTGAAATCGCGGCAATGCACTATTGCAACAGGGGACACCATCTTGAAGAAGAGTGCAGCTACAGCCGAGCAAATAGTCTTTTTTCATTTTTAACATGTTCACAAACACAAACAAACCACATTCGCTTGGCTTACCTACAACACCTAACTAAAAATGCCCACAAGCCTGGCCTACCCCTAGATTTTAATATTTTGGCAGTGCAAATTGGCCGCGGCCGCAGCCTAACTGTTCAGTGCCACCTCAGTCTTGAACGGAAATGGAGTCGGCTTTTGACATAGGGGAGCATATGCTTTCGCCACCTGTTGCGAATTCATAAAACTAAGTGAGGCGATGTGTGAAATACGGTTTCAAGAGCAATATTGGTCTTGATAAACTAAACGGATATTTATTTACATTTTGTATCCACTTGAGATCTCGTTTGCTTGAGAAGATCCTGGAAATGCTGGAAAATATCATATCACATGTGTCAATAAGCCGCAGTGCATTGTCTTCATGCGCACACCCAGCCTTTAATATGGGGGGAGCTCGAATCTCTGACAAAGTGGACCTTTTGTTAACAAAAATAAAACGCGGAAAGACTAAAAAAGAAAAACGGGGTAACACCTTCAGGTTTGTGAACTGTGCGTCTGCGCTTTTATAGTGAACTTTTATCTCGTTTTCTCGGACTTTTTGTTTCTCTGAGGCGGATCTGTTTACCAACTTCCCCAAATGGGGGGGGGGGGGGGGGGGAGNGGGGGGGGTGCGAGCATGGACTCTACAGCCTTGAATTGAAAGCAAACGGTCTTCAATTTGACATTGTTTGGGGACACTAGATCGTGAAAAATAGCATCAATATTTATTCATCAACACTTAATAGTAATGATAGTCCTAAATTTTAGTTATTTAGACCAAAAGTGCAATCTTAAGCATACTCTGTAGCAGGCTAACTTTCGATCTTAGCTCAGACCGATTTCGTTCTTAATTATGGTATCAAGAAATTTCATGAAACGGGGCTAAGACATCTTAAAAGACAGTTAGCCCAATTTCAGACAAAGATCCATGAAGCGGTTCATGGTTACATCGCAAGTAAGAACTCTAACAAAATAGTATAGAAGTAACTAGGCTGTGAGGAAGAGTTAGTCAATGGCCATCATACGCACCCAGAAGTGTGAGGATGAGTTAGTCAATGGCCATCATACGTACACAGAAGTGTGAGGATGAGTTAGTCAATGGCCATCATACGTACACAGAAGTGTGAGTAAGAGTTAGTCAATGGCCATCATACGCACCCAGAAGTGTGAGGATGAGTTAGTCAATGGCCATCATACGTACCCAGAAGTGAGAGTAAGAGTTAGTCAATGGCCATCATACGCACCCAGAAGTGTGAGGATGAGTTAGTCAATGGCCATCATACGCACCCAGAATCGTGCAAAAAGTATGTAATGTTTCGGCAAAAAACAAGAACTAGGCAATGGAGCATCTAATGGATAACGCTGGAAAACATTGAAAAAGCCTCACCGACAGCGAAATATACATGCATGTGGACTCACGGAAATATAAATTTTAATTTATCTCTTAATCTTTTCAAAAGATTATAAGAACTTACTTCAACTACGTGTTTTCTCGCGGGACCTCTCATGTAACGCTATAGCTGTTTGGATGAGACTACTTGACATGAGATTGTTTAGGATTATCTGTAAAAGATTTATGGATTTCAGGGTCAAAAAGGACCATCGTAAACGAAGATTAATGGATCTTTTAATGCATGTTTAAATCTAAATTTGTTTTAACGGCTAAGAATGAAATGCACCACAATTCCTGTGAACACGCCTGAATTGCTGAAAATTGCTTGGGGGGAGGGTGAATGGTCTGTGGGATACCCCGACTGTCATGTTCTTCCCGGATGGCATTTGCGCTCATGCCTGCCGGAAATACGGGACTTTTAAGAAAATCATGCATCTCAGCATGTGGAAATTAGAAGGCCGTCTTTATAGCATGCAATTATAGTATATGAGATCGTTTTAACATAATAAGGGTTCATTGTTTCTGGTGACTTTCTTCACGTGTCCGCAATAATGCACGTGACATCTGTGATTTATAAACTATTTTTTGCCAGTTATATACCAATATTGCAAGGAGTTAGTGTTTCAGTTAAGTGTGTTGCAGATTGAATAACGGTAAATGTTAATCATTTGGCCCTAAACATCAAAGTTTTAGAGGATTTTTGCCAGTTTGAAGTAGCTCTTTAAAAAAATGATGTTTCAGCGCATTTTGACGTGGGTTGACGAAACTCGAGCAAATCTATTAGCACATGCTTTCCAAAACAGCAATTGAAAGTCCATTTTTCTTCCGTCAACCAAATTCTCATCGCAGGGGTGTCCACAATTGGCTACTGTCAGTTGCTGCCACTTGACACATTGCTAGGAATTCAGGACTAGGCTTTTGCGCGTGCGCGAAACTCAGTCACTCGGTTCCATCTGAAATGCTTGATCGTGATTCTCCCCAAAACTCCTTAATTCGAGACTTAACAAGTTTGTTAATGAGCATCGAGAATGCAGACATATGTAATGATTAACACGTTAAAACTTCAGTGAGATTCTGAAAAAACCGACCAGTCTCCTTAGTCGAGTGGAAATTGGGAACATTTTCAGTTTTTTGGAAATTCAACAGACTGTTCAGAAACACGAAACTCACTGACCACTTTTCTTGAAAAAACGCCTTCACCGACAATTAGTTGCCGATAGCACCTATAGGTGGCAGTAGCATTATAAATTGAAGTCCAAAGTTTGGAGAAATTTGGCGAGTTGTTGTTGGTATCAGATCCACTCCAATGTACTCTTTGAGGGCAGTAATGGTTTAGATTTTTAATTGTGTAACCCTTACAATGTAAAACTTCTAAAATTTACAAGTCAAGAAGATAGATCGCGCGACATTGCTTCAGTTGACAAAAATGACGTCGTTATGACTTGAAATTAAGTTCTTTCAGTGTCACACTTAGCGTAATCTTCAAAAACCTTTGTTTTGGGACGACAGCATCTTTAGAGGTTGTACAGTACGGCGACTTAGTGTTCCTAAGTTCGCGGATCGCTTCACCTCTGCAAATTTTATGTACTCAAGTTTGAAGATGGAGAACTTGACTTGACGTAATTAATGCATTGTGATTTTGATGAAAGTCAGAAGTTCATGTCGATCTACTCTTTAATAAGGAGCGCGGACATAAAAATACAATTTCTGTTTTTGAATAGCATTTTTATCTTCTATGAACAAAAATAAACCGTTCTCTCTGTTTTTGCATGACTACTGATTTTTCCATGACCCAGTAGTTCTTGATGTTCTTGCAGTGACACCAGATCAAGTGAAAAGATAACAGACGCAGCAAATTTCAAGAGAGCAAAACAGAAGACCACAGTAGTGAACATGCAGAGGCAAAAACAATACAGTTTTATCGTTTAACAGTTCATTACAACAAAAGTTTTTTTTAATAAAAATGATGCGACCAATTGTGTCTAACTTTTCGACGATTGCCTGAATAACGTGAATTTAATCTGACAAACTTGACCCGAACGTGCCGGGTTCTGCGATCTGTGTGCGCACCCGTAAGGTGTGTGCTCTCTTCATGTGATATTACACCAAGGAACACGCTTTATCAAATACTGCTAAGACGGTCGTAACTTCGCGGCTTTAATTTGCCGACACTTCATTAACGTGACGGCGGTCGTTAAGTCATGTCATACAACGTACATGTACGTGATGTTCGTTGTGGGTTACTGTATCAGTATTAGGTATTGTTCTAAAACCCCCTCGAGCCCCACACCGCATGGCCCCCTCGACCCACGATCCACGACCTAATCGGCTGGCTTTTCCCTGTTTTTGCAATTAAGAGAGTCGATTCGGCAAGTTTAAAAGCCAAAAACAGAAAAAAACAACTCGACCAAATCAAATGAAAGACCTACCAAAGTTACAAATGTCGTTTCCGGCAGAGTGTAATCGTCTCGTCTGCTCTTCCGTGAAGGGCAGATTTAACCTTCTTTACGGATACAAAACTTTTAATTTCATCAAACAAAGGGTTAACTGAAAAGTATTTCAACGTTATATGGAGTATATTGTAAACGAGTATACAACAAAAAGCAAATAATAAAATGTGAAATTATGTACGTCCACGTTAACGTACTCTCCCCCTCAGTTTAGTAGAACTGGGCCAATGGAACTGGGCCGCTCGTGGAACTATTTTCGTGACGATAGCGCGCTCCCAATATGCACTATTTCAGATCACGTTCTCACACCACTTTCTGTTATTAATCACCAGATTTGAGCCAGAGCAGACTCGCGTGTAGGTATGTCTAATGGGAAAGTCACTCACCTACGTAATAAAATCATGAAATATGTAAAAAGCGCAAAAATACCTCTGTTGGGTCGAGGGGGTTGTGGGTCGAGGGGGTCGAGGAGTGTGGGTGTCGAGTCGGTCGAGGGGGCTTTAGACCAATCCCATGATTAGTAATATGCAAGTGGATTACCACGAGGGCAAAGCAAAAGATCAAATCGTCTCGCAGCGTCATGTTTAACGTGCCTACGACCGTCTTAGCCTCGACCGGACTTAACATTTGTGAATTTTGATAAAACGGGCTCCGGTGCAATTACTGCTAATGTTTGAAGAATTGTAACTTTCACTGTGGTGCAGTAATTGAATGTCGATGCCACGACATCAGGGCCGAGTTCAATAACGTTAGTAGGCCTACCTCGCTAGGAAACCAAGACATCACGAGACTCCATGAGATAATACCATGTATTTTCAACGACAGCACGTGATCTGGGCTTGATGTTCTCGCTGCGAGACACTTATCGAACTCCACCCAGGATTAGTGGACACCACTGCGCATGATCAAGTTAATCTTCAAAATAATGCACTACGGCAATAATGGGCTTTTGAACGTTTCCACCGGACAGCTAAAATGGCACTTTTACGAAACAGAGCTTTTTGCTTTGGCAGAACAGCCTTAGAGGGTTCCAATCACACTTCAGCTGGAGCGCATGTCTTAGAATAAACTCAAAAGACGTTTTCCCGGCCATCTTCAACACAATCGTTCTCACAGGCGTTAAGTTATGGGCACACCTCTCCCTAGTTACATTACATCATAGCTCGCTTCACCAATTCATCGTTAGACATTTTCAGTTGCTTCCTTCTATTTCCAACTAGTTGCTGAGTAATTTATGTGTAGAACTGTAAAGAGGGCGTTACCAGATCAAGGCGACCAGCTTTTTCGACCCGGCGATATTGAAAACTACGGGTATCTAGTGTATAAAGCATTGGTTTATTGCATAAAACTTATTAACTACAATATCACTTACACGCAATCAACGTCCATCGCATACTCTATTCTCGCGTCAGACCAGTCAATCGCGCTCACTGGAACGGGCCGGATTAAGAAATGGAAGACAATTTGAGAATGAGGCCGTAGTGTTAGGGGCTAAACTAACGTGGTTAAAGCTGGACAGAAAGTCCCGGTACCCCACGAATGGCTGAAACTTTTGGTGGGGGTGGGGATATTGGGCCGGGTAAACTACCGCGGGCAAAACCGGGCACAAGGTCCCAGTTTATGTACGTCACGAATTGTTCAGCAATTTAAAGAGTGAGTACCGATGTGAGCTCCTCGGATTCTGCAACTGGACTACCACCAAATCGTAAGGCTAAGTCGGAAGTATGGCCAAATACGGTCATGTCCAGGAATATGAAGTAGACCCCTCCCTAGAAGGTGCACTGTGTTCAACTATAGACACTCTTGCCATTGTCAGGAACACACCTGTTACAGAACATTCACGGTTTCCCTGAAATTAACCTAAAAAAATGCGTGCCGTGACGTCGTAGTGTTTGCAACGAGCCAATGAGAGGCTGAATTGGACTTGCCTTTTACGATGCTTCTGGATGAACTCAAGTATTTATACATGTAGCTGTTTTTAGTACTTTTGCCAATTTTGTGATAGTGTTCGTGATAGAGATAGACCTCATGATACTGTAGCAGGACCATTGATACTGGTTCAGTTAAGCACCATACAGTGTAGGTTTATATATCTGGTAATGCGTTACCGGCTTAAACGTAGCATACATGGCTAGAATCGACGTTTAACGTTTTGTTCAGGCGTGACGCAAGTGTAGACCATCTCAGAAATGACGCATGCGACAATAAACTGAATAAAAACTACATGCTGAAATTTTCACTTCAACGTTCTAACCATTTTCACCGACATATGCGATTTTCTTAGAAGGTAGATAGGACGCTTAATCAAGGGTTGACTAGGCGGTTAAAACGAATTATCACAAGGCGTCATCTGTTGTCTTTCCAGTATCAAGGATAACATTCCAACATTTTGCATATTAAAGTGTCAAAATGCTAATATTCAGGTGACTCACGTGCGATCAGATGCCGTCTGATGTGGGAGAGGACGACGAAAAGGCAGAGGAGACGTATGACGGGCGTTGACAAGTGAATTTCGGTCAGCGGATAATACGTCCGATCCGGATTGCATGCAGACGACGAATAAGAAAAGTACCGGATTTCCTTGAGACCAAGATTGGACATTTTTAAAATTTATTCATTCATACTCACAGACAATATAAACAAGCGGTAAAATTGAACTGGGATAAATACGAACAATGTTAATATGATGTGCTTTCCCAGGCACAGAGTCACATTCACTCTGGGTCACAGAGTCAGGTTCACCCTGGGTCACATAATGTTTGCAGTCTCTGCAAACAAAAGAACCATGGGAGTCCATCGACTGTTGAAAACTTGCAATTTCTCAATTTTGTAATATTCAAATATTTCTGTTTTTAGTAAACTGAAACATGGCAAGCATTTGACAAATCTCTGGCGGTATATGCGATACTTACCTAAGGTTATTGCTAAATTAAAAGTTTTTGGTCCTGTGAATGTGACGAAGATTACGTCCTCAATACCAAAAGTTTAAGACAAGTTAACTCTTTGATTTATCCAATGAAATAACGAGGACCAAAAAGATTGCACCCATTTACATGACAAACTAAAATGAACAATTTCTCTGGTTGCTATCCGCGAAACCTACCCGCGAAACTTCTACTCCAATTTTCAAGAAAAAGGTGAGTGATAAGGATTCTATGAGTCAAACGAATTTGAATCCACTTTAAGTTTGAACCATTCGTAAAATTAACAGCACAACTGTGGGCTTTCCGCCACCACTCGTCAGTTAGCGAAGTATTTAAAACTGTCTCTCATTTTTTTCAACTTTTGTTATTTGTGCAATTGCTAATCAAAGCCTTATAAACAAATTTTCCTGACCTCGTCGAAAGTAAGATACGTGAAAGTATTGTGATTTTGTGTCACAATTAATTATGCATTTCCCAAAGGTAAAATATCCGATAATTATATAATACCAATCACTGCCAACAGCTTTCGTGACTAAGATTTCATAAAATGTATTTGACTCAGTCACGAAACGTCGGTATTTCCAAAACAAGTTGACAAGTAACGACCTACTTAACCGATTTATGAATTTCAGGTACATGTTTTTCCTCATACATGAATCTTATTACCATTAAATTACGCTCGCTTAAGGTGTTTACCGCTAATGTCCTGTTTAAAAACACGTTTTTGTCTGAAAATTACAAAATAAGTTCACTTGAAACGAAAACAAATGAGCCCGTGTCTGGTTGACGCGCGTTAAAAAGAAACACCACAAAAAGCACATAATTCATCAATATATCGCCGAATGAACAACCAAGGATTCGACTATAAAAACAGGTGAAAACGGTCAAAACCGTCGTTTGAGAACTGACTGCTGGGCCCGGGTGCGAAAAAATTGTTCACGTAAGATTTAGTGATCTCATTTATGATGGACGTGGATGGAAATAATAAACCCTATATTCGAATCATCCGTACTTCGAATCTCCCTTTAAATTCGATTTCACTGCCTGTAGACGTTTTTAGTTTCTTTTAGTTTTGTGTGCCTGTGTGTACCAGCTATGTTGTGAATTATATTGTATTACAGACTACTGTATTGGTATTTAATTAATTAATCAACGTTGAAATAATCTTTCAATTAGAAACTGCTGTTTGTATAAGATACAGTGTACGGAATCAGTCAAATATATTTCATGGTGACTCTTTGAAGGACGTGCGTCGTGCTGAAGGAAACCGATGTTCCTGGTTTGGTACAGCAAAGCAGTTCTAAATCACTACAATTTCTCTACCTTCTAAGCTCCTACATTGTTCATTAAAGTGTGTTTGTTTATTTCAGGATGAAGTCAGTTTTGAGCCTGGTATTTCTAGGACTGTTTTATGAAGGTGAGTTCATCATGATGTAACGTTTTCGTGCGGTTGTATATAAAAACGGATAGAAATTTCACGGAAGACGCTACAATCCATCACATAGTCACGTACATGTACATTTAAAATTGTTGCGCTTAATGGGATTACTATTATTTATCAGCGTTTCCCATCGTTCCTTCGATTTCTCTCACCGCCCAATAGTGAACACGCAACCTAGTAGGTGTAAACGGTAAACGAATACCCCCGAATTGTGTTTGGCTTCTAGAAGGAAGCGCGATCGCCGGATCGACTGAAGCCACGACCCGGTAACATATAAAAAAAAAACACGCCGGGGTTTTGCTGCCGGGTGGGGGAGGGTGTCCGAGCGGCCGCTTTCGATTTGTTTTTGTCCGACGTACTCGAAGCCAACATCCGGGCCCAAAGTTAACGTTTTAATACATAAATTTTATTTCATTTTAACATGGTCTATAGCACACAGGCTTACTTTTATCTTAGCCAAAACCACTCGGAAATGTGACATTCTGCATTTCAACGCTGACCGTGATCACGTAGGCTTAAATTGATAAATTGCTATTTTGTTTATTTTTTTTTTCGAAATTGAAGATAAGTCACATTTTGGCCAATAAAATGCCTCTATTTTTACACACTTACAGGGATGAGGTCTGGATAAATCATGTTTTGTACACTAGTGAAAATAGCTATTATTGCCATTTTTCATGAAATCGATGTAAAAAATGTCACGTAACTTCAAAATCAAAAGCCATAATTCAGTTTGACTGACTCATCTACACGTTGAGTACACCGATTCGTATCACACTTCACAAGGACACGTCACGTTGACTGCAGTAGGCGCGTATTGCTGTTCTAATCACTGTATGCAAATAGTCTACTGTATGCAAATACAGAGGACTACATGTAATACCATGTCACGTGGTGAAACATGCTTTGCGTGTACTGGCGGTATAGTAATTCAGTCACGTGGTTGTGATTTTTAAGCGACAATTCTTTGTAGCTGCCCATGTTAAACTGGTTATACGAAAATCGATTTAAGCATTTTACTCCCCTAAAATCAATCTCACAACATTCTTTACCCTGATAAGACTCTTTTCGCGTTACAAACAAGAAAATCCAATTCAGCAGTGGATATTTTTATTAATTTTGACTTGTAACTGACAGGATTTTACGAGTTTTTTTTTACAAAACTGTTGTACTTTTGCCACAAACACGTCATTGGCAAAGTTTCTCATTTTCCTGTTGACACCGATTTTATTTTCCACAATAGAACAATGTAGTTAGAGAATTCAAAGAGACGTCACGGTGGCTTAGACCCGAAATAAAGGTCATTATTCGTGCTGGTGTATAACTCACAAAAATCAGTTTAATTTGAAACTCCTGTCCAGCAGCGGAGGAACGGAATGCAAGGTAAGAACGAGGTTGTGACTTGTTTTTACGAGTGAAGTTTTTAAAATTTGTCATATGTTATACGTCGTCAGCTTGGCAGATGTCGCGAGAATAAAAGTTTATTGAGACTAGAGTGCGTTTGCAACACAGCAAGCTCAGTAGATCACAAGCGGTGGTGTTGTCGAAAGGTGGCTAACCAGTCGTGGACGGAAATTAGAGTTAAAGGAGAATGTCACCCGATTTAATTAGTCCTTTTTACCGTCTTAATTGGTCTATATCCCCATCGCCTCTTATACGGTCGACCTCACCTTGGTGAGAGGTTACGCGTTAACCTGTGAGGAAGGTGAGAAACTATGCAGCGACGTCAGTGGTTCATCTGCAGAGTGAATGCCGCTTTGTTGCGATGCATTGTTCCCGATTGTCCGAACTATGAAGCTGCGGGTATATCGTTCTTCCGACTGCCTCGAGAGCCCGAAATAATTAGGAAATGGCTCGGGGTAGTGAAGAATGAAAAATACGCTGTTAATAGCAAATATGAGGCCGTGAAACATCTCCGCGTCTGTGGCCGACATTTCGTCGACAGTGAATTCCCTGACGAATTCCGGCTTACCAAAGAACTATCCATACGTTGTGTTGCCTGTGCATGTTCACGGCGCCTTTCTAGTATTTCTTGATCAGTGTATTCCGGTTCGAAGTGATAGCCTTTGAAACCTTATGATCCGACCTGTGAAGTCTTCGTCGGATGAGCTTTCGACTAAGTCAGGAATGGCGCCGGGCGAGTGGCCATGTAGGCGTTTATTATTCTGTGTTCTGTTTCAAAATGAAAACTTCTCATCCTAATCATTCTTATATAAAACTGAAACAAAGTCTGTCTCATTACATACAATTTGTAATGCCTTTGGAGTATTCGTGAGTGCAAATTTTTGAGAAGCCAGCATTACCGGCTTTAGATGCAATAAAGGTAATTGACCGGGCACCGAGGCCGTGTAAGCGCATGGTAATTCAGTGTTTGCTGACAGAAAGCTCTTGCGAAACAATGACTCGATTTTATATGCTAGTATCACATGTTAGGGGAATCTTTATTTAGTTATACAGATACATTATTCAAATCATTGTGACTGTACAGCCTTTGTCCTGCCAATTCACCTAAATAATTACGTGCACATTATTTCTTCAGCTCAGTATTATATCCTTTTCGTGACTGGAGGTTTAGTTTCCAGCGTAAGCTGGTTTACGTTCGTGATGTCCAGTCCCGGCGGCTGCGACGGGCCTGATCGGGTTCCGAGCCACTGGCGGGGAGTAACAAGCGTTTTGTGTGTTTAGAACTGAAAAAATGCAAGTATAAAAGTACAACAAACAGCTATGTTCCCCCGTCTGTATTTCATGGAAGAATGATTCGAATTTGTATTCAAACAGACCCAGACTCCCGCGATCGACCATGGTAAATTGGCCTACCGAACTCTGTAGCTTCGGTACGTTCAAATACCTATAACTCCGTAACAGCGAAATAAAACAACACGTTTGTCCAAGAACTCGATGTATTTTTAAGGGGTTTACAACGAATTTTGACGATTTATTGGTGTAAAACGATGAATTCAAACGATAAGTTGACACCAGTAAGCGTTTTGTGAACGGCTGAACAGACTGCGTTCGAACCTATTACGTCATTGGTTAATTGTAACACCTCCGTCTGCTGTTAGGTGTCAGGTAAAACAAGTGAACTTGCTGTTAACGAATGGAACTACTCGATCTATATTGATATAAAATAAGTTGTTTTTCTGGGTGGCATTCTCCTTTAAGGCTAATGTCACGTGCCAACTGAAGGCTAAGGTCACGTGTCAACTTAAGGCTAATGTCACGTGTCAACTTAAGGCTAAAGTAGGGCTGGTGTTGTTGCTTCAAACATTTGTTGAGTTACTTTGGGTCCAACTTTTGTCTTTAGTTATTTCAATTTAGCACAACTTGAATTGTTTTGTGCAACAAATCCGAATCCCTACCCATCTGAACGTTTCCATTTGACCTCCAGCACATTGACTGCAATAGAGTTGAGTCGTTAACAGAATTAAGGACAATTCGGAGATATCTTGATTGTTGGATTATTTGTCAGAGTTGGGAGGATTTAAATGCACACAAAGCCTTCAAATATGTCCAACTAGGTACTTACATGTATTACGGCGTGACGTTGATGGTTTAGCCAACGTGAATTTACAGACAATATTCCGGGGTACAGGATGTGTCACGGCCTGTAGGTAAAATGTTGTGATGAACGTGAACTCCTCACGAATGACGTGTATGATTAACACACGGATAGGGCACAAAGAACCAAGCATTCTTGTTCATGTGTTTTATACGGACGCCTAAAGAAAATATAATCTGCTAATTGGTCAGAGGAAGACCGCTGGGAGACCGAAGTCGCAAGGTGGTCAGAAAGCGGCTTAAGAAGGGGTCGGGACAATACAGTGACCGCAATCATAGATACTTTGGCTGAAACGCAACATCTAATGTTTGAGACCTTGTAGCCTAAAAAAAATGGCGAGAGGTTTCATCCTTGGTGATAGTAACTCTCCAAGGTCTACGAGAACCACGCGTGATAGGGGCTAAGATTCGCGCAACCTGTCTACCACGGTGGCGGCCTTCAAAGTTGTATTATAATCATCTACTCCCAATAACGGTGCAAAATAGAATAATTTCGTCAAGAAATCATCTTTGAAGTAACTTAAGGTCTGTCTGTGGAAGGTCGATGCTATCTGTGGAGTGCTACATGTATCAGATTTTTTCCTCTTTAACAAAAAACTGAAACGAGCAGATTTAAAATGAAAAAATAACTACACATGCACTACAATAAAATCCCAATCCCAGTTATTAGATTACTGTGCTATTCTACAAAAACACTTTTCGTGCAGAAAATAAACCAAGTACAGGCTCAAAATATATGAACAATAGGTCCTACTATTTAAAGTTACAAAAGCCGTCTTCCGTGGCAAAAACTAATTTACGTTTCATATATACGATTTAGAGTTATGAAATTGGTCTCAAATGGTTTCTTAGTCAAATCATGAAGTACATGGACCGCCAACTCCGTATACTTTCAATGGACGAAATCTGTGCTCTTACAGAGGCAATTACGTCATATTCACTAGCGAAACCTGGCCAAATTATCTGGTGTTATTTCCGGCAAGTACTTCTTCTGCTAATCATGGTCCGCTGTTGCGTCGTCACAATACACTAGCCGGATACTGCATCAGATAATATAGGAGAGTGGCGCCTCCTCTAGGATATTAGTAAGAAAATGTCGGAGTTGCGAATCTGTTGTCCATAATCGATGGTGAAATTAAATGTGATTATTGGGCTTGCAAAGAACTGGAAGTATTTAACAGCAGTCGTTACGGCACTTAGGCAATGCACCGAGCAACGACGAAGTGTCAGCTTTCCATCTGGGTTACAAACAAGTTGACATCAGTTTTATAGGTCTGTAAGTGGCGTAAAGGAAAAGTTAGTTCTGCAGGCGGAATGCGGGCGCACGCTCAGTAACGCTAGGACCTACGCTAGGACCTAGCTAAAATCTAGCCAATGTCACGTGTTCTCATTTAAAATACACCGAAAAATCTCACGTTATCCCGCGAAGTCTTGCTTTTTAGCGAGGTTCCAGCGTTACTGAACGGGAGGCGGGATTATGGTCACATTAAATTTATTGTTGATATTGCACGATGTTACGTTCTAAGATCATGGAAGTGAAGCGTTCGGTTTCATTAGGAATGTTACTTACTTTTCTAGTATAGCAGGCGATCTCGCTTAACTCGACGACTTATCTGAGTAACTACTTATTTGGAGGTCGTTGTTTTGACGGCTTAAGTGCGATATATATGCACTGGCATAGCGATGACTGCTGAGTATATCAATTTCTACATCATCGATTTCTGACGACAAGTTTAGATTGAATATTCATGAATTTTATTGGTGGTGAAGTCTTACTTTGATGGACAGTTCTTTAGAACGTTTCTTGTTACATCTATCGCTACTTTACATGAAATCAAGATGTCCCGATCACACTTATCGCGAATATTCGTCATAGTATATACACTGTAATATACAATAAATATAATAATATAATATAATAAGATATTATACCACAATATTAGCCTCAAATGGCAAATACAACCGTGTAATAACCCATAAAGTTATCTCACTAGTGAGATAAGGCTTTGGCGGAAAACCGAGGACGGGGTCGAACCCGGGACCCTAATATTGCTGCAACTGACGTCATCAACAGTGGAAATAGAATACTTAAATGAGCACGCGCAATAATCCCATGTTCAACAAACCGCATTGTACTGTACTTATACGCTACGAAAAATAAGACACATAATTTCCATAAAAATGATATCTTAATTTCGGTGAAATTTTTTTCTCATGTCCTCTTACTTGTAAATCACTGATCTCTAGTTTGAATGCAGGTATCGTGTCGTCAGGATCTTTGACTTGGTAACCTACTTTAGCAGACGATAATTTCCCGGTCGAAGCTTAGCGTGAAAAAAAAACGTGTTTTAAGCTATAATAGTTGGTGAACCTTAATTTATAAATTCAATTTATTTCTATAATATTCAAATTTTCAATTGGTTTTGAGTAAAAGCATTGTTTGACAAAAATAGCTGGGCTTTTCTTAAAAGGTCATGACCTCCGACCCCGGGCCTCTGACATAGAAAGTAGTTACAAAGCCGTGGAGAGTCAGAAAAGGTAAATCGATTCATTGCAATATTTCTCGTTTAGTATGTGCTAACGCCCCTCGGGCGATAATTCTCCAAATCCACTCGGATTCTAGATAACGGGGGATAACGACTTCGCCATGTAATAATCTATATATATTTTATGTTATAAAATCATTGAACATGGTCTAAAAACTCAAAAAGTGCAACCAGGGCGTTGTCATCCAAAACCAATCAGATGCCTCAGGCGGCGGAACAGGCGAAGTCAATCAATTGTACAGACTGACATTAAGATATATTCTTTTACTTTGGTTGTTTCAGTGCTGTCAAGTAATTGCACCGACCCAGGAGACGGTCTGGACCCTATTTGCTGCGAGAAAGTTTACCCCTGGATAAACAATGACGTAAACAGATACACGATTACGACGGGATACGGATGTAAGATATTTTTCCACGAGGCCGTGGGAAATCGAAATATAGCACCACTCTTTAAAGCCTGCCCCGTGGGTCAAATCTTCTCTACGAAAAACTGTTGGTGCGACTGGAAAGCAAATGTGCGGAATTGTCGAGACCCATCCCCTCCATCAAGTAAGTATAATCAAAGCTTGGTGAACGGAGGATGAAGAAACACCGTCAGTAGTTTGTTTTTGCCGTCAGCAACATGTGTTTGAAAAATTCCAAAACCACAAACTCACGAAGTGTTTCGCACACGTGGGTGTAGCTAAGCGTACTGTAACAAACTAATCCGTTTTCTGTCGGATGTGCTCTTCATAGATAAGAGCTCCGAATGTGGGTAAGCGAACAGAGCCTACAAGTTAGACCTATCGCCAGGATATTGAGTGACGGCGTAGCTGACCAATCAGAACACAGCATTCTTGGCACTCTTTCGTTTCTAAGCCCCCATTTTACTAGATAAACAACACGTGGTCAGGTAAAACTCATTGTTTGTTTGACGACTTTACGCAAGGGGGCGGAGCTTGCGATAGGTCAATTGATCCCTAGAGGGCAGTGTTGGTAATCCTCGAAGGTAATTTTGCAACGGATATATGGTTATCGAAAAGAGCTGGCGACGTTTGAGTGAAAATATACTAAAAACTTCGCCGTTTTTGATGTTTCTCTATCCTTTACTATTACACTTAAGTTTTAAATTCAATCGTACTACAAAGCAATTTACGTGGCCACATGTAAAAAAATCTTCCATTCACAGTCACATTTTTTATGATCATAGTCACAACTGTTTTCACCAGGTGTCCTGTAATTTACATATTGATGAAAACAAACTGAAAGGGAGACAGTTTTGCAGTGGTTATTAAATATGTATTGTAGATTTGCGGTGAAATTGGTCTTATTGGTATCAATATACGAGACCAGTGAATAAATGTTTAAACTACAGTGGCGTCTTTACTCCGAACCACTAATTCGTTATTTACAGATGACTGTTTCCATCTACAATGTATTCAATTAATCAAACAGGAAATAAGTTGAGCCGTTCCGTTACAGGACCGTCGCCTGTCTGCCTACGGCATCATGCCTAGGGCATCAACATGCGATGTATTGCCTACCAGTTTGCGTACTGGCGTATTTTACACGTGTGCTGGTGAAGCAGTTTCATTAAATTTACACTATTGAAAAATGTCAAGTTTCAAAATTCACTAAATTTCTATTTGACTACCAAATTTCTGTCACTTTCCAGCGATTCGCGAAAAGCAATGCATGGGAATTTAAATCTTGTGTGATCATTTTCAGCAAAATACGACAATGAATTCGTCAAGTTTGAATTCATAATCTAGAGCCCGAGTGGATTTTGGAGAATTATCACCCGAGGGGCGTTAACCCTGAGTGCAATAATTCTCCGAAATCCACGAGGAGGATAACAACTGAGAACATGTAATAACCTATTTATACCAGAGAAATAGTGCAAAGAATCGATCTATCTTTCCCGACTCGCCTCGGCTTTTGTAGGCCTAACTACTTTCTATGTCAGAGACCTGAGGTCGGAGGTCGTGACCTTTGAAGAAACGCCGAGTTGTTTTTTGTTGAAATAATGCTTTTACTTCAAACCAAATCAAAATTGAAACAAAATAGAACTAAACATGAATCTGTAAAATATTTTTTATTTTAAGCAACTACTCTATCATACTTCGCATCTTATCATGCTAAGCTTCTACCGTGAAAATATGGTCTGCTAAAGCAGGTTACCACTGGTTACTGAGTTTAATGTCCAAATCAAAGCATCCATTACTTGCATTCAAACTGGAGATCGATGATTTACAAGTAAGAGAAAATGACAGATGAATTTTACTGAATTAAAGATGTCGTTTTTATTGAAATTTTGCAGTACAATGGCATTTGTTCAGCATGCGATTGTTGCGCGTGCGTAATGGTCCAACCTTTTCTAATATCGCATGCATACCGCACATAACCTTTCCCAGCAACGTCGAATGTAGATTAGTATATGTACCATGGCAAGACTAGACGGATTAGACCTCTTCTGGCTCATGACTGGTCACAGAAGTGACGTCGAGTCACAGCCTGGCACTTCCACCAATGACAGAGAATTTTACCCTCGTGACATTAAACCTCGTTTACTTTTAATTGACGTATCGCAAGCTCCCCCCCTTGCTAAACGTCACGTGACACCCGACAAACAAACAGAGGCAAATACACTGTCGCTAAACGACGTTCCTGGGGAAATCGATGAGTGTTTTTTGTTCTAACCGAAAGCACATCTACAAAGACCTTAGGCGATGCTTTTAAGCAGAGAATCCTACGTTCATAATGTGGGAATTTGCAAAGGTGACGATGAAAAAATAAGTGTTCGAGGAATAGTATTTCGAAGCCAGCGGCAATCCGAAGAACCCCACACGAGGTTCACCTTCACCTGAAAAATGACAAGGCCACTGATGCGATATGTTCAGGTATACTTGGATATGTACCTTAAAGCCAAATTATCCGGACGATGCCATAGATTTAAGGATCTTTCGAACAAAATCAATGAAGATTCACCGATATATTTATTCTGTCAAATGTAAAGTAGGCCATAACTGCCCGTGGGACTTCCCGAGTAAAGTAGTCGATAGCACTGTTTACGAACGAAATATTTCGATTAAAAAACATTTGGTTGGTTTACAGTTCAAGTACACACTCATCTTGTCCAAGACAAGCAGTTAGCTCCGGCATGTCCAGGGCTGTGTCCAAGTCAAATTAATGCACGTAATTGCACCATTAAGACATTTAAATTTGGCTTACCTTCTGACGAACTTCGCATTTTTTGTAGTTTCAATGCATAAAGGTACATGTAGCTTGCAGTTGTTTTTAAACGTAGCATGATCATTAAACTGTGGTATGGTTACATGACAAGTCTGGTATAGTGGCAAAAATGGCTATTTACAAAAATAACCCAATTTGATTTTTTAAAGCTTCATAAATCTAAATATCACGTTTTAACAACTTCAAAATGAGTCCTCTGTATCTCTACAGGCGAAGTGTATACTAGGGGTTCTCATCAAAAAGTAATTCAACTGTTTATTTTTTCGTGACAACAGCTCAAACAGGGCTTTGAGTTCAGTAATCCAGTGCCCCTCCCTGTGCCGATCGAATCTCTCAATTTTGGCAAAAAGTTCAGTTGAACGCCAGCTTACGGGTATGTTAATGACAAAAAATTTTCCTCTGCTACGAAACAGGTCGAAATGACTGAAAAATAGTAAAAACATAAAGACAATTTCCAGGGACCGTCGCTAGATTATAGACATAGTGCTGAGATCAAGCAGGTGTCGAGACAAAAGCTGCCAGACGAGAGAAACACCGGTGTTAAAATCAGATAAGCCTACACTATAGTCACCAAACTGAACGAGTGTGTATATTGGAGCAAATATATTTGTGTTTAACCTTCTAGTAATCAAACAACATTGCCAAGTTCAGCTGCTCGTGTGCGTGGACGTTCACACAGTTTGATCCATAGTTTAAACCTTTCAACATCACTTTTCTGCTTAAGAGATGGCCAAAAATGGCGGGATATTCTTCTCGAGCTGCATGACGGCTTTCGGAATTACACACGCCATATCAACAGTGTATCACCATTCTTATCACGCAGTTTCTTGAGCTATAGACTAAAATAAGTTTTACATGACAACGTATTGTTTGTCGGGTAAAATGGCGACTTGGAAACGAAGACGAAGGGGTGTCACGAATGCTGCGTTCTGATTGGTCAGTTAAGCTGTCAGTCGTAATCCTGGCGATAGGTCAATTCCACATTTGAGCTTGCTGGGTGACGGCAACGCATATACATGTATAATCTCACTGTGCGCGTAAACTGTGCTGGCGGAAGTGTTCTTTCGTAATAAATGCGCCACCTGGTTATTGCGTACAGTTATGCTTGGCGAAGAAATAGAGTCCTTTCACATTGGCTACACTCAATTGACTTCGCCAGCTGGGACATTTGATTGCTTTGTAAGTAGTAAGTGGTCATCGAGAACCAATTAGATGTCGGGCGAAACTGGCGAAGTCAAAGTACAACCAGCATGGGGCTAAATCCCGCGAAAAACGCGCGAGATTGCAAGAAATGGAAATCAATAGACATCGCATCAGTGGAATAAGTGATAACCTCTCTTGTTAACATGTCTCAACCCTGAGCTTACTTTTCGTATGAGAAAAAGACAGTGACATCTCGGGAATATATACTCAGGATTGTAGTCACCCGGTGAGGAAGAAAGCAAAGCCCTCCCTGTACTCGCCAGCTGCACAGTGCATCCCTTCTCACTGTGTCCGCCGCCACGGAGGCACCGACACCGCTATCAACCTTGGTTTCAGCATAGAACAAGAGCACACTGAGTTGGTTACTTAACATTTCTGAACTTGGTCTGTTTTTAATCGTGGATGCTTAGGTCAACATTTTGTCAAACGTTCTAGTTACACCCGGATTGACCACCCCTTGAAGACAGCCTTATTTGGGTGCACGTCGTCATTACAAAGACAATCATTGGAGCTTTTTCCAAAAATGTGTCCACTCTTTTTTGAAGACACAATAAGCCGCAATAGGCAGGTTTTGTCTGGAATTGGGTCCCTACAGTGGACAAACACGACAACAGCAAAGCAAGAGTAGTCGAGGAGGGGGGTGGAATTCCCTGGACACTTCTCTGATTTGGGTACGCGTGTTGTATTTGAGCACTGACTTTTCAGAGTATGATCGAACACTTCAAGCCCCTGCCCTTGAAAAATTGCTCCATGTGCCCTTGAAATGGCAAATAGTTATTTTCGAGAATAGATGAATTTCCCAACTAGTCCCTTGGAGGTTTTACAAGGCTTGATAAAATCTCTGTTCCGACTACGCTAATTGTTAACAGGACACGCGAAACAAAAAGATGGGACGCAACTGGTACACGAGCGTCAACCCGTGACCTCAGGTGACACACAAATGTCCGCTTACGGGTTTCACGTGTTGCTGAAACTATCTGTTATCTGATATAAACTTGTCCATGTATAAGCCTACCAGGTTTTGCAGCGCTCCCGAATTTCAAGTCCATGGGTTTTATGGCCAGACATGCAACAAGATGGCAAATTGTCCCGCTTTTCTGCTAAGTTTGGAAACTGCAAGCAGGGGCGGATCCAGGGCACAGGAATGACCAAAATTCTGCCACATGCGTGCGCCCAGCCTAAAGTGTAGGGACGCAGGGTCTCGAAATTTTGGGTTTGCGGACCTTATTACTAAAAAAGGGTAAACGGGTTTGTTCAAGGCCTATGCATTGTGAATTCGCCCCCCGAGCTCCCTTGGGTGCGCGCATGTGCTAGTCAGAGCACCCAAAACTACCAAATGGTGTAAGGGAAAATTGTATTGGGGGGGGGGGGGGNCCGCCAGTGGCAAGCAATCTCATTGAGCATACCCGGTTACTCCTGGGTCATACAGCATTGTTTGCTTTCACTAGTAACAGTAGCCAACTCCCTTGTGTTGAGCTCACCAGGATTGAGTTGCGTAGACACAAGAAACACGCTGGTAGGCATAAAACAAGTGACCACCCGCTTCTCTTTTGCTATATCTCGTGAAGACTTGCGCGATCTTCCATCCGTTTTCGCTAGTTTCTTGCGTCTAAGAAACGGACGCCAGGCTCTTCTTAGGTCAGGTGTAGTTTTGATCTGGGGGTGAGACACAAGACACTCGCGAATGTGCAAGGCCAAGAAAGACTACGCGAGTGAAAGCTAAGTGTCTAGCGAGAACGTTCAAGGCCTTACTTGGGTGCACTAACAAAACAGCGGCCACTGAAATGATTGATCGGTGAAGATGGATTGATGAATTATGGGAAACTCCGACAGAATTACTAATTTTTTTCTGTTCCATAAGCTAAGATTTCTCACTGAAAGTGTCGCGTCAAAGTCTCGCGTTTACGGAACGTGCCCCAGTAATGTTTGGTTGTGCTAGAAACACACTCTAATTATGACACGCCACATACTTAGGTTTGTTTCTGCAATGACAAGAACAGGAAATACATAACCAACAGAGGGCGCACAACATAAAAATCGTCTGATTTCTCACGTTTTTCAGACTTGCAACAGTCGCAGCCCCCACCGCTGACACCGGCGTGTCAGCTCCCACCTGGTGACACGAAGGGACCGAAGTGTTGCGAGAGACTCTATCCTGCCCTCAACAGATATACACCAGTCAACGGAACCAACTGCCGATATTACTTGCACGAGACTCCGTATCTTTCGCATATTCCTTCGAAAGTAAACCCGTGTCCTGCAGGTCAGATATTCAATGCCGAACAAAGCAAGTGCTGGTGCGACCTACCTGAAAATGTTCCCAAATGTCGAAATCCGTGAAATATTTGGGCGCTGTCTGGACGATATCGGAAAACACGTTTTGTTTGTCCTTGTAAAGGAGTAGGGAAGTACAGCCTTTCTTTGATTTTACCAGTGTACTAAAAGATCAAAAGACATTATCACTTTTCGTAGGCACTAAACGTGGCGACTATGTGTTTAGACAGGTATTTAAAGATGGTGGCTATTTCGTTGGTGCACCACCATCAATTCAAATAATCTGTAATAAATTCTGTTTCCTTTGAACAACATCGGTGTTTTGAAAGACCATCACTTGGAAAGGGACAACTAACTTAGTTTGCCATGAAATTAGGACGTTCAGTGTGTTTCTATTTTCATTGAAATCGCAAAAGGAACAAAATGCTTTACGTAGATTTCAGTGAAAGCGTTACTCAAACAACAAATGTGAGTTGTAAGGTCCTACATTCCAAGAAGCTTTTTAAGAAAACTACCACTTTTTCAAAAAAATACCAATCAGTTGCTCGAAATGCAAAATAATGCTTTATTAATTTACCAATGTCGTAAAACAACGACTTCTTTAGGGCGTTTGGCAAACTATGTTGAATACCATTAAATTAACGGACAAACAGCGCCATTTCGGAAATCAAATTCATACAGAAATACAGTAATTCTTCAAATACATGCACTTAGCTCGCAATATGGCCGACAAGTGAAATTTTAGTTTGTTAAATTTCTCCACGGAAGTAAAAATTAAGAAAATTAAATTTAATTACAAGCAGGGTTTGCAGTGTGTAGATGTCATAAAACAACATTTATTAAAGTTCCCATTTTTTGCAAAAAGGTAACAGGCCATTGAAAAATGAAAAAACGGGCCCTATGGCAATTATATTTGTGCGAAATAAGTGAAGAGTTACCGTAGAGAGACTTTTTGTGTGCTAAGTTGTCTTATCAAAAATTCTCGAAAAAAGTTTTACACAGTAACAAAGTGACATCATAGTACAACAAAAGTAGGATGAAACACTGTTTTTCTTTGTGATGGCCGATTTATTTTCGTGCACGCTATTGAAGTTAACTTCTTGAGAGATCGGCGAGATCACGCGAGGCCACCCAAAAACAAGCAAGTGAAGGCAGTGTTTTGCAAATTAGCCCAAGACCAATGAAATGATTTATCGGCGAGGCTGGAACGTTGTATCATGAGAGAAAATTCGCGACCTCCATTTCATAAGCGACAATTTCCAAAGCCACAGCTCGGGCCTGTGTTCCTTCCGCCAAAAATGAAAAAAATGAAGTGTGCTAGGTTGATGGATATTATGTGGATTAAATTGGGAGCAGTTATCGCGAATGGTTTCTAACAATTCTTGTTGTTTTGAGAAAAAAGTGCACCCATTCATTTGGCTTTTGCTAGGTTTCTTACCCGGATCTGGAATCTCGACATTATGAAAACATTTTCTTTTCAGGATAAAATGTTTGCTTCAAATACAGGTACGTTCTAGACAAATGGAAATTGGAACAAATCTGATTAGTAATTACATACTTAGCATAAATTTCTTGAAACTTGAGGTACACGGCGTTTGAATTCTTATCTCCACTCTGGTACCGATGCAATCATGAATTTGTAATTTTGGGAAAAAATGACAAATTCGCATTTTTGGCATGTTATGACGTCGGTTTCATTACCTTAACGAATGTTAAACAGCATTACACTGTGCTACCTTTCGTAGCATTGCGAAGGAGCGTAGGTTAAGAATCTTTTTAAAATTCAGCAAATTTAAAAAAAACTAAATTTGTCTAAAGTCCGTTTCAACTGATAAAGAGATCTTAAGTTTGACTTAAGTTTTGACTATTTACCGAATGTGGAAGTTTCAAAGTTTGGAAGTTGAGACAAATCTTGGACTTTAATAAAAACGGGCCCCATTTGACAGGCAAGTGGCCGAAACAAAAGCTAGTTTTCGACGAAACGCGTGTTTTCAAAAGCTTTAAAAGCGTCTACAGGCAACGCATGTTTGAAACTCAGCACTCCATTTTAACAGTTTTCATGGGATTTGCACAATTAAGAAAACTAAACGCGTTTCTACTGTACACGTTTACTTCAACGAGATAAATATCGTACAATAAAATTGCTCAAATAGAGAATAGATATCAAAACAAACAAAAACGCACAAGGTTACCAGCTGGCCATCCTTGCATACTCATCACATAGTGCACAAGACAGCAAGACGATGATAGAAGTTCATACACTCATTCCCGGCTAAAACCCTGTTCTATGCAATTTCCCTAAACCACCGTACCCAACAGATGTCACTGGCGAGTAAAACAATAAGGAGAAACCGCCATGTTTTAATAGGTGATTCTGTGCACTGGTTCTCACTGAATCAGGAAAGTAGTATATCGAGTTCTACATGTACATGTACAAGTACGCCAGGAAATTTCAGCGACAACAGTGACACCTTTTGTTGCCTGTGTACCATTTAATAACTAGCTAATAGCAAATAAATAAATAGGGAAACACGTGCAACGTGATTAAGTCCTGCCTTTTGTGCATACTCTTAATGAGATGAGCAATTCGACATTGAACAGAATAAAGTGACGTGGCTACATTTACGAAGTATACCGTAAAAAACTAAATGCACTGCTTTGCCAAGACACACCTGTGTGTGCAGTCGAAACCTTAAATTAGAACAAACAGATACATAATGTACTGATCGGTAATACGTATAAAGTGTACATTTTTACCAACGGATACACTGGAACGCAGGCTTGTCATGAGTTGGGGTAAGATAATCAAAAGTGATTAAGTAGAAAATACCATGAAAACACCCTCGGTGATCACAGCAATCAATAAAAACAAGCATACAGGTGTGAGTGGCTATTTTTGACATACTGAACATCCTGCATTTGCCAGTGGCATTCGCTCACCTGAAATGCGGCATTACAGCGTGACCTACGTAATGTTGGTAAAGCCGCAGACGCAGCTTTTCACAGGTTGTTTCAGGCGATGTTTAATATAATAGATCAATTATTTGTCTGTACACGTAGTGTTGCAACAGGTTACAAGTGCCAACATCGTTTTTCCTAGGGATTATAATCAATGGAATAGACTTTTAGAAATTATTACCTTTGACCAGAGCTATAAAACAAAAAATCCGTCAGGGTTTTTGCGATTTTACTACGAATCGTCAATTAGCCATTTGTGAAGAATAAGGCAGATGACTTTGCCCATTAAATACGCTTATAACCCTATCATTAATGGGGTGAGATTCAGCTCATCAAATAGAGTGTTTAGCTGTGACCGCGAAGGTTACTGGTTAGAATCCGCTCTGGGACTGTTCTCAGAAAATTACATTTCTCGCCAATAATGTCACTTTTAGGATCTGGACAATTGACCTGTTTTATTATACAACGTCTGCAATGACCTGTGAAAGGCAGTAACTGCGACTTACACATTAAGTAGTGCAGGCCGTATTGTCCTGACTAGGTAGTTTTGCTAGTTGATAACCGACATTACTAACATGAAGGT
Source organism: Phoronis australis (assembly GCA_002633005.1). Classification (NCBI taxonomy): domain Eukaryota; kingdom Metazoa; phylum Phoronida; family Phoronidae; genus Phoronis; species Phoronis australis. The sequence goes on from NMRA01000088.1 coordinate 533,238, forward strand.
AAAATCGTGGGAACAAATTGCTCGAATCAACGCTGCTTTTTTACACATTACAAAATCCCAGATAACTTTATCACATTGCGCTATTCCTCTCAGACTGCGGAATCGCTGATGAGACCAACGCTATAAGGTTTCTTTTGCGGCCAATCGTCGGACGCCAGGGCGTAGTCATCACGGCCGAAAGCACGTGTCTTCAAACCCGATGTTGTAGAGCGAAGCATTGCAGCTCAAGTAAAATTGACCCTAGACCGTATTCGGACTCAATGACCATCTTTCAGGTAATCCATTTTAATGAAATGCGTGCATGATCATCTAAGCAATCTGTCGGAGATGGATAGGTCTCAAAGGAGCAGTTCAAAAACGCACAAAAGAATTGAGAGTTCACTGTAAGTTAACCTGGTTGGGTCATGCCACTGATTCTTGAACGTTTTTGAGGTCATACCAGGTTGAACGGTAAAAATTTCTGAGCAATTTAAGCTCCACTATTGAGATTGCCAAAAGAGAAGATCGATGCGACTTCTCGATACACTCGCCACCTAGTGTTAAGTGCCACTTCCACACCAAAACAGGAACCACCTCTGTCAAGAAACTGTTTATACAAACACAAAACAGCTAAAACCCTGGTCCTATTTCACGAAAAGTGACTTAATGCTGAAGTCAGAAATGTTGTCTCAGTTCCAGACGACTATTTCAAAAAACAATTCAATCACAATTTAGCAAACTACAACATCTATGAGAATAAACATAAATTGCTAAACAATCAGATATTTTGAATAAATTATTGCTTAACTGTGACACACCGCAAAAATGTCATTCAGTAATTAGAAAAAATGGAAGCGTAAAACAAAATTTCAGACTAAGTTTTAAGCCACTTTTCATGAAAAGGTCCCTTTTTAATATATTATTGAGCTATTGGGTTAACGCAGACACACTTCGAAATTGTAATAGTACGCTGCTTAAATAACCTACAGGTGCGAAACCGTGGATTTTGATTCAAGACGCCGCATTCTTCCATAGTTTTCGTTCTGGGAGAGTGTCTTGCATAAGTGTTATTAACATTAATATTATTCCAGTGGCGCTTACATGTATCATATCCGATTTCAAAGTCACAACCGTTTTCCAACTGTTTAAAATCAAAGTAAGCAGAAGACCATTCGCAAAATAATGAAGAATTAGGGTTATCGTGAGTTTACTAGAAGTTACCAGATCTCCAAATGGGAGCCTCGAGATTCACAAGGTAGCGTTACCGAGGCAGCCATCTTACCTCTACAGATATAAAGGAATTCGAACTGTTACGTGGTGACCTTTAACCCAACAACGTCACCGCGATAATGAGCAGTTTTCTGCCCTCATTCTAATCAGACGACCCCTTCCTCATTAGCACAACGTGGTGAATATCGAGTCACCCATTGGCTGCATTCATAAACCAAAAACGGTAACACCAACTAAATTCGTGCGACAAATATTAAGCAAACGACTAAACAAAACAGACAGGTATTTCGAACAAAGTGTTTAGGTCTGGCAGTCGTGATGGGATTAAATTCAAATCACGACATCTTAACAGCCACTGACTTGGTATTCAACAGCGGGGTCAAACGCAAAGTTGTTAGCAACCGGGAAAGCTGAAACAAGTGGCAACCTGGGGGCACTTTGTAATTAACAGGAAGAGGGCGGGGGAGGAGAAACGAAAAGTTGAAATGAGTTTGTACCTGGGAAAAGCCTTTTTGCAATGAACAGGTGTTTATGGTCCCATTGTGCCCCCNCCCCCCCCCCAACGTGGCTAATCCAGTGCAAACAGCACCCTGAAAGACACGTAAAAACAAATCCTTAAGATTTGCATCACTCTTCTTGTAAGTAACGTGCATGCCGACGATTTCGAAAGTCTATCTATAGGCGCACCCAGGGGGGAGGGGGGAGCCCCCTAATTTGGCGAATTGGTAAAAAAAATCCGCCTCAGTGAAACAAAAAATCCGAGTAAACGAGACAAAAGTCAACACAAAGTCCACAGGAATTCGGCGCAGATGCACGATTGGCAGGCCTGAACCTACTGGCCCCGTTTTTAGTCCTCGCTGATATCTCTCAGCAAAAGGTCCGCATGCCAGGTGGAAGAATTCGAGCCCCCCTATATTTTAGGCTGGGTGCGCGCATGCTATCGCATCTCTTCAGAAAAGCACACGCCAAAAATAATCAGACGAAATAACTTGGGCCGATTTCCCGTCATGGCGACCGAGTGGAAGGGGAATAGCTAGTCATGACGGCTGTGTGCAAGCAAGAGAGAGTTCACCATCAGAGCCGCTAGAATGACACGTCATGACGGGGAAACCGTATGCTATTTTAGGCGTGTGCTGAACATTTGCATGTCTATGCATTTCATCATGTAGTATTGCAAAGATGACGGTAAGTGCTTCAATTCTTAAACAACTTGAAAAAAAAAACAGAATAGTTAAAAAAATAGACAACTAAACGAAGAGCAAACAAAAATATGAGTACAAGAGCAGGAAACAAGCACTGCATTTGCAACGCAAAGTTTTGGTCATGAGATTGATTAGCTTATTTCCAACATGCAAATTTCACTACAAGCTCACGACTGTTTTCGTATTGCACCTGCACACGGGGATGTAACGTTCCTTGACCCCTAACAACTGACGATAGCGACAGTGAGATCATGCGCTTCGTTAGTTACTGACCTTTAACGGATGCTAGAATAGAGATTTGTAAGATATCATTACCCTCTGTCATAACGCTACAAGGTGAGTCTAGGTGAAAAGATGATAGCCAACTCGAGGAAATCCGGCTGTGAGATCAGTGCGCATGCCTCCGTCTGGATTTTTTTTTCATGAACGTGTGGTCCCGGAATGAGGCATTAAGTATTCTGAATCGTTTTCCTGTTTTATTTCACACTTTGCTATCTTGAGTGTGTCACAAAACACGAACAAGTGTGGAATGAATCGATTTAGCCTGTTCTTGTTGTTGCAGCAACGATAAGTCAATGCAGTGCACTTAAGCATTTCTCAAAAATCAACAAATCGGAATGTCCGAATGTTATTTTTGAACAAGTCGGAATGTCCGTATGTTACATCAGTAATTCTGACGATCAATGAAAAGCCATGTCACATTGATCCTTCTACAATGAAAGAGTGTAAGATATCATCTCTTCTCGCCACCTGTCGGTAAAAATGTAAATGTTTTATCAAATTTCCCATTAGCCATTTGGCAGGTGACGTCACCCTCTATTTGTAAATAGCCTGATACAATGATATCTCCCGGTGATGCAAGACACGTAAGAAAAGGCCTAATAGAATGCGACGATATTTTGAATGTTGAGCTCTCAAAATGACGTCACGTGTATTTTTATCAACAACCAGCCTCATACGATGATGCCATACTGACTGTAATGTTAACGAGTCGCTTTTGGAGGGTATATCAGCAAATTGCTGCTTATTAGATCATGCTTATAAAGAAAGACGGAGTACAGTGTAAACTGCAGCAATTTAGCAAACAATGACACGCGGGAACAGGAACCAGTCCAGCGACTGGAGTATTACAGTTTGGTGGAAGGTACTGGAAAACGTAACCAAATTCAGAATAGTAATAAACAATACGCTGGTAATGACCGAGGATCTTACCGGAATTTATATGGACCAGGGCCCCTAACCACCAAAGTTTGCTCAGACCATTAAATTCAGAATAGTAATAAACAATACGCTGGTAATGACCGACGATCTTACCGAAATTTATATGGGCCAGGGCCCCTAACCACCATAGTTTGCCCAGACCATTAAATTACTCAGAAATTTACTGTTAACAGTAATTACTAAAGTAGTACTCGAGAAATGGAGACCACCAAAACGTTACCCAAGTCCCTTAAGACGTACTCAGGCTCGAGAACTATTCTCGAGTTGCCGTACAAGTCTTTTCCGAGACAAAACAAGAGAAATAAACTTTAAGCGCAGTTTGAAACCTAGCGTTCCCCAAAATATGCCACCTGACACGTGATGGCGTAACGCCGATATTGTTATCAACCAAAGGCGGACCTAGCTTTTTGCTAATGGCGAGGTTCAAGTAAAACGTTAGGTTTCTGAAGAGAATTTAATATCACAAACTTTTAGTAGAAAACCGGTAATGGCATCCTGAGCCATGATCCCGGCACCTAGCGATCTATAGAGTTGGAAAAATTAAAATTCCCGTGGTTTTTCAGTTGTTCGCCGTTCTGACTAAAAGGGGTCTGCCCACCTTGCGCCCCTCCCTAGGATCAACTTGTGTATAAAATTTGCCAAGGTTTCGCAACTGCACTGTACAACTTCTAATATCAAGGTCTTTCCAACACTTTCACAGCCAAGTCATATGCAAATAAGAGGTATTGATCAGTGATACAGGCATGAATAAACAAATTTTAGTACGACAGATTTTGGGATCGTTAGCAACGCGGTGGTGTTGGGAATGCACATCAGCCTCGCTGTTGACACTTGCACCGTAACTATCCAACAGCATTTTTCAAAGGTAGATCCTTACGAGATTGAGGCCTCCATCCACATAAAGTTTCGGTGGAAGAACAGTCAATTTAAACGCATTCATCATTTGGTTCCAATGCTTCGCTGTATTGAAAACGTTTCACCAAGCTTCAAATTATGCGAATCAAATGAGATGTCGAAAATACAACCGCAGAATCTCCGAATAAGCCACACCACTTTGTCAGCTCATGATTAGATTAACTCAAAGCTTGTGCGTCGAATGAAAGAATACTGCAACTAGCATCCTGCTTGACACAAGGCTCTCGCATTGTTTCTTGTGATTACCCGTGATGCAGTTGTCTGTGCAGCCATTATCACGCGCACGTATTTTGAGGCAGAAGACGTTTGTATATCTGAGAGTTTAAAAACCGAGGATATGAATCCCTGTGCATTAAAGTGTATATTTGCAGTTGAGCTTCGTCGAACGTCGTGTGGCTAGGTTCAACCATGTTTAAATTAATTAACTCTCGTACTCTCGAATCTAAGCTTACCTGAAAAACAATAATGAAAACATGAATTAAAATAGTACAAATTGTTCAAACGATATTTGAATAAACGTATCCTCCCTCGCAATTTTTTTTGATACACCACATTGCAGTCTATTTATTACTTTAATGGACACTTGAATGTTTGAACTCCTAGTGTGTCCGTCGGTCACCAAGAGGAATTATAATCAATCGGAACACCTCGAAAGTGTTTGTACATTCAAGCTTTCTGTCGGAGGCGAACGTTACCTGCGCATGTGCGCAGTTCAGTCATAGGACTGATCATTCCCCAATTTCAAAGTTAATGACTTGCCACAAGACTGAAGTCCGCACATTCGCAGATACAATAAGGTTCACCTGTCCGAGGAAAAATTTGGTGCTACGAAATTAACCGAGGTGTTCTGAATGGCAATACAATGATACATAAAAAGACGGCCATATTTTGAGACTGGTTATGTCTTATCTTCATGCAGAAATAAAATTTAGTCTGGTCTCGTTTTATGTCTGCCTGAAGATGTTGCATGACCTGTCTGGAAATAGTTGCTTTCTATGTATCATTATGATGTACATGTCCTCTATTCGTGCTCTTTAGAGTCAAAAAGAGGTTCATGTACTAACTAACCAGACGTTTTCAGATGGAAATGAGCCCGACCGATAACGCACTTGGTTAAGCCAGGTTCTTCCCGGAGTCTCCGTTAGCTTTATGCATTTTGAATTGTATTTGTGAATTAAGTGTATACGTGTAGCTACTTCTACTACTACGATAAAACCAGCCTCCCGTTCAGTAACGCTAGGATATCGCTAAAAAGCAAGACTTCACGAGATTATTTGAGATACTGCGGTGTATTTCAAATGAGAACACCGACGTGACTTTGGCTAGATTTTAGCTAGGTCCTAGGGTTCCTGAACACACGCCAGGCTTCCGGCGTCAAAGAAAGTATCTTAGATTTAGTCCATTTACCACTAACAGTACCCAAATGTTTACGAAGTGGCTTCTGGGGGTTCTTCGTTGCTTGATGCGATGCTCGGTGATTTAAATGATCCGCCGCGAAACGCCTAATTGTAGATCCTAGTCTAAAGCAATGTCGAACTCGCTCAGTTCTCTCCAAGCACAGAAATCCCCGATATTTGACTAAGGAACAACTTGAGGCGAACTTCATGAAGGTATACGGCATAAATCAAAGTAATTGCAATTTCGCCATATTTTACTGCGCTGCTGACACACAGGAAAAGTTATTCGTGTAACTTACAACACCTGGACTAAAAATCTTACTTCTTTGGGTGAGAGTATTGATATATAATCTTCGTATATTAGTCGAGCTTTTTCTTCCACCGATTCACCATTCTCCATTCTTTTCAAATCTTCACAGGCTAGCCAAAATAGCATATTTTCTTCGCTATATTCACCCCGAAGGAACTCCCTAAATATTTTGCGACCGGCTGAAAAGTAAACACAAAATCATGATGACATTTTAATCACGAAGATACGAGATCTAGTTGCTGAACTCGTGCTCAGACTCAAGATCAAGGTATTGTACAGCTAAAACTCTGTCCTCACTGTGTCACAAAATGAATTTTGTGCGTTTCGAGACGCACAGCCTTTCCCCATACTCGTCCACACACTTACTCGATGCGTCAGTCACGTTTCGACTTAGCAGATTTTGTCAGGCATTGTCGAACTTGGATCAAACTTTTGAGGACACACGAAGGTCGTCAGAGCTTACGAAAATAACTAAACTACAGATTTAGAATCCCTTTTTACCTATCATGTCGGAATCAAGAACAAATTTGTAAGGTTATTGGAAGCGTGCCATGCAAGGGTCAATGTTGGAGCCGAGTTTCGAGTACATAGAAGAGACTTGGGACTCAGGAGTATTTTTCATGAAAAGCATCTTAGGAATTTTTTGTTAACCATTCCATACAGCCATTTCCGAAAAATATTTTCATTTCACGTCAGCAAAGTGCCATGCCTTCGAGAATAAAATACCCATAATTGCATGCTAATTAGAGAATCACTGTACAGTACTGCTTGACTGTGATGTATTAACGATTACATCATGACAACGATACTATTCCGAATATTAGGGAAGTGGGAGGTAAGGACAGTTGTTCACCTTAATTTTAAGTCACGTTTCAAGAAACAGACGTACTTCGGAGTAATTTCGGAAAGGTGAAAGGATCTATCGTAAAAAGGTGTCACCAAGCGCGGACGACACCATATACCGACGACAAAAAAATTACCAACGGAAAACTAGGTAGCAAGTTCTTCGCGTAGATATTGGTAGATAGGCGTATCCATTGTTCACTTTGTTTTTCTTTCTTATATTAAAGATAATGGTTAGCACTGATCGGCATTGTTACATAAAACAAAGACGCAATAAAGGAAAACAATGGTAGCGTCCCATTGGCGACGCAAAGCGCTTGCACGTAATATGGATCTCGCAAGTTGAACAATAGCTTGCGACCTCCATACGACATCATTTGGCATGGGAGTGGCCCATACCACATATTGATGGTCTTTGTCAATTGCATTGTGTTTGATAGCGAAACTTCATCCTTGCTTAGGACTTCATTTGTTTTTTTTCTCGACATCGTGAACAGGGTGATTAACAAAACCTTGCCCACTGGACTCGTCAGCATTGAGCGCCTAGTGTTAAAAGTTTGGTACGCTGATTTTAAAACAATTATATATGCGTATTGCCTGGGTCTGATTTTAACAAATCAAAAATCCATTGCTCTTTAAAGCTTGTCTTCAAAGGTAACACCTATAAACTTGGTTCCTGCAGTATGTTAGGGGCATCGCTCTGAGCTCACTGGTGACATAAATTGCCAAACGTAACGAATTGCTAGGCGTATTGGCTTGCTTTTGTCTACGTCACCGCGAGAATCACCTTTTAATTCAAACAGCTACGAATAACACGCACACGCAATGGAGTTCTATTCAGACCCCTATTCAATACAACTGTTATCGGCCTTTTGTTGTTTGTGCCGGGATCTCGCGGTGACGCAACATGGCACGAAAAGGCAGCTTCACCTACAGTTATATCAGTTCACTGGCTTCCATTTGCATGATTGAACTCGCGTTTTCTTATTTTACTAAGGCTTTGCTACGACTCTCTGGTTAGCCCAATGCATGTAAAATGACAACGTTCCCTCGAAGTTAGGCTTTAAATTCCAAACCTGTCAGTTGATAACGCATCCGGGTAACTCGTTTGCGCGCCAGGGCTAACCTGGGCCTGTGTGGCTTGTAATAACGCGTCATTCGCCACTTCTAGTGAAGGTGTGCGCAGCATGTCGCTTTTCTATCTTCCGTTTGATTGCAATGCTCCAGTTTTAAACTTTTGATTTTATCAGCCTCAAATTCTGATATCTGCAGCTTGCCGTTTTTCGTTTTTATTTACCTATAGTTCTGATTGGCCCGAATCGGTGGCTAAATGCCAAATTCAATTACCCGACCAATGACAGTGAACTAATATTCAAAGAGACATAATTACAAGACACCACTTGCACGAATTCGCCATTTTAATTGAAAACGATGTGTTGTGTCCAAACTATTAATGTTTCTGCATGTTTGGAACACGCGCGCTTTCACGTTTGCCTTCTTAAAATTGATGCTAAAACGGGACATTGTGCCTAAACAACAACGTACAACAATCATTTTCTGCAGCGCCACCAAAGTGTGGAAGTTGTAAACGAGTTCATCACTGTTAGCTGAATATTATTTCAGGCCTGATCGGATTTCCATGATTGGTTCAAAAAAGAAATGCTAAACAGGTGGAAAGCAGTCTCTAAACCTGTCAGAAGCAGTCCCATCTTCCTCACCAAACATGTAAGTCAGCAAGACATCAGATGACACAGATTTCCCTGCTGTTGCAAGATTCTGAACAAAGTTCACGTATAATTATATGAAAGGCCAAAGTCGCTGTATTTAAGTAAGAGTGTCATGCTTAACTATTGACTTTCATCGAGGTCAATGTGTAGCTTTTCAGACTCAGACTCCGTCCAGGTCATGATCATTAATTTTGAAGTCTGAAAAGAAACATATTGACCGAGCGAGAAAGTGATGATATTTGTTGTATTACGTGATTGAACCAGCTAAGTAATTCATATATGGAGGCTATTCTTTGGCTTTTCATTGCATCTCCATCACCCGTTCAGTCAGTCACCATAAAGTGCCAACTTCGTAACTATCGAAAAACACCAAGAAACAACACAACCAGTCGATCAGCTGTCAAACTGACACACTGGCAAACATAGTGTGACGATATGTTAATTAACTGATCTCGAACTTGGTTGATACATATTACGTAGAATCCGGACAACCAGTCACAGCATTAGATTGTGTTTGTAGCGATAAGTCGTTTGAAATTACTCCTCGTTTTACCATGGTTTGTGGGATATAATAAAGAATATGGAGGTGTTGCGTTTGTGGTGGTTGTGACAACGCGGTATTTGACCATGTGATTTTTTCACTTCCTCGCGGGATATCAGAGAAGCGCGGATACAGACCTAATTCACGCGGCGGATATTAAAATCCAAAGCGAGGCTCACTGCGATAAGACAAAGCGGAAGTTGACATTGCGTGAGTTAAATGGCCGGTCTTTCGAGTCTAACCCGGATGTTAGATCTTAAAATTGTGTCGATAATTAACCACAGAGACGTAGAAAAATACATTAGAGAAGGAAGTAGTCAATGCACCAAAGAGTTGTGTGACGAAAGGGTATAACTTTTTTCCGAAACTAGTTTCGAAACATGAAAAGTAAATAATATGACCAAATCGCAACGATCCTAGTATTACGGATTAGGTATTATGCTGAATGCAGGGTTACGTTTCTTCTTGTAAATTGTTGATAAAAATGCTTGCTACACAAACCAGATCATCTGCTCGTATTGTTGACGAGTTGAAGATATATTTAACAATGGTGGCTCATCGCATTTTATTATCATGTGCAATTAGTCACATCAAATTTAATTTGTTGATCAAGAATATTAACATTAAGCATAATCTAGATCCTGGTGAGGTAGGGACTACCGGGACTAACAGTTGATTTGTCATTAATCTGAAAGAATAAATGATGTTATCAAATATATTTTTATTAAAATAGAAAAAAATGCTCCTTTTTAAAAGCAAAAATTCTTTGACAATAAATTCTGCTTTCTTGGTTTTAATAATATTTCACTGTGTTATGATTCAAACATCAATCTGGACCAAGTTGAATTTTAAAATTAAAACACCTAATTCTTTCGTACAAAGCATAACCTCGTTTTAGAACTCAATTTCAGTTAACTGGACAGAGCAAGCATAGTTATCATGTTCCGTCAGGGACCTCGTTCATCCGAGGGAAAGGTTCCTGTGCCTACTGCACTAAGGGGAATTTTTTCGCCGAGTGAGGGAAAAAGTCTGCCTCCCGATCACCATCAATAGCACCCCGCCCTGTTGTCTCATAGTCTCTTGTCTCAAGTTGCGTTTTGTCTCTTTCAAACTGTCGCCTGTGTGATTTGAACTTTCTAGAGAAATTTTCAATCACTAGGGGAGATTGTAGGCCTCGTGGAGGGAATTTCGTATGATTTTTCAATGTTTTTGAGAGGGTAATAAGGCCGATATTCGGCCCCAAAATCGAGAGATTGAGGGCCCTGTCCTTTTTGGAAAGATAAATGCACTATGCTTCAACCTGTAGTCATGAAAACACAGCCGGACAGCCGAAGATTCTCCAATGGTTTCTATGATGCTCGGCAACCAAATGCGACAAAATATGATCTAACTTTTCGAAAACATTTAAAAATTTTACACGGACATATTTTCCTTCGTCGCAGCGTATGGCAACGACCCAACGCTTTCGAATCTGAACGTCCTTAGGTATTGTAAAACAGATAGTTGAGTGTCCGTAGTTCGAGCAACGCGGAATACGACTATGCCGATAAGCCAACAGAGCTATCGTAGCGAGCCTCGTTTTGGAATCCGCCTCCTATCGGCGTGAATTAGGTCTATGGCACACGTTTGTATAAGAAACTCGCGTGTTGGTGGACATGACAAACTAGCGCTGAGTACGTTCATACGTAACACTCATGTCAATGAAAGTCAGAAACTTTCAATTACAGCTGTTTTTCTTCTATTTTCTCGTTTTTGGAATATTGAAATCACGGTTGTGACATGCAGTGTTATAAAGTAATATTTACTCCCAGATATTTAATGATGCTGACAATGTAATCACTTGTAAAACCAAGGTGAATGGTGGTTTCACGCACTTTAAGTATTTTTTGTCCAAAACGTTACGGAGAAATTTGGAAAAAAGATCCAGGAGATGCTCGGAATTGACAAAAGAACGAAACATTAAATTTGGGGAAAGGCACCATGTTTACAGTCATATAACGGTCGTTTCTAATGCAAAACAGTCTACAGACGTCATTTGGTTATACCAATGCGATCGTTAGCTGGGTGTCAGTACACTGAACGTGCACGGCTAAAATCTGCTCAGATGACGTGTACTGAAAGTCAGTGAACATTTTAGCCTTCGAAAACACAACTTTGGCACAAAAGACTCAAGGAGAGTACTGCTATGCCTGGAGGTTTGCATTCACCGATATTTTGCGGTTATCTAAAACAAACCTGGTGTCAGAGTCCGAATGACATAAACAGGCTTAAAAGACATTATGCTGATGACGATGTAGAGAACTAGCAATGGCTTACAAACAAGAAGAACCTCAGATCGAATCCCGATGCAAATCTCCATTACTGCACAAAAAAGTTTTTAAAAGAAACTAACAGCGTTGCCATAGCGGTCAATACGAAGGTATAAGCGAGCAATGTTGAGAATTGGTGACTCCGAAATATTGGCCGCTGTTGGGTTTATAACTCTGTCCAAATCATAATAAGCCTAAATAATTAACCCATTCTCGGAATGCGTGACCTATCAGCCTTGGTCGCATTAAGGTTGAGACGCGATCGCTCATCTTCGCAACACATTAACTAATTATTAAATAGTTTAGCGCGTTAATGAGCCTGCACACGTTGGCGTCTAAAACCTATACGCCTAACAACTGACCAGCTTGCTATTCTATGCATTGTGCACGTCGCCACTAAAGGCACAAATTAACTCTCGGCGACAAATTTTCTAAAATAGAATCGGTTAAAAGGATGTTTGCACATTGGTACACGTATAGGCAAATTGTTATGAAAAGTTCGCGAAGATCTACTAGCCTTCTCATAAGACAGGAAACGAGACTTAGGCTATAGATACTGGGATTACAAAGTAACAATTCGCTAATAAGGTAAAAATCAATAAGTACCTGAACTTCGCATTAATTTATCAAATGATTCACTCCACGATTTGATATCTTCTAATGATGGACTGAAAGTGAAAATTAGACATGTTACAGTGAACACGTATTTTCATTTATGACAAAAGAGCCAGCGTAATAAAAGTCAGCAGTATCACTTTAGCGGCCAATTACAGAAATACGTCTTTGGTCATATAAGCTGAGAAAAGCAAGAAAGCCGAGATTGAAGATTTTAATAATGATGCGAGTAAAACCTGCAACATGTAAATTGACAAGTGGACATTACATATCTGTCATACTGGCTTAATTGTCCCAGTGAGATACATGGAAGACTAATGTGAACTTTATTGGGGATTTATTACTGTTCCAGTGAAAGTTCTAACTTAAGACACTCCAAAGCAATATGTACACTTGGGGCAGTTTATCAAAGGACGCAGGCCCACTGGAAGCTAAGACTGCCATATCTTTGTAGCTTGTTGGCACGCTTTTCTTTACAGTGGATCCCGAAGGTGGTCGTTGGGTGTACATTCGGCCTACGCTCGGATTTATCGGCGTTAGCCTCTATCTGAATTTTCCAGGAGCTACGGCCAGGTGTGCGACATTTGGTGAATCAGGCCCCAGAAGAACAGCATGCGTTGTAGTGGCAACCATACTTACACTTCCTCTTTTTCAGGCATATTGTCTAATCTTGAATCTTGCCCCACGTTGTTTTTGGCGTTCCGCACTGTTAAACTGAAAAGGAAACAATTGAAACTGCTCACGTCAGCACTGAACCAGGGCAAAGGTTATGCGAGACCTCATTGGCGGGACTACGCATTTAGTCAAATATGTAAACAACTATCGAATTCAACCCAGAACAAATATGTATTTTCTTGAACTTTTTTTTGATAACATACCATCTACCTGTAACTGAGTCACGTGACCACCAGTTTTCTTGTGATGTAAATCTCAAAAACGTTAAGGTTCTCTCAGTTCTCATTTCGTTTCCCTGTTCGTTTTAATGTACGATTTTTTCAGAACAGTAATATGCGTTCCCTTACGAAAAAGCGGAATACTTTAAAAGCCATTCAAACCACCGTTTTGGTGAACGTTTCATTTAAATCCGATCAGTCATTTCTTATACTGTACACGACGTTTCTCCGAGGTTTGGTCATTTTTCTATGTCCCCACTTAACCCTAAAAGTACATTGGCGAACCAGTTTGGCAGTCTTAGAGTTCACCATCATCACCTTCTTCATCGTGCACATCATCAGCGTCATCAACACACCTTTCGACATAATCTTCATCCATCACCATTATCAACATTATCGTCATCATCATCATCAACATCATCGTCATTCTCATTTTCGTCGTAGTGGTCGCCATCGCATTCATAATCATTTTCATCAAAGGCTATCCTCTTTGAATTTATCGTCACCATCATCATCAACAAATCAACATCCTCATTTCTTCGTCGTCGTCGTCATAACCATGTAAATGATCACCAACAGTACCGTAATCAATACTAAATGTAGTGTACAATTCAGATGATAAATTTTGTATGAGGATAAGACGACTCATGAAGATGACACGAGTTCATTAACACAGAAGCAGTTGATGCATGTACCTGGCTAGGTAACACGAGTAACTTATACATCGCGTCAGTCATGCAACGGTCAACTGAATACATTGTTAGTTTTTGTTTAATACTTTATTGCCGGTAGTAACTCGAAGTTAAAGACAAACAACCAAATACAAGATTTTATCGATAGTTCGTATTATTTCTAAAGACAAAATCAATGTTGGTAATAACCCAAACAAATAAATGTATTTTTAAGGAATATATAGGACCAGGACTAATTTGACTCTTACTAAAATGTACACGTACACATCCAGATTCACGCATCAAACACGCAACGCGAGACCTGGTATCAGACTTAGGACTAATTAATGTTCAAAAGACAAAAAGTCAAAACTAACCATCTTCCACTGAATTTTCTATTTTATGAAGTACAAACACTTTTCATCTGAAAGTAATGTGACATCTCCTTCCTAAAATTAAACTTCAATTGAAGGAGTAACATTTCTGAATCTTTAGAGTAGATGTAATATTTTCCCAAACAAATGCGTAAAGCAATCATGTCTGATTGGTGTAATTTGTCAGAGAACTTATTTCTTCACAAGAGATTAAGAAAATTTTGGGTTTTTTGCAATAACCGTTGACCGGAACGACTAGGTCACAAAACAATCCAGTAAAGTCGGGATAAAGTTCCTGTTTTTATAAATAGTGCGAAGAAGTGACCATATCCCAGCTTTGACTAGAAAGTCTTTGTGGCGACAATGCGATAAAGAATACTAATAAAATGCCCTTACATTAGGGTTTGCCGACATTTGTCGTTGTCCAGCCATTTAACACTTTTTCTCCCTTTCTACAGATTTTTGGTTTTTTGGGAAAGAAAAGCGTAATACTCTCGAACCCTTCAAGACACAATTGTGGATGAGCTGAGGAGTCGAAAGATCTCATGGGATCCGTGTTATGAAAAATGACTTAAGACTAAGGCTAAAGACCAAAAATTTCTCTAAGTTAAGATCCAATTTCGGGCTAAGTTAAGACATAAAATCGACCAGTCTGCTAACTATGGAGGCAGACGACATCGATGATTACTTTAGTGTAAACAAGTTACAACAAAAACTGTAAGAAACTCGTTTAAAACAAGATCACGCGAGACCACGCAAAATCACGCAAGTGAAAGAGGAGTGTTGCGCGAGTAAATTCAGGAACATTACGGCCACTGAAGTGATAGGTCGGTGAAGTTGGAATGCTGAATTATTTGAAACAATTCAGTGAATCCGTTTGCATTTCTTGTTTGGCGAATGCCGTGGGTCTGCAAAACGCATCCATCTCATCTATCACGTGAGGCATCAGTAAACAGCGGAAGTGCCCCAGCCGAAGTACCAAAAAGATCTCGCAACAAGACGTACACGTACGTAGCACGAACTTGCAGTGAGTATGGCTTCTGCTGCTTACGAAGCTGAACAAAATGATTGCAGCCGGCTGAACATGACATAATTATATCTATGCAAAAATGAAAATTACTTAGAAATCGATACAGAACCACAATCAATTCTAATACTGGCGCAGGTGGTTAGACTGATGCTACAGGAATAGACACTACACTTCGCAATAACCGTGCTGGGCTGCGTTCGGTAAGTAAGTTTCTCACGAGAGAAGCGAGATCAGTCGCCAGTCCTATGCATTGCCATGTAAGCGCCGGGCAGCCGAAGCAGGAGATCACGCTGGCTTTCACTCGCGAGAGTCCTGCACCGTGGAACAGGGCCGGCAAGCACGTCACTGGATAAACAAACGCTCTTTTTACGGTTAACGAAAAGCACGGGGCCAGGGCACGAGTTTGTGGGATATAAGTCCTCCCAATCCCAATCCAGAATCCAGAAAGTGTAGGCAGGCGATCGTCTGCTAGGAAGGCTGTAGCGGATTTTGGAAGAATAATGTCTGTTTAGTCGTATCTATGATGAGCTGACCCCTGGCTGCTAGAAATACAACTAAAATGACGTGATCTCTAGAAATCGTACATCCTAGTCAGTGATACGTTTCTCAGTGCTGTGGTAGCTAACTAGAGTTTATAGATCTGCAAACATTGACAAGCTGAAGACTGTCGCAAGTGAATAGACCGCAGTGTAACATTAGTCAAACTGCACATAATGACAGAACCGAGCACCGAACTCAAGTCACGTGGCAGGCGACCCCCTCAACATAACAGCAGGGACCACGGTCTAATCTCCGAACTCAGTCTCGACTCAGAATCAGCCTCTAAACTTAACCAATCAAGCCGCAAGGCCTGAGAAAATTTTGCTACCTAACTCAAAGAGTGCCATGCAGTTGGTCCAGTTGAGCCCCGTCTATATGCAGCATTTTTACATCCGTACATAGATGTAAATATGCATCATAAGCAAATCTACATCCGGATGTAAATGTAAATCTCTTGCAATTTTCGAAATAAAAGTCCCAAAGTCTGAACGCTTGAAACCCAATGTACTAATATCAAATAAATGCCCATGGGCATGAGCGTTTCATCGGGTGAGCCTTTCTGCGGAAATTCCCAGTATAGAAGACGGCAGTGTGCTTATTGCAGGTAGACAGACGGTAGGTGTGGAGGTCGAACTAGGGCTCCTTAGGAGGCCTATAGAACATCGCACGAGTCCCGCAAGACTTTGTTGTGAAAGAACAGCCTCTCCGCAATTTCTGGTACTGTACACTTTTCGCGAATGCGGTCACTTTCTCAATGTGAGTGCCCCCTTAGTCATTCCTTGTATAGACATAACTTGTTATATAGTGTGTCTTCAAACGGACTCGCGACCAGCCCACGGCGCCCGCCACAATAGCAATTCTTCGGAAAAAGAATTTTTTTCAAAAATATTACATGTACATGAACACAATATTACATGTACATGTACACTGTACGATATTGCGCAAGACAACTTTTCTATACACCAGTTACAAACGTGTTGAGTTTAATAGAATGACACGGCATGGCAGATGAGGTAAAAACGTTGCACGTCAATTCGCATGAATATCAGGGTTGCGGCACCGCAGTATTTCCCCTAATCAAATCAAAATATATCTTAGAGTAAAGAAGCTAGTTACCTAAAGAAATCAGCTATAGAACTGCTCTTTCAGCGGTGAATCCATATAAAATGCTTGGCTACTTCAGAAGTGTCGACGGAAGCGCGCGCACAATAAATCCCCGCGAAAAGTTTTCATACGGCCATCACCTGAATGACAAATTTTAGATACTCTAATTGAGGCAGTCTAGTAATGGCGCCTACGGAGGTCGCATATCAGTTATACGTTATCGCGTCCGAAATATGTTTCGAGATTTTTGTTTCAACAGCATTACTCTAGTATTCAGTTATTTTGGTGTGTTGTTACAGACACTGATTATTATATTAGTGGTGTAAACGCACGATGACTGGACCAGGTCGTAATCATGACGCACTGGCTTTTGGATATTTAGCGTTCAAAGTAAACAACGAACTTTTGCCACAGTGAACCGAAAAGCTGAAATGTCCCGTTGAAGTTATCAGTATGCCTCTTAGAGATGGTGCATATCTACTGAAACCGTGGCATAAAAAGCTGTCAATGTTTCGTCCAGCAGCAGCAGCAGCAGCAGCACCACCACCACCACCACCACCACTACCACCACCACTACCACCACCAGCAGAAGCAGCAGAAGCAGCAGCAGAAGCAAGCATCTGAGCAGCGCCAGCACCAGAGCACCAACAGCAAGCAGCAGCAAGCAGCAGCAAGCAACAGCAGCAGCATCATCAGCAGCAACAGCAGCAACATGCATAAGTGTAACAAAACGAAAGCCTAAGCGTATCATTGGCGAAATGGGAGAACGTTACGCACCTAAATTACGTGCGTGTGTTAATTCTTGTTAAGGGCTTAAAGTCATTATTTGCGGCGAACGCTGCAAACAATTACTTTACGCCGTTAAAGTTATTTTACGCCTCTGATGATTACTTTACGTCTCTAACAAAAATTAACTAACGCACGTAATTTATTTGCGTGAAACGCATGGGGAAAGTTTGTCATAGGGTTTCAAATCAATCGAGGTAATGTCACGTTAGTTTGGCAAAAGGTAACTAAAGAACACGGGTAAATTTCAACTAGAAATTAGGCAGAGTTATCTATTGATTGTGGTCCTCGATTGCTCTGATCGAGGTAAAACAAATCGTCGAAAGACACTAAAGCCTTCCTTGAACGATTTTTTTATTCTTGATTGATCTGGCAATTTCCGGTGGTCCTAACAATGAACAAGCTAATCACGTAAATTCGATTTAAACATTGAAATACACTTTCAAGTATCCAACTGTGATACGAGTCGCATTACATCTACGCGAGAACAATGAAACAACTGCAGTGGCCGCTGTGGTAATGAGGACGATTAAGATATTGGAGCAAAATGCTATCGACAACTTTAAGGTGATTTTGTCCGAATCAATCACGACTACGCTTGGAACCGACAGAATGTTCCTGATTTGCAAGCATGCCTGATATAGAGCTCCTTAAAATGGAGCGAAGAGCCAGACAACCCGGTCGGTGGGCATAGTGCTGAGACCGACTTACGGATTTGATGATGAGAACTACATGTACATGACGAGTTTTTACCGACAACAAAGAAAAATAGTGTTGTTTTATTTAGTTCTCTCTGCACTGTATCTGAATAAAAAAGACCCACTTGTTGATCACATGCACGGCCAAACAGATTCGATCAAACTTTCGGCCGACTGAAGTTCTCGATCCGATTCTACATGTACGGTCGCTAACCCGGTACGTCAGTTTTCGATAAGTAAAGCATACATGAACATTTCACAACAGTGTCCTAGTCCTTATGTATGAGTAAACTGGAAGTCTGATACCATTACAATACAATTGTATTCATTGCCTTTCGTTAGTTTTTTGTAAGCGAATCTTGCCTCAGCGGGTATACCAAGTCATCGTAAAAGAACCGAATTGTTGCCTCCCAAATCCCGATGGTTACTTTAATTAGATTGATATCATTTCTAGCAAATGCCTCAGTGATCTTCAGGAAATGAAAGACTTCTCGCGGTGATGTACCCGTTATTTGAACGTGGATCAGTAAAACCGAATTGTGCATCGTTTTACGTTTGAGTTGTTTAGATTGAAGCTGCAAACATGCTTCAAGTTCATTTAAGGTAGGCAGCCTACACAAATCGCGTGCAAAGGCACGTGCGCTTACCATGAGCAGCTACAGCAACAGCACCAGCAGAAACAACAATGCTTAGAACCTCGACTGGAGGCTGGAGACGGCGGCGGCGTTTCCACTATGCTGGAATTGCGGTTGTTCCTCATGTTATTATGATGTTCTGTGTTGTGGAGTGAGGAAGTGGACGATTGCCCCCTTACAGACACTACACTGCTCATCTGGAAAAGAAAACAGAGTCGAGTTCAAAGTTGAAATTTCGCTGGTGGATTAACACTATGGCCTTTGAATTTGCTCACTTTGAATTGAGCTACTCCAAAAATATGTCTTAAATCGCTAGGGCAAACAGGGAATCGCCAGCTTAACCCCACGCCTGTATCCCCGTATTAGCATAAATGTTGGAACAGCGACATGGTGGGCTACGGTTTTGCCCAGCGTACCTTTTCATGCAACCGTAAAAGTATGTAGCTTCTTCGTTGTCTTTTAGGATCACAATCCATTTGCGCAGAGGATGAAATGGGTTATAGGAAAAGAACGACGGCAGAAAATCGACCGAAATCTAGAGCTGCAATTAATTTCCCGCTGACAGAATAGATGCAAGTTGTCACCTGATGTCGTGCAGGCGGTAAAATGTAAAACCAAATTGACAGCTTGACGTCACCGATCAATGCAGACGAAATAAGAACGTGCACTCCTCGTAAACGGTTTATAGCGTCTGTTTTTTTTCTGACCGGTTTGCGACACGGTCGACAATTGACTAAAATAATTGCGTTTCAGACCAGTAATGTGATGGCATGACATATGACGTGAGCTTGTAAAATGAATAAAATATCACCCAGTCTTCATCGTCCAAGACTTCATAACATGCCAGAGAGTGCAAGGTAGGTTTCTAAGTTCAAGTCTGCCTTCAAAACCACAAGGTCAAAGAGGAGGAATGGAGAAGAGAGAGCGAGATCTGCGTTCAGTTTTTAACACCTTTATGCTATAGAAAACACAGAAGCAAATACACATCTGAAAAGTCTGGTCAATGCTCGATGCGACCTCATATTTTGTGTGGCGACCTGGGAAAACTCAAAAGTCGCCACTAAGTCACACAATAATTCTCCCGAAATTCGTTTCAAAGTTTGTGATGACTTCCAAACTTTAAATCACGAACGGTTTTTTCTTGATTTAATAACTTTGGTTGATTAAAGCATGCATTTCGTGAAATCACTGCATTTGCCACCACATCAATCAGCACACATCGGACGGAAGTCGGAATTGTTCAGCAAAAATCGGGCAAGATAGGTGAACCACTTGCCTCCAGTGGATGCGATCGTCTGCGTTCCATCTTCGTTGGCAGGAGGAACTGAGTTAGAGATTGAGCAGTACCTATTTTTTACGGGGAAAATTTGAAGAGATTGGCGTAAGTTTCTGAGAACGGAGTACGACATGAACTTTTTTGTTGTCGACGATTTCGACGTCAGTTTTGGCGACCTCAAAATTGGTTTGGCGATATGTGATTTTAACCAAGTCGCCAAATGGCGTCAGGCTAGGTGTTGAGCACTGCGGATACAAACAAATCACAAAATCGCTGGAGGAGACATTTGTCGACCATTAAGGAAAGCTAGAAGGCATGTTCTGGTATTAAAACATATTCACAAGCGTGTTTACTCAGTCACACCTACAGAACGTCACCGCGTTTTTGTCCTTTAGTTGAATTGAAATTAATTACCATGAATCGTTTGAAATTTTGCTGCTGGAAGCATTTCCTTGGCGACTAAAACTAATCCGTTATGAGAAACAACGCAACACGGCATGGTCTGAAGCATTGACCAGGCTACCTGCGAGCTCTTCTCAAGTCTAGAAAACATTTCTCATCTGCTGAGTAAGGGGACCAAATTTGTAGCAGAAAGTGGCTGATGTCAAAAGTGTTTTTTGCAAAAGAAGCGGGTTTGGCTTCTTTTTTCATGTTTGGAACGCCACGGTGAGGCAAAAATTTCTTTTATACCTTGTTGCTACACGTTCTCTTGCGTCACGACTATACGTCATCAAAGTGAACGCAAAACTAAAGATCACCTGCATTGTATTCAAAATATGTCAGGGATTGAAATCCGAAGAAAGATCAGACACGTAGCATTTGCCATTGACTCACACATAGCAGCAATTTGGGAACAAAGTGCTGTTCAGGGGCGGATCCAGGATTTTGAGTTGGGGGGGGGGGCAGGACAGAGTATCAGCCATGATTTTGACCGTCAGACATCCGCACTCCCGAACTGCCAAATGGAATATGGGATAATTTTAGGGGGGCCATGGCCTCGTTGCCCCCTCCCCCTAAACCCACCACTGCTGTTAGAGCAGTGTTGTTACTGTTTCACAGTCAACAAGCCTTCAAGAGACAATTTGGTGATCACGTTGCACAAATAACCTTCCTGAGTATCAGTGTTTCGCGTTTCATGCAAGATCTTAGAAAATTCGATATAAACACCTTCAAGTATTCATTATCAACTGATTAGAGTGTACATCGTCTTCCATAAAGAAGAAGCCGAATTGTTGAAATACCAGTTATCATCTTGAAGGATTCCCGCTAAGCTATTTTTTAGTTTTTAAAATTTCGATTCGTATGTATCAAATGTACAGCACACAATATAACTAGATCATAACTTACTTTTATATAATAAAAGAGAAATTTTAATTTGAAAGTAAATTTTGCCAATTTCCTTGTTTCCCGCCCCAAGATACATGTATCATGGTTAGTACACAGGTTTGTGATCTTACCCAACACAAAATGTGGCTGACGGTCATATGGAAATTGCAACCATAGCGAGCCACACAGCTGTAATTGTTACGGAAACGGTGACAATACAACACAGTAATTGTTGTAAATCAGACATTAATTCCGTGTTTGAAATATTCGTCTTGTATGGTGAGTCTTTTCGATTCCATAACACTTTCAGTTCTTTCGACTAAGGCTTGCTGGAAGCCCGAGCAATCAAGGTACGAACCCGGGACATTATTATTGAGTCAGAAATGAAAACAATCATGGTGATGATTTAATAACGGAACAACATACACCAAAAATTTTGAAAGAACTCACCCCAGGATTTTTCAATGTCTTATTTTATTACGCGGTAGGAGAGTTGGCAACGAATCTATCCATTCTGCAGGCATTGTAGGTTTTTGAATTCCCAATAAAGTTGAACTGTAGGCCTAACTGGTTAAAGGAGAATGCCACCCAAAAAACAACCTATTTTGTATCAATTTAGATCGAGTAGTTCCACTCGATAACAGCAAGTTCAGTTGTTTTACCTGACACCTGACGTCAGACGGAGGTGTTGAAATTAACCAATGACGTAATCGGTTCGTACGCACTCGTTTCAGCCGTTCACAACACGCTTACTGGTGTCAACTTATCGCTTGAATGCATCGTTTTACACTAATAAATCATCAAAGTTCGATGTGAAACCCTTACAAATATATTGAGTTCTTGAACAAAAGTATTGTTTTATTTCACTGTTACGGATTCATAGGTATTTGAACGTGCCGTAGCCTACAGAGGGCGGTAGGCCACTTAACCATGGTCGATCGCGGGAGTTTGGATCTGTTTGGTGATAAATTCGAATCATTCTTCCATGAAATACAGACAGGAGAACATAGCTGTGTGTTGCACTTTTAGACTTGCAATTTTTTTCAGCTCTAAACACACAAAACGCTTGGTATCCCAACCGGTGTCTCGGAACCCGAACAGACCCGTCCCGGCCGCCGGAACTGGACATCACAAACATAAACAAGCTTAGGTTGGAAACTAAACCTCCAGTCACAAAAAGACTACACAGTGAGCCAATGAAATAATGTGCACGTAATTATTTTGGTGACCCGAAACTGCAAATCTACTTACTTGTCGGGAGCCGCGAAGTCAGGTTCCCTTCCACAGAACCGTCAGGGCAAAAGTTGTACAGTAACAATGATGTGAATAATGTATTTGTATATCTAAATAAAGATTACTTTAACATGTGACTATAGAATACAAAATCGAGTTATTGTTTCACAACAGCTTTTTGTCACAAAATACTGAATTAGCATGCGCTCACACGGCCTCGGAGCCGGTCAAGGTTGCATATGAAACCGGTAACGCCATGGTTTATTCATGGTAACATGGCAACTCGCAATCCCGACTTAGACGAGAGTTCATCCGACGAAGACTTCACAGGTGCAGGTGAGGTGGATCATTAAGTTTCACAGGCTCTCAGTTCGAACCGGAATACACTGATCAAGAAATACTAGAGAGGCGCCGTTCACAGGCAACGGGACGTATGGATAGTTCTTTGGTAAGCCCGCATTCGTTAGACTCACTCTCCACGAAATGCCGGCGACAGACAGGGAGATGTTTCAAGGCCTCATCTTTCTATTAACAGCGTACTTTTCATTCTTCAATACCGCGAGCCACTTCCTAAGCATTTCGGGCTCTCGAGGAAGTCGAAAAAAACATATACCCGCTTTCCTCGCAGCTTCATAGTTCGGACAAGCGGGAACGATGCACCGCAACATAGCGGCATTCACTCTGCAATGAACCACCGACGTCGCTGCGTCTTTTGTTGCCTTCCTCACAGGTGAACGCGACACCTCTCGGCAAAGTAAGGTCGACCGTATGCGAGGCGATGTGGATATAGGCCGATTAAGACAGTAAAAAAAAAATTAAATCGGGTGGCATTCTCCTTTAAGTAAACACAAATGTAAATTTTCACACATCGTAGTAACAACTGCGCGCCGCCTTTTAGGTAGTCAAGGAAATTCGACACAATTTGCCTAAAACAGTAGTTTTACGACAGTGACTAACTTATAAATTCGCTTCGCAGTTAGCGCATATAAAAAACATTGTAATATGTATTTATGTCAAACAAAAGGTTATTCAATTTCAAAAATGTTCATTTTGTGTGGAGTTTTTGTTATTTTGGCCTTCAACAATAGCGCGCAACATCACTGAAATTTCACAATGACGTCACACTAAACAATAGGCAAACCTAAGTGTGGACATTAGGTGTGACGTAATTCAAACAGCAATTTTGAATTTGTTAAAGAAGAGATTTGTTGTCAACTAAACTCATTTCACAATACCAACAATATAATATAATCGTCATATTGCGAAATGCAGCGGGGCAATCGGAATCGTAAAATTGGCGCTCAACTTTGGCATTGTTAATTGATGCTGCTCGAACTAATATAGCCAAAAACGAAATCATAATTAATTTTTATTCTTATTTCATAGAAACAAGATGGGCATCAACACATAAGATAAAAAATAACGATGTAACTTCTTGTGTAGAAGCCAAAACGTTGATATTTTAGGTACTAGAATCCAGAAAAAAACGTTCAAATAAGCCGACATAAGAAAGCCAGTAGACCGGGAAATAAAATTAAAGCGGCTAAAACATAAAACTGCCACCGAACAACGAAATTTAACCCATTTCCAAAAGGATTTCAATAATCAATTTAATTCAAATTTTGAACAGAGGTGCCTTTACTTAGGCGGCTGTGACAAAAAAACTAATTCAGTGACCCCGAACATTTTTGCAGAATTGTAGTAGGCAATGACCAAAATACAAAATATGAAAACTAAAAATCAACGAAAAATTGATACCGTGAAGAACCCCTTAATCGACTTATAACCTTGCTGATTTACTCAAATCAAGATTTCAAAGCGTGCAATATCTTTCCGAATTTCGTATTGCAGTTGCTGACCGCAAATATTCTGGGCGAGTGACGAATTAATGCAACAGTCGCGCAGGAAACACCCTGAAAATATTGATAATCGGGTAAATTTACGAGTAAGGTAAGTAGTATAAATAAAATCATAATTATCAATTGTGACTGGCCACTTGGCAATATTTTTCATGCCAGATATTATAAGAAAATGTCGTGCTTTCTTGTTTGCAAACACTTAAATGTGATGGTCAGCTGGAGAAAACTCTGACCAGGGGTATGTCTCGTGAAAGGTTACTCAAGACTCAGAAATTAGGTCGTGCGCACCACACGCTATTTCTGAAAAAATAATTAATTCTCCCTAAAGTAAAAGTGCTAGGTCTCTGAGAATAAACACATGGCTGCTAGTTACTGAGATAATCTCTATATATTATTTCTAGAGTGTGGTGCACTCACAATTATTTAGCTAAACCCTTTTTCAGCAATTGCCAAGTGGAAGCGTAAGGTCAAATTTCAGTTTTTAGTCTTAAGTCACTTACGAGAAACACATCCCCGATATCATAGTAAGATCATACACGCTAGTGTTGGTTTACGAAATGAATAGCATCAGGCTTGTGGGGCACTTTTGTCTCTCTCACTCGAGATATCGATTATTCCTAAGACAGCTTCTAAATCGAAAACTGACGACAAGAACTTAGCAAAGGACAGTGATAAATTGATGTAATATACCAGGAGAAATTATTAACACGTGAATGGGCTTAATTGAAACACATGATGTCGAGCAGGTGAATTGGGATATTACGTAACAACCTTGTGCACAAGTAGTCTAGCAAATCCACGACTCCAGAGGGCGTAACCTACAAAAGAATTGCAAGAGAAACCTTTATGAAGAAAAAAAAAACGATTAGCGAAAGATGTTTTTTTCAAGATGGCGAACAAAATGGCCGTCAAAACGTTGTTCTGCCAAGTTACCTTCATGCAACAGCTGGAAATACATTAAAAAGGCAGGCCATTGACACTTCTCACATTCGATAAAATGCGCGAAATCTACATTTGAAACCCAACGTGGCCGGCAAAATGGCGAATGATGACATTTCGGTGTTACACGGTGTCCTTATAAAACTTTGCCTTGGAAATGGTAGATTTATATGTTTGTCTAAGGTAGACAACATCTGGAGGTTAGTTTAAAGGGGATCGATACAGTTTTAAGTTATCGTTGACTCTTTTCAAATTTTCATGATTGATATTTTGTATTTTTCCTGCTACAAATCTGGAAAAAAATGTAGGGGTCACTGAATTAGTTTTTCCATTACAGCCGACAAAACAAAAATGGGAAATTTACATGTACAACTGAAAAGCCTTTTCCAATTAAATTACTGATTGAAATACTTTTGAAAATGAATAAATTTCGTTGTATAATTACGGAAAATTTAATCATATTTCCCGGCATGCTGTTTTTCTTACACCGGCGTAAGTAACGGTTTTACAACTTTTTTCTGAATTTCGAGTTCCTCAAATTTTAATGTTTTCGCTTTTACTTAATCAGTTACATTGCTATTTTTTATTTTATGTTTTATTTTGATGCCATCGTGTTTTCTATGGAATAATAAAAATTAAAAGGGTCACGGACTTTTTGAGCCATTTTATGTAAATAACGCGCCAAATTCAAGATTACGATAACCCGCTGTATGTAACTCAATGGCGGTTATGGCATGCTGTTGGGATTGTGAAATGTGTTTCTTTAATATATACAATCCAAGACAAAAAATTTCTTCTCTAATAAATTCAAATTTGCCGTTTGAATTACGTCACACCCAATGACTAAACTTGGATTTCCGTATTGTATAGAAAGACGTCATTGTGAAAATTAATGTCGCGCGTTATTATTGAACGACAAGAAAGAAAGAGAAATACAAAAACAACACTTTTCAAATTGAACAGTGTTAAATTTTGATAAAGTCACATTCAAATGTTTAAGTTAGTCATTGTCGTAACAG
The DNA here is from genome assembly GCA_002633005.1 of Phoronis australis. Lineage (NCBI taxonomy): Eukaryota > Metazoa > Phoronida > Phoronidae > Phoronis > Phoronis australis. The sequence goes on from NMRA01000088.1 coordinate 559,910, forward strand.
AACGACTACTTTACGGTTTTTGGCAAACTTGTGCCGATCCACCTGAAGAATTTAGCTAATCTACATTATAAGTTAGTGTTTTTCCGAATTGTCAAACATCACATTTGGCTCTGCTTCCACTCGCCGTTCTATTTGGCCTAAAGGAGCAACGTTTGAGTTATTTGAAAAGAATGAAGCATACCGTCCACACGCCCAACTCAGCTGTTGCTTTTGACATCTCTCGTATTCGAGATTGGGTGTTGTTGACAGTGAGGTTATCTTCAGCGGCGACATAAAGAGCAGGTAAGAGAACAAACATTTTCTGGCAAACAGCAAAAACGAGTCTTGTTGGGTTTTAGTTTGCTACGAAATGCCGGTTGCACGTAGGTACACACCCAAAGTGACGCAGCCGATTTAGTATTAAGTAATAGCAACAGAAGGCGCAGCCAACGTATCAATTACTATACGGCAGATGATACACATTTGTTGGTTCTCTTGAGTTACCGTGCAACAGCTACATGAAATCTGACAAGAGGCAGACAGCAAAGCAAGGCAGTGGAAATTATTTTGAGGCGTTGAATTAATTAGTTGTTGAAAAATGATTTATGAACGAATTCAACCGAATTTGTAAGTTAGCAATATAATTTTCGAAAATGATACTCGCCAGGCAGTGCACACAGCGTCTGCTGTGGCTTCAGCTTAATGAATTATCAACCAGCATGCTCGCAGGTACTTCTCAACTCGTTATTTCCATGGCTATACAATCATGGACAGCAATACGAACACAGAGGCTATTTGGCGTAAAGAACTCTGAGATATGCGGTGCAGGCATTCTCTAAATTCAATGCTTCATACACGCCATAAGAAACTGCTAGCATTTACACGTTTAAGTTTTTGACGAAACTAAAAATCCGATGCAGACGTGGAAGTAAGGAACAAGGGACACAAAATACGTGTAGAAAATCAAATCTGCGATGTCTTTGCATTTACCAAGAATCATACCTAGAATCACCCCTTCGTGGTTGTTTTTGCACCATTTGTTAGCGGTTTGTATAAAAGCAACAGTATGGGCGGAACTGGTATTATGATCTACTTTATACGCTTACGCGCATGGGAAAACGTTGAACGTCCTCCAGTACATTGGTTAAGTACGACGAATAAATTAGTGCTGTGGATTCTTAAGTGCAATCGATTGTTCCTCAAAGTGAAAATACACTGTGGATTCATCGGCGTCAAAGAAACGCGAGACATGACATTTTCAATAAAAGATGGCGCTCGGGGATAAGTCAAAAACCTATAATGATTTTGATCACATTTTCTACTATTTCTTGCTAGAGTTAAAAAAACCAGTATGATCGTCGACTCGTTAGGGGGCTTCCAGGCGGTTTACTTCAACAGATTTCAATGCGAACGAAGGATAAAAACGTGGCGACGTAGCTTTAGACAAGCTAGTATGATATGTGAAGAAAGCTGATGTTTCAAAACCGGAAAAGGGATTGCAACGTTAAAGGAGCTTTGACAAAACGAACATTTCACCAGCAAGTAAATTTGGCCAGCACAATTTATCCTTCCCGTTACAAATTAAAAGGCATTGTGCTGTGCGTCTCAGAAATAGTCTTCGCCTGTGTTCCATGGACGTAATGTGCTATCGACTTAAGCTACTTTGACCGCTTGCTTCGCTTGTAAAGCATGATGGTAACTCGTAAACACTTGCTGGTTCTTTCGTTTTCGCGAAGATAAAACAGAACAAACAGTTGTTGCACAAGTCCCCAAATAAGGTGAAAAGTTAGGGAACATAACTGGGCCCTATTTGGGACTGTTTCATGCATCAGTGTACATTTCCGAGTTATGTTAGTGTTAGTGTTGTTTCAAAAGTCAAAATTAAGAGATTTTTTGCACATTATAGTTTGAAATTTCTAGATCCTCAAAAGACAATAGTAGCTTCATTAACATGCCCGCTGGACAGAAATGGGCAACAATCTTCGAAACTGGCTTGTGGCAAGTTCCCAAGACAAAAATACATTCCTTCGCAAATTGGCCCAAGTAAAGAACAATTCTCACTTATGATATTATCTTACTTGAGCAACGGTGATCGCTCATAGTGTTTGCGAATGGAGCATTATACGTACCGAACCAGGTTTGTGTGAAATCACAAAAACAGCATTAAGTATTCTTTAAATTGAAATAAAGCCGACGTGATATCGTCAAGAACTTTTTCGCATGCTGTTACCAAACATCACTGACAATGAAGAGTGACAGGACGCCATGCCTATAACATGTTGCTGCGCGAACGATAGACAAATAAAAGTAGTTTGCAGTGGCGGATTTTGAGGGAGGCCAAGGGGGCCATGGCCCACCCTAAAATTTTCTCAGATTCTATTTGGCAGTTCGGGCGTGCGAATATCAGATGGGCAAAATCCTGGCTAATACTCTACCCTGGCCGCCCCTAACTCAAAATCCTGGATCCGTCCCTGTTTTTTAACTAAATTTTGTTAGTCTTGCAGAGAGAAATAGGTCCATATATCTGAGATTTCATGCCTCGACAAATACTGCACAAGGAACAGTTATAAACACAAATGAAAAAACACAAACAGGGAAATTCTACTGATGATTAGGTCATTATAGGGCGATCACCCTTGACATGCTCTAGGGGGCTTCCGGCTAGGAGGGGTCTACTGGTCACGTGGCCAGGGCTGGAGACTGATACACTTTGCTGGGGATACTAGACCTACTGAAATCTTGACAGCAGGCTATACAATGTTCCATGGCGTGTGAATGCCCACGAACGTGAAGTCGTTCCCTTATCTGAAACTTATTGATCCCACGTGGCTAGCGGTGCGTTCCGTAGACCAATTTTCTCACTACAGAACACGCAAAACTACGCGAGTGAAAGCGTAGTGTATCGTGAGTGTGCTCGAGACCTGGCAAGCGCAACCTAACAAAATAATGATCACTGAAATGATTGGTCAGTGAGGTTGGGATTTTGAATTGTGTCACATAATTGATGAATTGTGGGATAGAACTCAACGTTTCCGTTCGGTAATATAATGTTTCTTGTCGCACGTGCATGGCTAATATCTTGAGTCTACGGAACGCAGCCCAGGGCCCCAATCAAAGTCCTCACCTCGGTTAGTCTTCTCACCGGAAGCACACGGTTGCGCGAATGAAATCTTTTGTTCGGTGTATCCACGACGTGGACTGCTCTGGTGGTAGGACTCTCTGAATAACAATAATATCCGAAGTACCGAGTTGTGATCGTCGATTCATACACCAGAGAGGTCGGCCGCCTAATCGTCGACGCTTCAATCTTTTCTACAGCGCACGTAGGCATTGACTCAAAGACGTAGAACGGTCATGGACGACAAAGGTTCTTGATTTTCTGAGCAATATCGTTGTAGCAAATAGAATTTCTTTGATCCCTCCAAACGGTTCAAATGCAAGGAAAGTAATCCCAGAATGTGCTCGTGAAGCTCATGAACTACTTGTCACGAGACAGAACGATACACACCTAGTTCCCATCGTGTACTATCGTTTTTGTCGACCTCTCTCTCTGACAGCTTCTTCTGAAATGAAATGGTGACAATGTAAGTAGATCATTTTTCCTCTAGGCAAAATCATTAATAATCTACAACGCGCAATTTTCTAGCCCTGCTACCGGCTACGGGTATATTGAATATTCATTGCTGTTCCGAAGGAGTTTTTCCTTGGAGGAGCTGGGTAATTAATTAGTGCCCGCCATTCAGCTCAAGTGGGCGAGTCGTGAACTGGATAGTGGACATAATTCACAGTGAGGCAGGGATCAATACAACAAACAACATTAACTCTTGCTTCCCTCGGATCAATAAAATTTCAAACATCTCTAAATTATTTTTGTTGAAATTATGCCATTTTAAGCCATGCATTTTATCAGTGCAAACAAAGCGAGAACACTAGCGACGGTGCACTGTTGTTAGTACGTACTACAACGTTATTTCTAAATCGTAAAAAACAAGCCTGCGTGTGTGTCGGAAATCAGTCTAAAAATGGATGCATTGGCAAAGCACCAAAGCCAATGTTTGAATTATCACGGTTGTTTTGGTCAATCGCCCATAGTCATAATAGGCTGAACATTCACTAGGTGGCGCTAATAATACAACGGCCCTCTTGTGCACACAGTTTATTACTATTTTCACCAATGAGTTGTTCAAACTAAACACTAATGGGGTAATATCACAACCGCATTGTCAAAAATTTAAAGCTAGCTTCGACATGGTTCCGCCCACTTTTGCCGGTTTTCTGAAAAACAAAACTTCTAATGTAGTCGTGCATGCGACTTAAATTCCTGACACTAGTTTCAGGAGGCAAGGCGAAAAATGGCATGACTGGTTCTTATCTGCGCATCTGCGCCCGACCGTTTGAAACCTGTAGATCACTGTTTAAAGTAAAAAGGATTCCCATCTATTTAAGCAAAATGAGGTGACCTTTTCTTTTCCAAAATGTTGACGACTAAATGAAATACCGCATCAGCGCATCAATTTTTAAAACAACCAGAAACAACTGTGCTATTCTCGTTGGCCTGAAGCGTGCAGCATACCACGCGATAGGTGGCCTTAAGCGCGCAATCGGCTTCGTGCAAGCCGAAAATTCAGCCAAGTTCCTGACTGGATTAACTTCCTTGTTTGGAATGTCACGTAAATCGACTAGTCTGCTTGGCGATCGCATTTAAAAAGACTGTAGAGATTACAAGAAACACCGTTTTTCATTTAGTTACTTTATACTACAGAATGAAATATTCAAATATCCTATGAGCAGTATAAAACGAAGGCAAGCGTACCGTCTGCTGGATGTTGTTTGTATCAGTGCTGAGCGTAAGTACGAACTACCAACGGCGCAGTGTACATAAAAGCAGAGCGTGCAATTTGTTGCCACAACTGAGCGGTCATCAACGTACAGGAGAATAAAACACAAAAGCGCGACAGAGATAAGGAGAACAATCTGTGCCCTGGTTGAGAGGTCCAGCCTTTGTTGCTAAAGTTTCTCGCGGATCTCATTGTTATTATCATTCATGAGTCATAAGAGATCTGAGCCGTCTAGTCTTTAGGTACTAGTCTAAATAAGTGGATGGTTGAGTTCAGTCGCTTAAAACCTAGGTTTCACCAGTCGCTCGCTATTTTATTTCGTTTTATTTTCTGGTCCCATAGAGTGCACAGTAAAATCAGGGCAGAGTTCAGTAAACGTCTTGCGGCTAAAAAACTCTAGCCAAAATCACGTGTTCTCTTTTCACATACACTGCAACATGTCACGTAATCTCGCGGAGTCTTGCTTTTTAGCCAGTTCTTAGCGTAGGTCCTAGCGTTACTGAAATCTACCTAGCTTGTTTACTTAATGTCAGTGCGCACGCGCAGCGTACGATGACTCGAAACCTTAGATCTGTGTATCGTATAATTCTTAGAGAGACCAAACATTGAGTTACGATTACAACTATAATAAATTCTACAGGCAACCAATATCCCACAAATGCCCCATTAGATGACGGTGAGCAGTTTCCTGGACTGTGTTCCGTAAACCCAAGACAATAGGTATTCACTTGCGGCGACAAATCTTCACTTATGGAACGCAAGCAGTGAATTCTATCGCATAATTAAACTTGAGAATTCTATAGCATAATTCAACATTGCAACCTTACAGACCAATCACTTCAATGACAGCTAGCTCGAGTATAGTCGCGAATCGCTTTGGCAAGGTTCCCTAGCGCTACCTAGTGAATGTGGAATGCACCATGGTCGCCAGCTGCATGAGCCACTACCAAGTTACCTAAACTACACGGTCAACGGACTCAGTCATAAACACGACTCACGGACCTGCAAACACCGTCCACTGACTCACAAACACGGGAACGGACTCACAAAACACGATCCACGCACCCAAATACACGGCACACGGACTCGTGTTCACGAGGAAACACGGTTTACGGACAAAATGAAGATGTCATCTTACCCAGGAAGCCGAGGAGTCCGTGACCCGTGTTTGGCGGGCGTAAACCGTGTTTCCTCGTGAATATGATTCCGTGTCCCGTGTATTTGGGTGCGTGGATCGTGTTTTTTGAGTCCGTTCCCGTGTTTGTGAGTCAGTGGACTGTGTTTGCAGGTCCGTGAGTCGTGTTCATGCGTCCGTGCCCGTGTTTATGAGTCCGTTGACAGTGTAGTTTAGGTACCTTGACTATTGTGTTGACAGATTCTAAGACTTCTGTGACTTCAGTTGAACTCCAAGGAGAAAAGGTCAGACAAGTAAGTTGTGAGGATTCAGACCCAACAGTGTTGATGAGCTTAGAGGCAGTGGACATCGGGTGTGACGTCAGCAACTGAAAATCGGAAGTTAGTTAACGAGTTTACAACAGCCAAAGACACTATATCTATAAAATCTTTGCAACAGCTTTACCGAAACATGCTTTCCCAAAAAATACTTGAGCGACACCTGGAGCCCTTGGCTGTCAAACTTTATTTAGCACGAATTGGCCAATCGCATTGTGTGAAATTGCAAAAATTCGCGATTCAATAACGTTGGTGGTCACTAGACAGTGCCACAGTCTCAATTAGTGTCATAATGGGAGCAGTGTAAAAATGTCCAGTTGCCTGTTTGGGCGACAGAAAGAAGGACTGTTAGAAGAAAAAGTTTGATTAGGCCTATTGGAATATTTGTTCGAGTTGGAAGGAATCAAATACATCGACGGCCCCCTAAGGTGTCCCCCTATGCGTAAAAGGTACTCATAACAACGCGACTTTGATGGGTTAATCAGTGTGAAGCATAATTTGCCGAACATTTTCCGGCGCATGACGGGCCCATGGTATGGCAGCCGTCTCAACTGCCAGATGAGACGGTGTCAATGTCTAAGTGATCACGGGCTCTGATACACAGCTGGCATCCAGTAATTTGACTCAGTAGAACACATCAATTTTTGGAAACTGTTACGTTTCCGTGTGAATAGTATGTCCTGAATTCCGAGTCAGTTTCGAACCTACGTATGACGAGGGCCTACAGTCATGTAGGTGAAGCGTGGGCGACTTCACTTCAGGGACGTACACGTGCACTTGTTGGGTGTTTACTGGAACTCATCATTGCGCCAACCACGTCATAAAGGTGACGTCATGAATGTATCAAATTAAAGCTAGTTAGGCACCTTACAGTTATAGAATTGGGTTTAATTCGTTCCTTACACAGATTAGAAAAGATTTCTTGGTTCAGAAAGACTTATTATTTCCAACTGATTGACTTCATGATCGGCGCATAAAATGACCAGCCGGGTCAGGCAAACTTAATGAGGTGTTGGCAAAGCAATCACCTCAGAAATCACTTTTAATCTGAGACAGGTAGAATCTGAGACACTTTATAACGCTATGTGGTCTACAGTAAATCAATACTTAATTTCAACGCAAGGTGGGTTTGTAACACCTTAAAAGCTGCAATAAGTCCGCGCCATGTGTCAGCAGTTTTAATTCCGGTAGGCCACTTACTATTATGAAATCGGTCTCATTATACTCATTACGCAAATGAGGCATTTTAGTCTTGAAAGGATCCCACAGGTGGCTACAGGTGTATAGACCTTTTCACGCAGTCGTCATTTCAAATCATGAGTCTCTTTTAGGCTTAAAAAACAATACAATTGAAACATAAATATAACCATGCATGCAAAAAAATCACACTTTGCGCTGTAATTAAGCGCAGATTTGTTATTTAAAACCTAAAAGGAGGTTCTTTGTAACACGGCGACTCTGTGAATAAGGGTTATTGCTTCCGATCGAGGCTATTTTAAATGGCCTCGAAAACGTTGCTTGTCATGGCGGGTTAGTTTCAGTCGCCAGGGGTGTGTGGCAGGGGGAATCCACTCCAGGCGTTGCATTGAAAGAATTCAAGCAAAGGATAGGAGGGCGATAACGTGGCTTTGTAAGAGCAAGTGCGCACGTAAGGATAGTTTGGTGTTTTAGATTACGCTTTATAGTGTTTTTAACTACAACCAGCCGAGGACCCGCAAAACCTCTTTGGTTGACTGGGTTCTGTTTCTCTAAATCTCCCTTGTGGCTATCCCAAGGAACTAACGGAGACAGGAAGAACATGCACATGTTTACAGATATGAACACTGTAAGAACAGCAAGTCCAGTCACCTGATGTACATTTAACACGCGAGTCGCAATGAACCACTGGAGTCAATTCGCGGGGAAATTAATGCGGTTGTGTATTCAAGCGTCTCAATTGGCATTCTATAAAAGTACGTCATTTTATAGATTTCGTGAGCTAAAGACCTGTAAATGTTTGGAGACCAAGAAGCAAGTCAAGAAGGGTTGTTCAGGGAAGCAGAAGTTATTTTCCTTTGGAGCTTTGCGCTTCTTTGGTCGTAATGGAAAAACCATAACGGCGGTAAAAGCAAGGCAAATACTGGGGTTTTTAATAATCGATGAGCTTTTTATTTCGTCTCAAAATTCAATATACATGTAGGAGAACAAAAGTATACATAATTAGAGACATTGCGTACCACAAACGGACAAAAAAGGATAAATATTAAGGCACGTGTTCGATCATACCACGGGAGGTCCACGGTATTAGGTCTGTATACTTTGATTTAAACGGCTTGGACAGCGTCGCTTTCTAAGCATATTTTGTCTAAGTTGCCTTTTTTCCTCCCCTCCCAGTTTTTCTCATCAAGATGTTAACGGGCTTTGAGAACTTGTCTGGTATGACGAGACCTTTATGCTATATGAGGAATAGTTTGGACAATACTTTGGATACACAACAGTGATTCTATAATAACATCTATTTTTACAACACAATTTGAATAGTTATGACACAGGAATCGCCAATATCCTGTTTCAGGGTCGTAGGTGAATCGTTTACAGCACACCCGCGGACTAGAAGGATTAGAAACAAAAAAGAGAGGAATGTAAACCGACGTCCAGCGATCAATTTCGTTCTCAATGCTTTAACTAGCAAGTTTACTCCTCCAATATGTTTCGGCTCTCCTCATCTTGCTCAAACGTACACGCAGGAGATTACTCCTTAGCATATTTTACTCCGGCTTTGATCGATTTTAAATGTCCCGATCACATTGAATGGTGTTTATATAGATTGCGAGAATAGAACAATACATGCATAAGATTCCGTAGACTGCACCGCGTGAAAATAATGCAACAACCGAGGTGTCAGTGAAACATCTCGGTTGAGTTGTACATGTACAAAAGATCCCCTGGTGAGTTTGTTGCAGTTGCGCTAACAATAGACTGCAGCAAGGATGCAAATTTCAACCATTTCCTCATTGCCATATAATCGTTCGACACGAAAGTTACTTATTACTTCCTTAAGTTTTTGACATACGCCACGAGGCTGTTTTAAATGTTTTTAATGGACACTTTTTATTGCACATTACGCTTTTACCGACATGCTGGTTTTGCTATAATAAAATATCGGTCCGTTTAAAGAGAAGATCTTAATCAGTGTTTCCAAGCAAAATGGCGTCAAGTGACCACGACCAGTCGTATTATGTGCTCGTGTTATGTGCTCTGTCTATACAGTGTACATGGTATGTGCTCGTATTATGTGCTCTGTCTATGCAGTGTACATGGTATGTGCTCGTATATTATGTGCCCTGTCTACACAGTGTACATTCTATACAGTGTACATGGTATGTGCTTGTATTATGTGCTTTGTCTATACAATGTACATGGTATCATTGGTATGAAGTTGAAAAACGGCGACCTAGTTTTACTTGTATGCGCCACATTTGGAAACGAGGAGAAGCAGAAACAGACGGCGCTGTCAGGGTTTCCTGGAAATGTGGGGTCCTTTTCAAGAGTGGATTTCTTAACTATGGAACCGCGAGGTCTTATCAAGGTCACTTGAACAAAAAGATGATAAAGATGATGTAATGTTTCGTAAAAACTGTGGAACTAGAATATTCAAATTTTCTTTGAAAGCGTTGCTAGACAACACGTCGAACGAAGCAGACAGTTGTGGGTATTAACTCCCGTTAACCGTCAGTGACCCGTTGCCCTGCACGTATCAGTGGCGTTAACGTTGGTGGTTGGTGAGAAAGTATCAACAGAGTAAGCGGATATATTTGTGGCGTTTCATTTATTTCTAAACTGGGGTAAGCTCCATGAAACACTGAGACGAGCAAACAACTTAAAATTTGGTCCCGTGATGCTCAGATACCGAATGTGTGACTGAAGATGTTAACAGAGGCGGCCTGGGAGGACGTAAGATGAGGGGAATCACAGCTTTCGAAGAAAAATGGCCGCGTAAGCTCTAAGATCGGCATGCCGACGGCGTTTATTTTTAGTCGTGTCGGTATGGAGGTGAATCTGGGTAAGTGTAGCAACCAAATTTCACGCTCTAATTAAATTCAAAAGGTAGGACTTAACAGAAGGTACAATCTCAGAAGGAATACACCACAACCTGCTGTCCCGGAGGCAGCTCTCTACCTGGGTAGAGTTCAGTAATATAACGCTAGGACCACGCTGAAAAGCAAGATTTGGCGAGATTGCGTGATACATTGCTGTCGGTGCATTTTCATTGGCGGCGCACCACAGGGTGGCTGGGCGGGGCGGGGGCGGTCTGTAGCCCTACTGTTTTTAGTGCGTCGCCGCCCGTGCATTTTAAATGAGAATACGTGATTTTGGCCAGATTTTAGCGAGGTCCTTGCGATACGGAACTCTACTCAGAAGTCCTCTTCATGTGACCTGCTGAAGTGTAACATGAATTGTGCTACAAAATAGCCATATCGAAGGTGTGTGTTAATGCATATCCTGAGACATAAGTAATCCCCAAAAAGTCATTGACCAGTGTACACGTAAGTGCTTATCCTGCACATCCAACGCTCACCTTCCACAGACAGTGCGGCTTCAGCCTCACGCAGCATTACTCAGCACGATGGAAATCGGTCACAGCGGGAGAAGCAGCATGCAGCACTACTACAGACCTCTGTACACGACGCAACACTTGCTGTACGCCGATTACGCATGACCGATGCTGCACCGTGTGCGGCTAACTTAATACAGTGTAAGCCGAGCCTTCGACAGTTTACTACGGTTAAAGCTACTCCCCAATCCAACTCAAGTAATTACGCACTCTTATTTCCACGTTCAGAATCGAATAGCAGGCTTGTCAATGACTAAATACTTGATTTGCATTTGTTTCGCTTATTATCACCGGGAGCACTCAATACCAACGACGACGGTTTACCCTTGGACTATGTGGGCAATATGTCATCGTGGCTTGGATCAATACTTGTAGCAGAACCGTGTGCTGCACATTACCATTGTACACAGCACATACTGTTATATAGGGAAGAAAAATGCGCTACGCTTTCGACGAAAGTCAAAGATTTTGACACACTGATCGGTCAATAGGTTGCCTTATAAGAATACCTGAAAATGGTTTTGCAATTTTTGCAGTCCAGGATGTCCAAAATTTCCTTTGGAAGGCACTACAGTCAGGGAAGATGACACAATTGATTTTCATCGCAAAGAATCGGCAAATGGACGTTTTAATGTCCTGCACAGATGACCCTCTGGCTTCCGTCGCATTACGGTCACTGGACGAGCACTTCTTACTCACGTTTTACGTGTGTTGAAATCAAACAAATCTACACAGTAGAAAACACGACACGTCAGTTTTGCTGAACTACCATTTTTGTTAACTATAACAAAAGTCAAGTGTGGTCACTTCTAGTACTGCGAAACAAACTCCAGGATTCCTTGAATAAAAAACCCATTAGTTACCAGTAAATCATGCCCTTATATTTACAATATTTGTGAGCATTTTGGTGACCCAGCATACCCTTCGGTTGAACATTCATTTAAGACTAGTTGACGTCAGAGATCGTTTAAAACGACTGGCTCGTACAAGAGATCGAATTAAGTCATGGATGTGTTTATGGTACATCTTCATGTATCTTTTGACAGTTCTTTTGACAGTTCTCGCAATAATTAGTGACATTTTTAAAAGCACTTCCGGTTGTTACTTTAAAGTTTGAGCATTGACCACGACACTAGATTATTGGAAGGGGTGGAAACCACACTCACCACACACACACCGCAAATACTGTTTCCTCGCACAAAAATTTGATTACGGAATCTAGATCCGTAACCAACAAAGTTTTCCCTCAAGCTACTGGGAGACTTTTACTCCAATTTGTACTCGACTCCTTAGAGTAACACTAGTGAGATTACCACCGCCAAATTCTAAAAAGTCCCTTCAAGTCTTCTCGGACTTGAGAACTATTCTCAAGTTTCTATGGAAGTCTTTCGCGCGATAAAACAAGACAACTAAGATGTTAGCTCATGTTGAAACCTAGCGCCCTCTACAGCCCACCCCATTCAACGAACTGGAGGTTAATCAGTAAAGGAGGTGCGAAAAGATTCGTCTGCGGAGTTTTCGAACGAAAAGTGGATGTACTTAATAAATTAAGCTTTATACTTTTATACTGCTAAAATTTTAGTAAACATAATACAGAGTCAAATTTTAGGGCTTCCAAAAATGCGCTATACATATATATATATTTATATTTATATGTATATATATTGTGTACTTTTTTAAAAATCCTAGGTACATGTAGGAGTCATGGAATCTTTGAATAATAATACCCAACATTGCACATGTTTTTACTCAGGAGATCGTCTCACCCACGAGTGGTCTCACCGAGTCTTGCGAACCATGTTGTGGAAAGCGACATCTCGTGAATCCGCTCGAAAGTTGTTCGGCAAAGAGAAATTTTACTAGAAGTGGAAGTAGAAGAAATGGAGCCCAGGCGTGCGTTCACTAGACGCTAGGACCTACGCTAGGACCTACCTAAAACCTGGTCAAAGTCACGTACTCTAATTTAAAATGCACGGCAATATCTCACGTAATCTCGCGAGGTCTTGCTTTTTAGCGAGGTCCTAGCATTACTCAACGGGAGGCAGTTACCAAAAACAAAATTGGTCGCATTAACGTTGTTTTTAAAGCACAATATTACAAGATAATGTTATGCTTTCTTCGTCTGAAAATACCGCATGTGGTTATATGTGGAGATAATGTGGACGTATATGTAAATAGATAAGAAAACGCAAGCTATTGGGTTGGCTTGCGGGGTAATGTTTCATAACTGGTAACTGCTCCAGATGTAACAAATGCATATAGGCCAATCTGCGTTTTGGGGCTTGAAACACGATTAACCCCCTCGCAAGAGGGAACAGTTACACCAAATTACTCACACGGATTCTGAGGTCCAGGACTGGACTTCCGAGACGAGTTAGGTCAACATTTGAGCTCGCATGAAGAGTTTAGGGGCGCCGGTATGGGATTTATATTGCGGGTTTGGTGTTTCAGAGAAATTAGAAGCCCAGCTATGGAATCATTTCCACACCCTGGTGTTGAGTTGCTCTGTCTCTTCAAGATGGGGATTCTGTTTTAGGCGGACGCCCTAAATAGTACTTCAGTTGAATCAATAAGATGTCTGGCATTTGGGGCCCTCTTAGGTTCCTGGGGGTCTGAATCTTTTAAGCTCCATTAGTTTCATGATAGATCCGCCACTTGCAAGCGACTTTAACCACCTTGTGTCCAAATAACGCTTATTCAAAAATATCTATCGTAATAAATGTACTCCCAGTTTTATCATGTACATGTACGTACTGGCAAGAGGACATTTTTCTTTACAGCTCACGGAAAACATAAGAGACAAGGCCAACTCGGTGCTGAAATACTCGACTTCGTTTTGTAATCAATCTATTATTATTCGTAAAAAAATGGCTTCCTGACACATTGCTTTAGATTACTATATCAGTAGTCAAGTAAATCAGTTGAAGCATCCCAAAAATAGGAATACCACACCATCGCTTTCCGGGGAGCCGCGGCGATCGCATCGTGACCTATTTAAACTCGCATTTCCTACTGTGTTTTGCTTGCTTTGACTATTAAGCTAAATTCAACTTTTCGTTATTGAAATTCCGCTATTTTTGAAAAGCTGATTTGATGACTGAGGCACTTATTTATCGCTGTGCCGGAACATAAAAGACTTGCAACAGAGGACGTAACAAGTAGACAACATGAAATATGAATTTTGAGAACAGAAGCAACAAACCAAGTCCACCCAGCGGTAAGCGCTGAGGTCAGAGAGAAATCGCTACACAAGAATACTTTTTTTGCAAGACACGAAGTAAGGCGGTTTATTGTCCCACTTCCCTTCATGTCCTTGTCCAAGATCTGAATACCAGACAGACACTGCAAAGACACACACAGTGCTGTTCTGACTCACTCATTGACAACTGGTCACACTATATATTACTCTGGTGTTCAGATCTTGGACAAGGATAATGCCACCATCAGACTCCTCGTAAAAGAGGCTATGCATATACGGTTGAATCACGCTGAGCGCTATCTGAATAGAAACATTGGTTCATTTGAGCTCCAACTGTTTTGATTTCTGATCTCTCCCTTCACAATACATTTTGAAGTGTACCTATGCTGACCGTTCTTCACGTCTGTTACCTGTCTGGAATATTGTGAACATTTGCCTTGAGAATGGTTTAGTGACAATAAACCGAAACGTCGATTAATACAACGCCATTGTTTACATATGCGCTGAATTTAAAGTTAGTACTCATATTTTGGCCAAAAACAAATGTGATCAACCAATCTTACTTATGGCAGAGGCTCAAGCATTATGTGGTCTACACATTTTCACAGGAACGGTGACAAGTTAGTGCCTTCAAAGGCAAAGGCAAAGTCAAATTATTTTCTGCATTTGCTGTTGGACAGTCCTACCAAAGTCGTGTTCAACAAATGATTTGAGTTTCCCGATCAAGTCATGGAGGATAAGAAACCCTTTGTATGCAAGCTCTACGGCGACTCATCATCTACAGTTAAGGAAGCAGCCTGACGCTACCATATTCAGGTTGAAATCAGTTATAGAATCACCTTCACCTCTTAATCATGATCGTTTGCTGCTACATGCCAAAAGAGCAAATTATCAACGTGAGATTCATATAAGCGCCTTGCAACAGCAACGGGGTGGCTGTTGGAACACGGTATTCATTATTTCATTGGATGACTCTGCCAAGTCATAAAAGTAAAAAAGTGACAGGTGCAAAATGTTCTCTTGTTTGAAGTCAGCCATGCCATGTTTCGAGCTGTGTGACTTTCGAGAGTGATTAACGCAGTGTCGCAAAACAAATTGTTGATAAGCGATAATAAAGACACTTGATAAGTGTGTGATGCGTTGCTGAAGAGTTTGAAAACTTTAAACATTATGGAAAATGTTGATAACATTCTGTCGCGCTCATTTGGTGTTCAGTGTGGCAGTCATAACTGTATTCAGTGTGTCCTTCCCGTTGACAATGGACGACATTGTGGATAATGAGATATGAGATTTATGACTAAAATATAACAAAAGTGATGGTGGTGAATTCAGTGAAGAAGCATTGGAAATGACAAGTTATCCATATTTTGATTTAGATATTAATCTCCATCCAGTTTCAAATTGTTAAACATGTCATCAAGTGGCGTCGCAGCAACTATTTCGTTTCTGCAAAAATTTTTTAATTATAGCCGCGTGCTTGAAGCACATAAACGTACAATAAACACATATCTGGCCGATTTAACCGGTGTGTTATTCATACTGCATGAATACAGGACAGTATCGCAAACAAAACTCATCGGCAGTAAAAAGGTGCACTCCGAAAAGGCGCAATCACAATTTTCTGGGATTCACATTTCTTGAACATGAATTTGAAGTACCGATTTGTTTGTACTGACATACCACATTTACACTTCAGTCCATCTGTCATGGCAGTTTGTTTGCGTAAAGCGCTGCCTGTTGAGAATTCGACTAGCCAATCAGAAACGCCGGTATAAAAAAATTCTTAAAGAAAATTAAGTGACACCTGCGTGCTGGCTACCAACCCCTTAGCGGCACGCAGGGAACCAGCGAGTCGGCACAACAAGACGGCAGATGATTTGATTCGTAGTTGTTAGAGAAAGGTAAAAAGAGGCGATATAATATAACTAATCTCGAACTCAGACTTGGAAAATTTGAGCGTCTCACTTTCTGCGACAAATACTTATTTCATTGCTGCTCATAGATTTTATTCCATGTAATTCCTCTCTGTTTGCGTAACCTTCAAGAGGTGCCGAAATAGATGGACAGTTGCACTGTAATCAAAGCAATTTACAGTTGCATTTCAGTGGCGGATTTAGGGAGGGCAAGGGATCCCCTAAAATTCTATCAGATTCCAATTGGCAGTTCAGGGATGCGAATGTCTGATGGACAAAATCCTAGCTAATACTCTGCCCTCCCCCCAACTCAAAATCCTGGACCTGTCCTTGTAGTTCGCCCTATTCAACAAGTTGAAAAACGAAATTCGATTTTCGTTTTAACACAATTTAATAGGGCAAAATAATGTTTAGGGGAAGACACGCCGCAGTTCATCTGGATTATGGCTCAATTCACGCTCATTTGTTCAACAATCAGATGTGGTATATACCCAAACGTCAAATAGAGTCTGGGTTGCTTTGTGCAGGCCTTAGGCGGACTGGGTCATCGAGCGAGATTCACAATGTTTGCAGAATGAGAATGGATGATATCACTGTTTGCTGGCCTTGAAAGTACAATATCCGTCAGTCAAAATCGTTTGCCGAGAGTTTTGCTTACTATCAAAACTTGTCACATCAAAAAACACCACACATCAAAACATCCATTCGTAATTCAACTAAACGTATTGGCAAAAACGCATCCAACCCTTGGAAAAACAAGGGACCGCGGTTCGGCCAACGAAAGACGAAAAGGCGGTTTGCTGACAAGCCTTGCAATTACGGTGACAATAGAAGCAATTAGATGAACACAGGAAACGTGGAGTTATTACAGCATAACACTGATTGGTTGTGTAAAAACGATTATGGCGTGGGATATGTTTGGATGGAAGATGAACGAGTCCGCAAGAAAAGCAGTCACACCAATGATGTGCGCATCGCGGAAGGAAACCTTGAGCTCGCCAAGACGAATAGGTCATCGTTTACGACGAAAAGCAAGCTGTTTACCCAGCCCCACGAGGCATTCGGCTGAGCTATAAGAGTTCCACGTGACTTCCTGATATGCATGCACTCCAATAGCTGAACCATGGTCTTACCACCACTAAGTGATATCGAACTCTCTCATTTGGATGAAGGTATCTCAAAGACACCTGTGATGCCTTTTTATGGTTAGAGATACATGTATGTGAGATATCTGGAATGATGGGATACAGTCAAGTCCTATGAAACCTATCACTGAAACCAAAGGGCGTACACCTATATTTTAACAGACGTACATGTATAGTATATCCTACAATACAATTCTCGATCCGTAAAAAGGTTCCTCCGAGGCAACTACATGGGCGGCGCACCATAGGGCCTGGGGGGAGGGTTATAGCCCCACTTTTTTCAATGCTACACCGCTCATGGTCTATGGTCGGTGCCCCACAGGGGCGTTGGGGGGGGGGGGCGGGGGGTANTTTCTAACGTAATAGCTGCCAGGGGCGGATCCAGGATTTTGAGTTGGGAGGGGGGGCAGGACAAAGGAATAACCAGAACTTCGGTAGATGCGCGCGCCCAGCCTAAGGTGTGGGGATGCAGTTGTCTCGAATTTTTGGGTTTGTGGACCTGTTGACTAAAAAAAGAAAAACGGTAAACGGGTCTTTGTTCAGGGCATATGCAGTGTTTATTCACACCCGAGCCCCCCCTGCTTGCGCGCACGTGGTTGTCACCCGAACTCCCAAATGGTATCTAATAGAATTTTAGAGGGGCCATGGCCCCCTTGCCTCCCCCCCTAAATCCGCTACCGTAGCTGACTTTCGAAATGCACGCGCCACATTGAAATTTACTATCAAGTCTTTGGTGGACAGGCGTTCAGCGCTACCTACAGATCCCATGTAATGCAGAGCCGAAATCCTGGATCCGCCCATGAGAGGTTTCAACATACTGTTATAAACAACGTGTTCACACCCTTCCTGCTGTCATATTAGCGGCAGCTTATCCAATCATGAATTATTGTGGAATGAGCCAACAACTAAAGCCTGGAACAAGGCCATGCGCCATTTTCAAATTCACAAATCGTAAGGTGGGCTAACCCCAGTTTAAACAATGAATTATTGAGTTGTTAGGCTGGTTTCGACGTTCTAATTGATAACGGAAATCCATCAATGTAAGGGATATTATGAGGCCGAATTTATGAGAGAAAAACGCACACAAGGCGAACGTGCCTGACTTTCACTCACAGATGGAGATAGGTGTTAAGTATACAGGCGCATGCTGGATAATCCCCTGTTACAGCAGCTTCCGGCTGAGTTCCCGCTCACTGTTCTTGATATATCAAAGATGAAGTCGATTCTCCATGACATATATGCCAGGACATTTCGTGACAACTTCCCGTACGCTGTAGGCTAATCCGGCGACATGCAGTGGAATTGGAAATAGCCGTCAATGATATGAGCACTGACCTGCAAATGATGGACCGTCATGGTCACTGACAGCGGCCTTCTACAAGTTTGAACAATTTGCTTTTATCCGTGTGACCCATCGTACAATCACTGTTACACATTGACAGTGGTACCGGTGTCAGAGAAAATGAGAATGCATGCTCCAGATCAATGTCACGTGTTGGTGCCGTGAAGGCAACACGGCCAAGAAGTGAGTGCACGAGTACATGTATACTGTACATGTATCTGAGTTGTACCGCTGTGGCGTTTTTGTTTGCTTTTCTATTGGCTGCACATTCACTTGCGAATGTGCGAAGAGGATTTCCGCGAATTGGTCGTTCGAAGGGTTCTGCATTTATGTTCATTTAAAATAATGTTTTATCCACAGCAATAATCCTAATTTATTGATTTTTGAGGGTCTTCTTATCCATCGGGGTCCAAATACCCCCGTCTTATCAACAAATCCCAGGAAAAATCACTTCTTAAGTTGTGGATATGGTGTCCAGGGCTGCTAAATTATCTTTTGCAAAATGAATTTTTGTTGCACTTGAAAGCTTAACGTTAATTGGTCATAATTAGTAGGTGGTTTAATTAATAACCCAAGAATTTTCATATCTTAAGTTGCATTTTAGTTCACATAAAATAATGTTTTATTCATAGCAGGAATAGAAATTGCTGTACTTCCTAATTTAGACAAGTTCATTTTTGAAGTTTTTCGTATCCCTAGGATTCCAAACACCCCTGTCTTAACTACGTCTTAAATTGCGGATATGGTGTCCAAGGTTTCTAGACTATCTTTTCCAAAAAGAATTTTTGTTGCACTTGAAAGTTTAAATAAGACGTTAATTGATTGTTAAATAGTAAGTGTCATAATATATAACCTCAGGCACTTTAACGTTTTAGTTGCATCAGTGTAATGTCAGGGATAGTTTAAATGAAACAAATTTAAAATTGATTTTGCACTCGAAATTTCAATTAAGTGAATTTTTGGTTCTTTTTGGACCACCAGGAACAAAAGCCCAGGATTGTACAACTTATGACGCCTCTTTCCTTCAATGGTACATGTAGGTGATTTACAATTATAGAATTACGCACTCAAACCTTCTGCACTCAAAAGTGTGAACACGGTGTTCACCGCGAAACTGTTTGCTTTCACGGACACGCCTACACATCTGTCACTTATCTAACATCGTTGATGTTGGCTGTTCTACGTTCTGGCAAAGATGTTTTTCCCTTGACCTGAATAGGTCAAACCAGTGCAAGTAGCGTCACTTTCTGATAGGATCCAATTAACCGAAAGTTAGAGATGACTGTAATGTCGGAGTATCATCTGAAGGTGACACAAGTTTAAAAGAGGCATGGTGTAACTATAACTTCTTTGGTCGTGGTTTGAGATCAACCGCTAAGCGATCTATAGGCTGACAACATCCCCCCCACACGGACCGTACGGGTGTTCTCATTAACAGCGACCTTTTCTCCAGTAGTATTTTTTCTTTAAAAGTATACTAAACTCTGTTTTCGTGATTTCAACCTATCTTCGTTCTGCCACCTGCCAATGCATCGTTGGCGTACTACTTGAGAAGAAGTGTGATTCAACCAAAAAACTCATACTCTCTGTGTCACAAATAGGAAATTACGATTCTTGGTAGGTGGTGTTTACCTACATTTCTTGTGTAAATCGCCTACGCTTGCCCGTTTAGTAGACTTCGTATGGAATTTACAAACTTTGCTCCAACCATTTAAGGGTTGTCAGGGTTAAAGCGCAGTACTTGACATCTGTTAATAGGCCAGGACGGGATTTCGTGCCCTTTTAATCACGTGCTATGCGTTCTTTAATCACATACAGTGCCTCTTTTCGTGTGCGTTGCCATTCTATTATCACGAATGCATCTTTTTATTTTTTTCTTTCTGACAGATGTCACGAGTGAACTCAGGTAAGATAGCTGTAAGAGCTTTAAACGGTTTCCCGAACACTTACACCTGGACATTTTATTTTGACGTTTTAAACTTCATTCACAGGTGTCTTCTTAGTTGTAACTAGCGAAGTTGAATATCCGGTAAACTGACAACAGTGCGAGAGCGCTCGGAGGAGCGACACTTGGCGAAGTTAACCGAAAAGACGACGATGGTTATTGTGATGATGAAGGTGGCGATGATGAACAACATCATAACATTCATGTGACGAACTTAGATGTCATAAATTAGTAAGAAATAAGCTACAGTCTTGTTCATATAAACTAAACCAACATCAATGCAGTAAGAGCGCGCAACAATGGAACAGCGCTATCAGAAAATCTCAAATAATTCAAAAAGTAGACGTCCTAGCGAAGAATAGAAAAAATCTTCTGAAAGCCCGTTCCAAACTCTATCTAAATTGATAGTTTCGCAACATTCCAAAATTCTTTCGAAAAATTTGAAATTTTGCATTTTTTTAAAGAAATTCAAAGTCAAATAACTCGAAAACGGTAAGTCTGAGGAAAACGTTATCGCAGAAGTTTTGAAAGAGCATACTTCAAGGAATCCACATGCAAAAATTCACGTCATTTGTTCGAAGGAAAGACTGTTTGAGGGAAGGGTTGTGATCAGGGGCGGATCCATTATTTTGAGTTAGGTGGGAGGGGGGCAGAGCAGAGTATTGGTCAGAATTTTGCCCGTCAGACATTCGCACCCCCGAACACTTAAATGAAATCTGGGAGAATTTTAAGGGGGCATGGTCCTCTTGGCCCCCTCTAAATCTGCCACTGGTGATATTTGTAAGCAAAACGTACATGTATGATAAAGTAGGATCTGTTAGGCAAGTAGCAGGGTAGCGTAGGACAACAGCGGACCTCACCCCATGTCATAATCAAGGCTATAGAAAGGTACCAATTCAACAGACAAATTCAACTTCGCCAAACTCTGCCCCCCGTCCGGTCAACAATCCCCCCCTGGCCTCCTACAGGCCCTTCCCAACAGAGGCCGAACATAATTTTCTCTAAAGTTAACAAGCCATTGGCACCTTTCATTTCTTTTTTCAAGTGCTTTCAGTGATGTTTTCTTGGAAGTTGCCTTGGTAACGAACTGTGTTTCAAAGGTTACTGGATGAAACGTACACCAACAAAATTTTATGCCATTAAGATTTAAACGTAAATGTTGTTTTTAATGACTTAGACCAAAAACAATGTAACCGTGGTTACGCTTTCCGCTTCCTTTTCATAAAAAATCAGTTCACGCAAACTACATTACCTTTACCAAAACGCAATCCCAAACGACGTCACTTGAGCATGACATCATTCTTATACAGACAGAACATACAGTGTAGTACAGAAATTTTCGTAAGGAATTTGATTTTCCAGGCCCCTGAAAACACTGAAAAAATAATCACGTTATGCTCACAAAGACATTTTTTATTTCTGATCAGATGTAGGATCAGAAACTAGTAATTTAGGCTAAAGAATTTTAAAGATTCTGTTGGTCTGTCTGCCACGAAGGACTTACGCAGATGCAGATTACTGTATACATCTTTCTCCGCAATAAAAAACGGGTTTCTCAGCATAGGCGGATTTGGGGGGGGCAGGGGGTCCGCCACCCCCCCCCCCCCGGCTGCCGCAAAAAAAATAAAACAGCAAGAGCGTAGGGAAGTGTTGAGTTTATTAATTAACCCCGGCAATTAAATTTATACGGCTGAAACAAGATTTAAATGTGTGCAGTTTTAATGGTTGGGGGGGGGCTCATATCCAATTTCAAATGTCAAATTCGGAACACGGCGCAATCGTAACGGAACTAGGGATAAGTATAGGCTCTCCCGCGATATCGACTCCGTTTCCGTCGTCTGCTCCACTGTGGAATGAAGAAAATTACTTCATTTTTTAAAGAAAATGGAATCTGAGTGATAGTGAAAAAACAGATGCTGCTGGTAAGATGTCGATTTTAATCGAAGCCTTAGTGAATCACTCAGAAACTCATGATTCTCTCTTTGTCACACCTCAACTTAAGACGATTTCCAAAGCAATCGTGTCATTATTGCCAACACAAAAAACGGATTTGGTCTTTTGGGCAATTGAAGACTATTTTAAATACAACAAATTTGTTACGAACTGATTGCACAAAATATAAAACATGTTATAAGCATTACAAAAAGAAGGAGGTTTCGCGCGCAAACGCTGTAGACCATAAACAAGTAGGTCTCTTAGTATCAAATTGGGAGTTAAATCGTGGTGATACAGTGGTAAAGCACGCGCGTTCTGTCCGCTAGGTAGTGAGTTGAGTCTGTGGTACTTCCAGTTTTTCCTGGTTGACACCTTCTTCTTCTTCTTTTTTGCCTTTTTTCTTGGATAATACTTCGGAAATCAAGGAAAAGGCTTGATTTTTAGAGGAAAAAACATAAAAATTTCCTGGGCGGGAGGGGGGTTTCCCCCCATTCGGTGCTATGCGCATCTACAATTGTGCAAATGTTTACAGACGAAAAAATTGGCCCCCCTTGTGATATTCTTGATCCGCCACTTCTCAGTTTGTGAATGGCTGATGCTGCGTTTTACTGCGCCCTCAACTGCCTCACTCCATAACTTCGAATAAGAACAACTTTATTCAGTTGAAAGTACTTAAGAATTATTTTTTCTCCTCAGCTTAGGTTCAACCGACTAAGATACTGTAAATAGACTGTGGTCTGTGAGGAAAAGGGAGTGTTTCTAAGAAAAAACTCCGGTGTGCGAGAAAAGACATTCATATTACGAGAAATAAAATGCATCAACCATAAAAGCACCCTGTTAATGAAAACGTCCATCAGGGAGTAAGTATTGACAAGCAATCTCAGTATCGTGTTTCAGAGAATTGCTTCATAATTCAGGCTACCTGAATAACGCACTCATGAACACGACTCGCAGACCAGTAAACCCAACTTACTGGCTCACAAACACGTTCTCGGTCTCGCAAAACACGGCTTACGGACCCCAAAACACAGCTCCTTGACTCACATGACTATAAGAACCACCTGCATGATTCCACGGTGAGTCCGTGAGCCGTTTTTGCGGTTCAGAAGTCGTGTTTTGTGGGTACGCGGTGGTGTTCGTGAGTTTACGGGATCGTAGGTCTTTTTAATGAGTTCATAAGCCATGTTGTCCGAGTAACATGTTGGATTCATCAGGAACCCGTCGCAATATGTCCTCAAACATCTTCATTAGTTTCTAATCATGGTGCCTCCTAGCCTCATTCCGGCCGCCAAGCACGCAGTCGGTTTCATGCAATTTTTAAAATCATTACTTGTTATACTGTCATTTATCCGAAAATTTCCGTTTCCTTATTTGGAAATTCCTAAGTTGACTAGCCTGCTGCGTTGTTCTGTATGATATATGTCAGTGTTGCACATTCAGTACACCAACGTAGCATACGGGGAGTGCGGTACTGTAAGGGTGCCGCCATTAACAAACGGCATCAATGAGGTGTTAAAATTAATGGTCAGTTATTTTGATGTAATAATCACTGTATATTAGGAACACCCCAGTGTTTAAGTAGCCCCAAATTCACTCGGGTATTTTCGTAGCCTCAATATTCTCTATGAGGTGAACGTTATCTACTCATACAGAATGGTGAATGTTGACCGAGACCATTTTGTACCGCTGACGTCACACGCATGGCGGTGCCCCTAGTGGAGGTCATGAGAATTCATGAACCGAGTTCATGAACCAGGAAGTGAAAGCCAGGCAACAGAGTCTAGCTGACAAGCGAACTGATTTGTATTGTAGGACGTTGAGTCATTGTTTTTTTTTAGAAAGATAATGTCCGAAAAGGAACGATATGTAATATCAGCTCCACATATATAATTGTAATTCTAATATACGTCACGATTACCAGTCATCAGTCAGGAGATGTCAAGCGGTGGCTATCTGACCTGAACCCGCATATACACTACGACCGGAATGTTTTCGAGAAACTTTTTTAAATAGTTGCGTATATGCCAGTGACGCACAGAATACTACTTACTATATCAAGTTCTAAGCTTTTTCGCACCAATTAATCAAAACATTTGATGTCAAATAAGAAAATCAGGCAAGAATAGCCTACTAAAAAAGCGCTGTAGGATTTGGAAAAAATGTGAACATGGCTGTGTATTTGTAATTCATAAAAAACTTTCTTTGAAATAATATTTTGACTAATCTTGATATTTTGTATTGAAACGGATGATAATCAGAATATTACGATCAGGCTTTGAACTCACTTCACAAGAGTAGGTCAATTAGGATACTTGTGCCCAGTTTGTTTACACAACTGTAACTCGACCCAGGGTGATGGAACTATTTTGTGGACATGAAGGCGTAGCTTTGCCAAGAAAGTGAGTCGATTTTGACCAAAAACATACCGTGGTGGTCGACATAAGCTAATTTATGATTAATTTTCAAAATTAAAGAGAAACGATTGAAATTACCGAATCGGCTCAGATGCATTCCTGCCGTAAATCAAACGGGAAGCTGAAACGTAATCACAACTGCTGCATACTTGTAATGTGTCCATCTACAGTATTACGTGAGTACATGTATTACTTGGGTGCAGAACCAGTGTCGTCACACTCGGGGCAGACCCATAGATGCTCGGCTTTCCACGTCATCAAGTCAGACAAGGTCCTTTGACTAACCACTCCAACCAACTGCTGATTGCTCATTCGTCTTGCCGGCCATGCAACCGACTATCAGCACCACAGCCTCTCTCATATCCAAACAGCTGCATTCTGTCAATTGCATCTCCATTGAAAGATGACATTGCACAATACAAAAACGAACATTCACTTACTGTCGTTTGTCCAACTGTACAGCAATGTGTCACGAAAAACGAAATAATGATCTATTTTAAATTCTTTACAAATTGGCCTCAACAAATTGAATTATTTTCACGCGGGCCCTCTATCGGTTGATGGAAAAGCGTTTTATGATGAATAACAATCAAACTTGAGCTTCCATGGAATCGACAATAAATCTAAATTGAACGTTCAGCACAAAAACGACGGTCTGCAGGGGCGGATGCAGGATTTTGAGTTCGGGAGGGGGGCAGAACAGAGTATTAGGCAGGATTTTGCCCGTCAGACATTCGCGTCCCCGAACTGGCAATGTAATCTAGGAGCATTTTGGGGGGACGGGATGGTCCCCTTGGCCCCCTCTAAATCCTCCACTGGTCTCTACTGTAGCTTTTCTACTGGCTGAAAAGAATGTACCCTTATTCTGGCCTCCACCGAGCAGTCGGCTTCGTGTAAACCGACACTACAGTCCGTTTACTGGCTGTTGTCTCCCTTCTTTGCAAGTCACTTGAGTTGACTAGACTGACAAGTGTCGCGACTTTCGCATTCTTGAAAATGTTATAAGGAATACATAAAACACGTGTTTGTCATTATTATGTAGATAATGAACTATCCTAAGGATTCTATGAGGAGCACAACAAGAAGAAGAGTGTAGGATAAGGTTTGCTTCACCGCTGCGCATGTACGCATGTACATGTACTGGGAATTGTTGACACCATCGGAGTATATGTGACGAGTGAACTTATAGGGGCATTGTCCTTGCCGGGCGGACATCAACGTGTAATTAAATGTAAACACTTCTACTGAATACCCTCGGAGCCGTCTTATCGCTGCCAGGAACTAGTGCATACACTGTATGTAGCTGAATTGCTGTCGGCTGATCACACGATTTCCCCTCCAAAGATAAATTAAATGGAAAATAAATCTGAAACTAAACGAGGTGTTCCATATCATCTGAAGCGTACGAAAGTAGAATATTTATGAAAATAAAACAACAATAATGGACCAACTGAATTTTTCTGATATAATCACATCCTTTCCAACCGAAACAGACATAACATAGAACCGAAAACGGTATGACAAATGACATATGATATGTGGCGTAATGACAGTGTTAGGCTGCTGTGGGAAAAACGAAAAGGAAGATATTATTTAAGAAGTCTTTAGGTTTAATCAATTGCGTTCAAGTGCGTTAAGTTTATCTTTCCAAAATTGTTCTCTTTTGAGCCTGTGAGGGTATTGGGGTAGTGGAGTTTTTCTATTATTTGTACAGAAAGATCTTGTAGATTACGTTTTTTTGGAATTGATGATTACCTATTGTGTCAGATGTTCTTATGAACTATGTTAAATCTTTGATTGCGAAACTGAATTTGGAAATTATATCGAGTTTGTCCTACGTATTTAAAGGAACATTTCTTACGGGTTATCAGGTAAATAATATTAGTGGTGGTGCAGTCAGAACAATACTTGATTTCGAAATTTTCATTGGTTTGAAATGACTGGAAGAAAGTATTGTCGATAAAATCTTCCACTACTCGCTAGAAACATTCACGCAGGTGGTCGGCATCAGAAGGTTATGTCCACATTTCACCCTGAACTTCACCGTGTTCACACTACGCTGTCCTGTGAACAGGATGTAGTTTAGTTCATTGCAAGTGTAGGGGTGATCACATTATATTCAGCAAAGGTTGTATAAGGATCTTTACGGCGTTCGCCATTTCGCAAAAAAAAATCGTTCCAGGGAAGGGGTTCGACACAGTCTCCGTAATAATGCAGGCCAACATCAAATTTGTCTTGTCAAAGGAACACAACATGAGAATATCGTTTACTACGCATAGAACGTTAGAGTCAATATAAAATTTGAATTGAACGTTGTGACTAACGCATTATTAGTATTCGAAATTGGACATTTATCTGTTGGCTTCCTTGTTATGAAGACCTTATCGACATGTCTGTGTATTAAGATAAATACCTAAAAAAACTCATAGATTTTAACCCAGTAAAAGTGGATTTTTGCATTTTAACATTTTGTCATTAATTGGGTCATGTGACCGTGTTTTTTGGTAAAATTTAGCAAAATAACGGTATCAACACCAACATAACCAAATCTCATTTTATGTAAATCTTCAAGATGAAATCTCAAAACAAGGCTGCCACAGTTTTCTAAATTATCGTTTCGTTTCCGTTTATTCAAATTTTGATTTATTTTTCTTGAAAGTCCTTACGTTTAACAGCCCCTCGTGCAAACAGATGAGCATTCGAAAACAATTCCTAACAGCTTATTGGAGAATGGGCACGGTGTATGTACATTGGCGGATCTAGGATATCACAAGGGGGGCCCAACATTTTGTCCGGCTGTAAGCATTTGCGCTAACTGAACCACGATTGTAGATGCGCATAGCACCGAATGGGGGGAGGTCGGAGGGGGGTTTGCCTCCCTCCCGCCCAGGAATTTTTTCTGTTTTTACCTCTAAAAATCAAGCATTTTGCTTGACTCCTGAAGTATTATCCAAGAAAAAAGGCAAAGAAAAGAAAAAAAAGAGACAGTGTCAAACACGCAGGTCTCAAAGACTCGAACTCACGACCTCGAGATTAGTGCATGAGCACGTTGCCACTGCGCCACCACGATTTAACTACTAGTCTTATGCTAAAAGACCTACTTGTTTATGGTCCACAGCGTTTACGCGCGAAACCTACTTCTTTTGTAATGCTTATTACACGTTTTATGTTTTCTGCCATCGATTCTTAACAAATTTGTCGTATTTAAAATAGTCTTCAAATGCCAAAAAGACCAAATCCGTTTTCCGTGTTGGCAATAATGACATGATTGCTTTGCGGGGAAATCGTCTTAAGATAAGGTTTGGCGAAGAGAGTATTGCGAGTTTCTGAGTGATTCACTAAGGCTTCGATTAAAATTCACATCTTACCAGCAGCTTCTGTTTTTTCATCGTCACTCAGGTTCCATTTTCTTTAAAAAATGAAGTAAATTTCCTTCATTTTACAGTGGAGCAGACGACGGAAACGGAGTCGTAGTACGCAGCGCCACTGCCGGTCGCCTGGGATATCGCGGGAGAGCCTATACTTAGTCATAGTTCCGTTACGAATGCGTCGTGTTCCGAATTTGACACTTGAAATTGGATTTGAGCCCCCCCTCAACACTAAAACTGCACACATTTAAATCTTTTTTCATCCGTATAATTTTAATTACCGGGGTTAATTAATAAACTCAACATTTCCCTGCGCTCTTACTGTTTTATTTTTTTTGCGGCAGCCTATGATGTAGCAGACCATCTGAAAGTTTCATAGCGTATAAATTTAATCAGCCGTCTCTGAGATACGATATTCCGAAATTGGCCAAATCTGGAATTCTTCTACAGTTCCGCATAACCTTAAAGCGGGTTATAATAATATAATTTGGCAGTGATAACATATGTTTTTGTTGGTTTTATAAACCCATAACATATGCCCATACAGCAAATAGGCCTGAACAGTAGATTTATAATACACAGTTTTTCACCAGACTAACATGATCGCTTTATGGAAATCGGTAACAATTATCGATTTAAAGATGCTATGTCTCATTAAATTGTGAATATGCAAATGTGGTACTAGCTTACAAATAACCCGGGTCTCCCGGTGATTCGGAAACCATCCGAGAACCTTTTACAACTACAATCTCGCGAAAGTCTCGTTTTGCGAGACTTTTTATGTAAATGAGAATGGTATTATGTCATCGTTACCCTAATAAAAACAAGGAACAATTTTTTTATTTGTTAATTTCACTATCAAATAACGATTGCTTAATAGTTGTAACTACTAGAGTTTTCTTTTGGTTCACACTTCTATTAATTGTATCAGTTTTGGTGTTTTCTTTGAAACAGCATTTTATTTACAAATCGTTTATTTGCTTGTGTGTTCAATGTGGGTATGCGCAGCCACAACTTCTTATTCTACATGCAAATTCTACGCGTGGGAACCGAAAAAGCACATTTTATGCACAGAAAGCACTCCTTGACGTCAATAATCACGTGATTCTACAGCTGACGTCTACATCAAATTTGAACACCGACGGTAGGAAAATTTGTAAAAAAACACTGCAAAACTTCCTATGGCACGCTGAGAGGTTGAGAAATTGCGCGTGGAAGATTCCACATTTAATGTCGTGCTGGATAAGTTCAAATCAGACCTAAATGCACCTGTTTCTTCCAGTCCCCAGTAAATTGAAGTCTCGCAAACTATCGCGACGAATTGTCACATATTTTTTCGAATCGCATGGTTTCACGCTTTCGACCTTATCTAAAATGATTAAAACACCCAGTCACCCTTCCCTGCACGTGATTAGTGCATGCAGGTTCGTCAGGGCACTTCCTTAGAACCCCCGCCATCGAGGTACACCAGTACCCCCTGCTCATTAGTCTAAAAACGTGATATGTTATGTCCACAAAACTAATGCGCGCCATTAAAATTACGGCAATAACCGTTTGAATGGTATAATGGTATGTTTAAACTTTTAATGAACGTAAAATTCAACTGAGATCATGGCTATTCAGTCACTTGAGTCTTTACAAAAGCTTAGTCAGTTCTATGAAAATCGTCACATTCTGTCAAACAAATTAAATATGGCGTAAATGTGCACGAGTGTCGCACGATTTCTTCACACTATGGGCAAAAAGGTCCGCCTCACAGAAACAAAAATTCCGAAAATAATAGAAAATGATACATAATTCCACTAAAAAGGCAAGAACTATCAAAATTCGGCAAATGCATAATTTACAGCTCTGAACGTACCCCGTGAATCTTAATAAAAGGTTCACATTCTCAAAAATTCCAGCCGCTCAAATTTTAGGCTGAGTGCGAGCATGATTTACATGTGGCCTCGGCTCCTGGGCCGAATGTCCGATACTGCGCCCTCCTGTGGCTGGATGCATGAAACAGTCCCAATAGGGACTTGGTTATGTTCCCTAAGTTTTCAGCGTATTTGTACACTTTGTTTACTCACTATCATGTTTTCCATCACATTGTCTTTACATGTTTTGTGAGCTCCTACTTTGTAGTTATGTATCTGAAAACCAAGACCTTATTTCAATGAGAGCTGCATTGGTGCAAGTTGGTAAATGACGATTATTTGATTGTGCGTAACGCCGGACAGGGTGAGTGGCAGTCAATATACAAAAACGGTCAGACTGGGCGTTCGTTAGCGGCATAAGTTACACGTTGAATTGACTTGTGGCCGCCCGCACGTTGACAGTTCAAACTCATTGTTCTAGATTATTACGACCGTGTTCAATCACGAGACCCGCAGGGAATTGATCAATGATTTTTCTTCGCAGGCGTGAGGTATAGTCGGTTAAAACAAAAATACCGTTCACTTAAAAATGTGCGCACAATTATTTGCAAACATAATTGAATTGAGAAGAGAATCCAGTTATTCGTTTATCGATTTGACCATCGGCGTAATATTTACACATTTTTCAAACAGCTTGATAACACGGTACGTTCTCTGAATCTCATCTCCATAGCAAATGAAGTGAGGCAAAAATTGTTACGTACCTATATTTCACTGCGTTGATTTTGAAAAAAAGTTCAAATTTAAATCTTAAATAGTTTTCCAAAAGTATCCTCGTAACTTTGCATACCAAGGAGACATTCAGAAAAGACAATTTAATAAGTTCTTGATGACGTACGCGTGTTGTCGGAGTGAAAGAGAAATTTAACCAACTGAAACCCATTTGAATAGGCCTACGCTTGTTATACCCAATTCTAAAGAATTCGAACGGGAGTAGAGTTCAGTTATTCAAGGACCTTGCTAAAAAGCAAGACTTCCTGTCAACTGTCACATAAGTTAAGATTACCCGCATTACTTTATACCTTTTGGAATCCCAATATTTTTGTTTTGTTAAAAATACAAAATGTCATAAAAAATGTTCCTCTGGTCAACTACATAGAAATTCAAATACAAGACCGTTCACACGCAAAATCAACCTCTTGAAAATGAGTAGAGTTATTTAAATAACAAATGCATACAGGTATGAAATGTATTTCAATGTTTCATTTGACCCACAAAATGTTGCAATAAAGGGTTTTGAATGGTTTTCATACCTACTGGACATACTGATCAACAGAAAAATTCAAACAAATGGGATTGCTGGAAATTTCCAAGTTGGCCACTGCGAACGTTCCGAAATCACTAAAACAGATAGAATTTCTTCAATAATTATGAGAGAAACATAATTTTAGTACACAGGTCAAGGTTTTAAAGGGTAAACAACCCTCTGCTATCTGCTATGACCAGTATTTGACACAAAATTTAAGATGACGCTGTACCGTCGTTATTTGAAACAAAACCCATGACTAGTCTTCCTGCAAGGAGATCACTTGCTGAGTCCTATATCGCTCGTTTCTTACTCTCAGTTTTGCTTATTTCAAACCTTTGTTACATAAGTGTGGGTGATTTTGTAGTGCGTTTCATAACTTGAGAGTTACATAGGGCACAAAATAAAGTCTGGGAACTTTCCTCTTTATCTTGTGTTGCCAACAAACACGGATTATTAATTAAACTAATTAGGTTACAGATTAATGTCGAGGACTTACAAGGTCTGCCTTGTATCCCGTTGGCACCATAGCGTCTAGATGTTTTGGGAAACACATATCTATTTTTAAAAGTAGTGTTATATCGTTTATAGGGATTTTTGCACGAGTCGTAACAACACGTGCAACGCAATTATTAATATGCTCATAAGCAATTGAAATCGAAATTTCATTTTAGAAAAGGTTTGACCACCCAACAAGCCAAAATAGGAATTTCGGGATACCTCAAACATCACCTTATTCTGAATTTCATAAAGGAGCATATTTAGAGCAAGAATAACTTGTATAGAAACTCTCAGGCGTCAATCTGTGTGACTTGTCGACGTTGTGCAGTGGCCGGTTTACAGGGGGGGAGGCAAGGGAGCCTGCTCTCCCCTAAAATTCTCCCAGATTCCATTTGGCAGTTTGGGGTTGCGAAAGTGTGACGGACGAAGTCCTGGCTAATCCTTTGCCCTGCCCCTCAACTCAAAATCCTGGATCCGCCCCTGTCGTGGTATTTCCAAACTTCACACAAGAATAGTTGAAAGCGTATCATCAACCATGGGTGCATAGTACATGGACATGTCTCCGTGTCTACGGGTATATTTGGTTGAATACGCCGAATTCGCCAGGTCAAGCAGCAAAGGCATCCGCTGCACAAAGCAGACGCAAATAGAGACTAAGTTCCCTAAATCTACTGCTTATTTATGGCCTTGTTTTAATACTGATTGCCTTTTTATGCTGTTTGAGTCTCCTAATTAAGTCATTTTTTAACTTTGATAGAAATCACGAGTGATTTTCTACGCTGAATTCTCAGTATTATTGAAAACAAGTAAGGATTTGTTCACACAACACCCCTAATTTATGAACTAAGCCTCAAGCTATTTTGACTGTATTGAGGGCTCATTTTTGGTTATATTATTAGAAAATGTCATTAGTCAAAGAGGAGCTCATAATAAAGATAACATGATAGCAAAAGTACTACATCTGTGAGTAAAGAACGAAGGAAATACGCAAAAGATTTTATGAAACTTAGTTGAGTCCCTATTTAGCACTGTTTCATGCAACCAGGTACTGATGACTCCTTCCGGTTTATAGGCCAATTAGACATCTTAGTCGCTTTACCCGGCAGAGACAGTCAAGTGCAGACTACGTCATCCATCAAATTAACCCCCTTCTTACAGTTCAACTCTGAATGAAGTTTAACCTACAATTTGAAAAAATGCCCAATTTTGGCAGATCCTTAATATTTATCCAGAAGATATACAACAACACAATGGACAGTGACTATTGTAGACACGATTTTTAAGACAATTTGGAACTTTGAATTCCATATATTATGAGTAACACACAACTGGACGTTTTAAATGATCAACTATAATTGTCAGGACCAATTAAATCATGAATGTTTCATGCATCCTTCAGAAAGCGAACTTTACCTGTGTGAAACCAGAATATGAGCCGAAACACACAGATAATATTTACATATCACTGCATTCAAATGATTCTGAAAGTGCTAAGGGATTTCACTAAAGCCCAAACAACGGCACAAGTTGAGTGGCACAGCTTTGTGCCAGTCAAATTCATTTCATGAGTACCCATACCTTAAGTAACTGCACTACCGCCGTCTGCCAACCTGTATAAGTAAATTGAAGATCAAGACAATTTAGCTTTACAAAAATGGCTTCAAATTGTTCTGCAAGATTAGAATTGACTTCTGAGCTTGTTAATAACTGAAAGCTAGTTATTGGTGTGACTCATTTTATACGCGGAGCATGATCTAGAGTTATAGTGAATTGGCAGATCTTTCAAAGTCAAGAAATCACTTCAAACATATAATGGATTGAGCCAAAACTTGATATCAGCTGTTATAACGATAAATTGGTATAAATCAGTAGTTACTTATTACTTTTTGAAAGAAAGAGGGATTTCAGCAGCTTTAATATGAAAACACTCTTGTTCACAAAAGGGAATCATTTAAACTGAAAATTGCGTTGCTTGGTAATGGAAGCAGTCAATAAGCACAATAAAACGGCTTTCAAAATTCCATTAGAATCGTCATTACCCTATGCATTTACAATTGTATAATACCTTAATATGTGACCTGTTTCATTGCCAGTCTAAACCAATCACCTAATTATTTAACTTGGCGGCCATTTTGTTCAAGAATTTTGAATTCGAAATGCATCTTCGAAACAGGGCTTAACAAATTCGGCATGCCCTGGCCAAAGGCCACGAGATTCGAAGAGGTAAGTCACGTGATGCTATCACACGATGCACTATATCTTGAAGGTAACGCAGCAAATGTTGACCAATTGACCAGTATATAATTTATCGCCTGTTGTAGGGACTACCTCTGAAAGGGGCACGGCAATATCAGTCAGCTTTGAATTACGCAGATTGTTTTAATTACCATCATTAAAACGGCAACCTTAAATTCTCTTAACCTGCTAATCAAAGGGTGAAAGTTCCGTCGTAGCTGAGGCGGCCGTAGGCAAGTTATTGCAAACGCGACGATGGGTTTTAGGAGAGAGAAAACGTTACTACCGTTTCAGCTACATGCAAGACCGGACACGACCTCTCATAAAACGAGCCCATAAGCTATGTTGTTATCAGAACACAGACTATTATGTATTGTTTTTTTTACCTAAAACAGATGCAAAATGTCCCTTCAAAGGATATTAAACCGTGTTCTAGAGTTTTAGAGATTCCACCCACAACTGCCTCTATCTCTTTCCGTCTGAAAATTAGGATCTCCCCTCAGGTACAGATACAATAGTTTAGTTAAAATGCATTCTTGGTGCGTCACAAAGTGGATCCCGTCGATAAGTACTCAGAAACTGTTAGTCACGCTTGAAGACTTTATAAACTGTTTTTAATAGTTCCCTGCTTTTGAGGGTTAACAAGTGTGACCTAGTCGTCGTTAAAGACTATAGAATGTGTTCCATTTCTTGTAATAAATATTTTCTGACACAGTAGCTGATTTCGCTCCATTTCTTCCAAAAATCACTATTACGTTACCATTTTACGATTCGTGAACAAAGTCTACAAATCCATCACAAAATGTTGTAGGAAGAGCGATTGAAGCGCCAATATTGTGATGTGCTAACCACTGCCCTGCACGTGCGCAAAATCAACAATGTTGTGGGATTGTTTTCGTAAACACACAAATAAACCAGTGATTGTTTACGTTTCTCAAGTTTACCATTAACCCAAACTGTTCGGTTTTGATATTTGGACCTATAGAATTATATTCCGTGACAAGTGAAATGAGATAGAAAACGTAAAATAGACAGAGAATAAGTAGATTGGACGCATTGATGGTCTTTGGTATATGTTAATAAGCAAAACAGAGTGAAATACCCTTTTAATGACTTAACACAAAATTGACGAAGAAGTCTTGTTTCTCTCACACACCGTTAGGCACGGAAAAAGACTATTTAAACCAAGCTGGCTCGATACTACGTTCATCAATTTCCGTATCTGACGTTGTCGTGTACATTACGACGTATAAAGATGCAAGCTTGTGCAACGAATTTACAACCAACTTCACCCCTCACCTTTTCTAACGGAACTTAAAGCAATAAAAAATTATAAGAACGTGGACGAACGTATGGAAGATTAAATTTCTTACCTCCACTGAGGTCCTTCGAAGAGCTTACTCATAGATAGTGTCTATGATTTCCCTGCAAGCCGTTTTTGAACTATCAATTGTCACTTTTTTAAGAATGATACTTGAAACATGACTTGTATATAGGTAGCACACTTTTCAACCCCTCATAAAATTCTTACCTTGAATTCCAGAAGAATGATTCAATATATTCCCCGACCTAATGCTTTTACACTGAGTGAGGTTTGCCTTTTCTTGTCACACAAACGAAAAGCTGCACACGCTGAACATTCGACAACACGTATTGTCAAACACAAGCGCTAATGCGACAATTTTATACATGTATGTACAGTGTTAGCTGTGGTTGGTCAAGAAGATCGTGTTGCAACATTGACAACATGCTGTATGGGACTTCCTTGCTTTGGTTGGCTGGTTGTGATGTAGTGTGCAAACTTGGAATATTAGACTGAACATGGAGCTCTGAGCTCGTTCAAGTTATCCTAAGATTGAGCAAGCAGTCGCGATTGTGGAAACTGTTAATACAAACATTCGTTACGTATCAAAAAACGACAGGTTCCCCCTGACTTTGTTCACATTTGAAGCTTAAAAGAGTAAAACAGCGATACAGTATTACTTAAGTTCAAGATTAGTTGAGCGATCCCAAAATTCCAAGTTGACGCATGCCTAACCATTTCATTTCCAGCACAACTTAGAAATATTATCCAAACAGAGAACGGACAGGGCATTTATGGACTTATGAAGTACAAGACTCGAGGATTTGAGATGTATTTTGATTTAAATGAACGGGAGATGCGTTCGAGACAACATTCAAGACGTAAGTGACTAACCGTAGAAACTCGAATCGTTAGCGCGGGAAATTTGTTGCAAGAAAACGTCGTACGGAAGCTGACGAATACTGCATCGAATCAGCGTCATTTAAATGTATTGTACCTCTTCAGTTATTAGAAACATTACACACATACCAGTCATGTAGAAGTTTTTTAGATAACCTCTGACACTGTGGCGAACCGTATACTACGTGGGACCGGGAACATAAACTTTGTTAAGAGCATTTTATGGGGATTCAGAAAAAGTTGATAAAATATAGCCCTTGGGTACATGAAGGCCAGCAACTCCGTTTCCACAGCAAATCAGGAATATATAGTATATATGTATTGAACAAATTAACCAGATTCGCTCTCGAATTTTTTGTCGCCTGTCTGTTGCGCCGACATTTTGATTTCACATCAAATACATCTACTGGTGAGACCTAAATTTTATTCATACGGGTCGAATGCTCGTCCCTTAAAATCATGCTCTAGAACCAGAATTATATCTGTATGACAATTACTGAAGATTTTGATTTTCGAAACGTCGGGGTGACTTCTTTGGGTATGACGTATGTTTAACTAATTTCCGGTGGTCAGATTTTGGTAGACTTTCCAGTTGTAAACTGTTGTGGGTCTTTGTCATAAATAGATCCGTTCAATTAAGGCCTTAAACTGTTAAATGCCTTTTGCTTGAGGAAAGTCGCTCGATGTTATTGATAATCAAAGAAAGGATAACTACTTTTATCG
This sequence comes from Phoronis australis, assembly GCA_002633005.1. Classification (NCBI taxonomy): domain Eukaryota; kingdom Metazoa; phylum Phoronida; family Phoronidae; genus Phoronis; species Phoronis australis. Next base: position 596,861 of record NMRA01000088.1, read on the forward strand.
TCAGGTTTTCGTCACTGACAATAATGTTTTAAAAGACATATCGACGACCTGATGAAAGACCGTCAGTTGGCAACAACTTTTTCGCTCTACGAAGACTAACTAAAGTCAAGCGGAAACAACGTTAGACTATGCTCATGGCATTTGGTTCCTGTGCCATCGGAGACCATATTGTGTACAACTAATTGCCTGGCTGGCAATAAAGAGGCTAAATCACCACAGGCATATCAACTATGCACCCTGCAGCATTTTTAAGCAGAAAGAGAAGGTTATTACGCGCTATGGGTATGCAGGGCCCTCGATGCCTGAATATTGGTACCCAAATATCAGCCTCGTTACCCTGTGAAAAACAGTTAAAAATCACATAAATTCCCCTGTCCATGACCAAACATTTCCTCGAAAGACCATTCACATCAGATGGTTTCATTAACACTTCACCTGGGACTTCCCCATGTTCACGGTCACGCTTTGCATTGAACAGCATCTGGTTTAGTTTATTGTAAGAAAATGGGTGATCACATAGTATTCAGCGAAGGAAGTCACTCATGGGAGATTTTTATTCAGTACTCGACACCCCTTCTACAGTCTACTTAGTCTAGTTCCAAGAATAAAAAAACGAGTAGGTGGGTGGTCTACTCTGAACAGCCAAGGCAACGCTTTGAAACCATCAGAAATAATGACTGCATTACGAGCACCCACTGGTTCTCAACATCCGGGACCCCTGCAAGTGATTTTTGCATACTTTGGTAATGGTCCGTTACAGGAGTAGTTCTGACTACTTTAGGCAACGAACGACGTGGGGCGGCAACCAGGGTGGGGGTACTGGAGGAGTGCAATTGGTGGTGACGGGATTTTCTCATTAAAAACTGTATGATCAGGAACCACATCACCTTTCCCGCCCCACAGGTGAGCGACGGAAGCTGGTCCTGGCGTGTCAAGGTAAACACAAATAATACAATGTATCTAATTTATTCATGCTTCCTTCCTATTCCTTTTTCTAGTACTACGAATTATTTACAAGGGACAGACATCTATCATAACGTCACTGACAGAATATGTTGTGAAAGTCTTCGTTGAAATCAACAAATGCGGTACGTTGTCAAGCCAAATTCCTGGGAGGGCAACAGCACATACGTGATAAACTGATAAGCTTTCGAAACTTGAAGATGAGTCCTTGGATCCGTCTAATCTTGTCAAGGACTAATTACGTTTTATTAAGAAGTAGTCATAAAGTAGTGTATGCAAAAATCAATTTTTCACGTTCCGAGCGTTTCTTGCTGGTCCAGCTTAGAGCTGGAACGCTTTCCCCAATATCATGTATGCATGCAAACTGATCGCAATTCATATACTCATATACATGGAATTTGACTCAAATTCAATTGATGAGCTGCACTTTATATTTGGTTTTTCATTATACGATTTACTCAGAACAAATTTAGTCTTAACACTTATCTTCACGTATCTAACTTTCCAGACTGGAGCAGAGTAAAGAGATTTAAGTTATTATTTCAACATTTTTCTAGAAAATTTGCCGTATTTGGTAAGTGCGCGTGCTAGCATAGGTGTACTTATAGTTACATTTGATTTATTAATTATTATTATGTGTCATCGTGAAATGACAAATCAGCCCAATTGGGCCTGAGTACAGGGTGTTATTACAATTCATATGTTGTCGAAATTATGAACAGAGTACCCGTTATCATAATTAATACAACTACTACTGTATAGCACAAAGTAGGAACTTATGCAAATACATTCGAAGGCAAGATTGTTACAAAAGCTAAACCTATTGGTCTATCCAGGATGAATGATAGAAAATAGTACGTATGTCTCAGCCTAATAACAGCAGAATCCCGTTTGATCTTAAACTGTCATTCTCAGATAAAACGCGTAAGCTCTCGAGATTGTTTTCCCGCACTGCCACTCACCTGTTCGTGTACGCGTGTGTTGGCTATCTAAGTATTCTCGTGGTCGCGTGTCTCTTGACCTACATGTACTTACAGCAAGTGGAAAGGATTCCGCACAGAAAATAAACAAATAATAGGACGGCCAACCGGATTCTTTATGATTCCAGTTTCTTTAGATATCTGTTTACGCTTAACAACTGTTGATTACTTTCCAAAGAGAAGTACTCGGTAAAGATGTTGACCGAATGTTGATAGAATGGTTTAAAGCCTCGAGCAAACGCAATCCAATTACCATATGTCCGTATGGAACTTAAGCAATACGGATAATATTGCACGACAAAAACAACCAAGCGCTAAATTTACATGTGCAAATTTTTGTATTTTCTTCACGTTACTTACGAAACAACACAATGAGAAAAATGAAGGACCAAGTCCATTCGTGGCTTACTCAGTGATCGTATACTCTCCTAAAAGTGCTCTGTCTTTGCACAAAGCGAACGCAGTTGGAACCAATTTCCACAATAAGGGCCAGTGTATCCGCGCAATATTGCACTACTGTAAAAACCAAGCGCCAATTAGGCCCATATGCATCGTACAGACTGCGCAATACAGTGCCCTCTAGCTCCGTCTAACGCCGCGCAATTACATGTCATTTACGAGAATTCGTGTATAATATTGACTCGAAACTAACCGCAGCATCAGCAGAGCATGTCACAATGTCAGCTGCACAATATTGTTTTTGACAAAACCACTGACTACAGGCCATTACAGCCATGATGATTTGAACATGTTTCCCTGCCAACGAGTCTCAAATGCCACTCTAGTTGTCGTTTGAAACTTAAACTACAAGCACTGAATAAACATAACAAGCTTTTAACGTCTTTGTAATCGCTGTGGAAGCTGCCCCGGTTGCCGCGTACCACCTGAATCCGGCGAGAACCATTTGTCTGTGAATGAAAGACTATTTTTAGAGTAGCGTGGAGAGTAATATATTTGACCCTCTTTTTCACTCACCTCTGGAAGATAACTTTATCAGCAAAGCTTTCCTGATTTCCCCGTCGATTGTCAGTGAGTCTGTTCACATACTGGATGGCTAAAAGGCTTGTTTCAGGCTGCGAAACAAATCAATCCGAATCAGCTTTAGACAGCACTTCTTGAGAGCAGGCGAGTTTCCTTAATTAACCATTCGCATAAAATATGCATAGGCCTACGCTCTATGTGTATGTGTGCATATCCAAGAGATTGTCGAACAACAAAACTAACATTACAGGTTGATCAAGCATATATCCAGCGAGACGATGCGCTGTAGATAACCTTCCAACCACAAACCGTTCGTGTTCAACGTCCCTCGCTGGCGCGTTAGCAACGACAAAAACCTTTTGACATTTCTGACGCACTCTCGCTAACTGAACCAGCTCCAAAACAAAATGGCGTCTACGCTCGAAAAGACTCACGGCCGCACGGCAGCCCGCGTATTGATTTTATTCTGTTATGCCTCGGCTCAATGAACGCTGGTAACCGGTTACCATGGTTACATAAAACTTCGCTAAGTCAAGACTCTCCGTATTATTCGTGCGCGTAATCATATGTCAGCTGAGCAAAATCAGAGCTACGCGCGGTTTCGTTTTTAACTTACGAAATGAATTGCCGGAAATTTATTCTTGTTCATTTGAGTATGTAACACCGTAGAACGTAGGCGGTTAAGTGAAATTAGATTTTATTACGTTTTCATGGTGAAATGAAAACGAACGTTCTAATGGGCATTCAATTTTGACAGTGTCGCATTTCTAAACACAGGGTCGAGCCGACATTTGCCCGCAACAACGTTCAATAATTCCCAGCTCACCGTGCTGCAGCAGTAAAGACTCTCCCTTTCAACTCAAAAACGACTGGTGGATATTTACTCCTAATGCAATCTCCATAGAGTGTCACTTATGCATCGACAGGCAAACACAGCTAGCTGTTCTTTAACATGCGCGCACCCAGCCTAAAAACGGGGGGGTGAATTTTTATGAATGTGGACGTTTTACTACGATTCACGGGTTACGTTCGGAGTTATTATGCATTTATCGATTTCCGGTAGTTCCTGCTGTTTATGGACTTTTGTCTCGCTTTCTGCTTTGTTCGGAGTTTTTGTTTCTCAGAGGCGGACCTTTTTGCCCACTTTGCTCCCCCCCACCCTGGGTACGTACATGTTTACGTCACATAAGCAGCGACAATGAAACATGATTAAAATGTGCAGATATTAACAGAATTACACACATTTATCTCAGACAACATTTTCAACAATTGTTCGGATTTTTTCATCAAGAATACGTCAGTTTTACTACGTGAATATATTTTTTCTGTTACTTTCATTTCCCCAAACATTTGCGACGTGAGTGACTCGCCGTGATACAGCTATTGAACTTGACCCATGCACCGCCACACTCGCAAGCTCACTTAGCACGCTATGTTATTTTAGAGTTCAAGCATTCCGTCAGAAATACAAAAACTTTTTTAACAGTTATCCCCAAAAATACATGCATTTCGATTAGCAGTTATAACTATCAGGTTCCAGGTTTTCAAACAGGATTTGGCAGTTTAAGAAATTATGCCGACTGTAAACTTTTGAGACACAGAAGCGAAGAGTCCAGCGCTCGATTTTGTTTCAGAATGCTTATTCTAGACAATGTGCTTCTGCTATTCACGTCATTTTACCTTACATACTCTCAAAAGAATTCGTCCTTAGTTTTTTCCGCCGACTTTGATCCGATCAGCAACAAATACCTCCATGTCCAGTGTTCGAGCTTCAGCAAATAAATGTACTGGCCAGCCGGGCCAGTTACTTGAATATGAGAATACATCCAGATACGGCCTATGTGTGAATGTTTACTGACCCGGCCGTAAATCCACTGACCCCAGGCCACAGGGCCAGCGTGTATTTCGAACGCTGCCCACGTCCGTCATTTTCACGGAGCTCAAAAAGGAAACAGGTGAAAAAGTCGCCGCCTCGATTTCAGTAGTCTTGAACTGGAAGCCTTTGTGAGGAATCGGCGGTTTGTGATAAAATCACAAAAAACACGTTTTGCTGTTTTGTGGTTCTGGTAAACGGGCAGATAACTTTCAAAAGTCAACTCTATCCAAAAATATCGCCAAAAGGCGTTTTTGCGGTCGAAGAATCAGTCCTTTTGGATACGTTTTCCTTCGAAATAGTTCACATTAATTTCCCGTGCCCTTAAAACGCAATTTCCTCTCAGACTGGGCTTTCCTTTTCAGACGAAGCTTAATGACTCTCGATCGGAACAATAGAGCCTTAATCATTCCTCTAATTAATAAAGATAAATAACGGACTTCTCACGGTTTATCAGATCATTGTGATTTGTACTGTATTAAATCGATTAAAGTAGTTCCTGCACCTAGATTTTACTTAAATACGTCCGCCCTTGATTGAACTCTCCTCTTTCAAAGAGTAGAAAAATGCATGACAGACCTACTTTTCAAAATGTCAGCCAATCCCGAATTGCACTGATATTTATCCTTTCTGCCAATATCTTGGTATCACCCTCGCAACTCAAAATGCAATAAAACAAGTTTGCCCGCATTACAATGATCGATTACATACGTGTAACAATTAGGATATTAGGTAGCCACTAGTACAAGGAGCAGGAGACGCAACCAGTAAATACCTTAGAATGGATGAGAGTGGAATTGATCTAACCTAAGCTCCGACCCCCTTGCGAAAAGTCACGTGACACCCGACGAACAAATAATGAGTTTTACCCGACAACGTGCTGTTTGTCTGGTAAAATGGCGAATTGGAAACGAAGGTGTGTCAAGAATGCTGCGTTCTGATTGGTCAGTTAAGCCGTCACTCAAAATCTTGGCGATAAGTCAATTGCGCTATATCAGGGTGAGCCTATTTGTCCCTTAAAGTGCTTCGAACCATATCAGATTTTATAGGCATACATAAACGGGAACTTCATGTTATAAACATTTTTAAGAAAAAACACTGATCTTTAAGTTTTCAGTAGACTATGTCGTAAACTATGATTTTAATAATAGCTTTTGCTGTTAAAGGGACATTCTCGGCGAAAAAAGTTCTTTGACATAAATCAGCAGTAGTGAGGAACAGAACATAGTAGCAACCGAACGAAGCCGAACGCAGCCGATTGTTCTGCCTCTGAGCCAAATCTTACATACGTTAAAAGCAGAGCATTCTAAGGTTACAGATAATATCGACAGCGGCGAGAATTGGCGAGTTGAAATAAAATCTCAAAATCACAACGGATTTTGCTGTTTTGTACATGTAGTGAAAAAAGCTAATAACTTCAAGAAGTCTGTTCCATCCACCAATAATCTTCGGATACGGAGCTTGAGACGCATCTATCATTTTGGGGTCATACGTCGAACATAAAAATGTTTTTTCAATCGCAAAACGATGATGACCCTTTATGGTTACGTAGGGCCTAGTTGGCAAGTCTGCGTGGTCAAATATTTTCAAGATTGCTGATTTTAACTCAGTAGAAGTACATGTTTTATAAACACAGAAACCTGTAGAATTTAATTACTGTCTTTTTACTAATGTTGCCGTGAATTGGGTCAGGTGACCGTATGCTTTAATAAAATTTATCAAAACAGAAAGATAAACACTGATAGCAAAACAACGGTATCAACATGATTGAATTTTATTTGAAATAAATGTTAGATATGCGATCTCAAAACGCTGTTACGTGTTTCTAAATACCTTTTCGTTTTCGTTTTATGCAAAAACATAGATAATAGATTGTTTGTGAAAACCACGACGTCTTGGTCATTGATATAGCCCCTCATACAAAGGTGTTACATTTTAATACAACTCTTTACAGGGTTGGGAGACTGCATAAAACACATATGAACCCAGAAAGCCATTTCTGAGATATGATGTTCCGAAGTTAGTCAAATTTTAGCATTTTGCTCGTTACCTACACATAACTTTAATCCCGCAGGTATACCACCGTTGCCAATGAGATATTGTACAGTGTAGCCTTTGTATACAAGCGCCTGTTCATTTCTTGGGCTGGCTCCTAAAGTTAGTGCTCTTTTCAAATATGCAACATTCTCTTATTGCAGGCAGTTATATCTTTATTTTCCACTGCTGTTCATGACGTCTCTTCGAACGCATCAGGTATGCGCTAAATATGTCAGTTGCTTGTGATGACTTCTATTTTCAGGGCTTTTCGTTTTCGACGCTTTTAGTAGATTTGAACATCGATTTGTCTGTAGTACGTGGATCGATTTACAAGAAATTGTGCACACTTGTTTTATGGTTGATATGGCCGAGAGAAGAGTGTCTAACATTCTTGATTTTCTTTCGCATGACGGAGATGTCAGTCGACACACACCGAAACTTGGGACGATGCCTTATAAAAACGGGTGTCTCTGTTGTTTAAGGGTAAATATCAAATCAGAGAAATAATTACATGCTTATTAATTATAGGAATATGCAAATATAGCTCGAGCTCAAAGTTGCGTGCAATTTGGGTTTTTAGAAATTCATGTTCAGTTTAAAAAATGACGGTCTTGTAATTGTTAATGAAGATTTTCCAGACTTCAAGGATTCAGAAAACATTAACTCTTACGGGTTCAAAATACACAGTTGAAAACAATTTTTTGATGAAACGTGAAAGGATTTGACGAAGGTTGACATTTAGCTTTTACGTTTTTGCGAACACAAAAATCTGCAACGCCAAGACAAAACAGTTTTGATACGGTTCGACAATGTAAAATGCCACCTATGAGATCCACCTTGGACATAGATGTAGTGCGAAAGAGAAAACAATAGAACTGCTATCTTCTAACACTCCTGTAGATGTAGGTCTGTTAGTCTTTATTACTTTTCATCGGCATTTTTACTACTCGCAGTCACAAGGAGAGAGTAATGTTGGGGTCAATGATGTCCTGCCAGATTGACAGACCGTTTTAATTTTTAGATGAGCGCTTCCAGTGTTGTGTCTCTACCCGGTTCCACACGTATTTTTGCACTGCTATCTCTTTGCTGGCGTGTTTCCCTGTGAAAACTGTCTGCTCAATGTCCTTACGCAGAGCATAGTCAAGCTGAGCAGGTTAAGACAAGAAGACAATTCCGGGTACTACTGTTTGGCTGTGCCAGGTGGTAATGCTGACAACAGCTGCTCCATCGAAGATGGTTATCTCTGTTGAGCTGATGTTTGATCAATAGTTCCATTAATCTTACTAAGTCAGCTTTCGTAACAGAGTACGAGGACCATGCGTCTGAGAGAGAGATGGAAAGGCGTGATTGCCGTGGGCAAAGCGAGGTCATCTAAATCAGCCCTTGCACATCTGTAATGCGATGAACAATGCAGTCGTCACATAAATTGCAAAGCAATGGCGTAATTTAAATGTACGGGTATGGAAACAAGGAGTTTAAAATAAAACAATTTATCTTGCTGTCCCAGAAGCTGAAATGCATTTCATTTTACCTCGCCCCGCATTAGTTCGGAGAGTTTGTGCATCATCTCTGGCTGCCTGTAAATTGCGGTGGCCTTGACTTCGTATTCAATGTCATAGCAAGAAATACAACGATTTCACTTGGAAAATGTTCTTGGTGCGATATCTCAAGAAGGAAAGCTTTACATTCGGTTCATATACCGAGATGTACTGTAGAAGGAGCATCTCCAGGATCATTCAAATTTGGAACACTGGGTCTAAGTCTTAACGAGAAAAACAAGTTTTTACTTAAAATATGTTGTTAATGCGTTATCTTAAAAACGATTAAACTTTTCATTCAAGTGTTTGAATTTTTGTAAAGCGGTGTTGGGGTGCATCTCTAAGAACCAGTCAGATTTGAAGACATTGACCTCGTTTTCAAGGTCATAACAAGACATTTAAGAGTTCCACTGGGAATATGCTGTATACACCCAGTGGCGGATCTACGGTGGGAGGGGGGTTCAGGGGGCTTAAACCCGGCAACTTACTGAAAACGTAGATCCATCACTGACACCATATCTCAAGTAGGGAGCTTTAACTGGAAGTTTGTTAATATTTTCCAAAGTATGGTTGGAGCATTTCCGGGCGCAAGCCAGCATTAGTGGCCTGACCTCATTTTCGCAATTGTAACAGGAATATTAAAAGTTGTACTTGAAAAAACGTTGATGCTCGATATCTCAAGAAGTAAACGTTATATCTCGTTCATATTTTGCACCGAAGTGTAGGTAGGGCATCCCAAGCTGCCGGGAAATTTGGCGACCTTGATCTTGTTTTCAAGGTCATATCGAGAAATGTTGAACCTATATAACATTATACCCTGCAAAAAGTAGAATGTTTCTTGCGAAATTTCTCACTTGAAAATTTAAGGCATTGTAACCTGTTGAATTGGGTCTTCTAAATCACCATTAAAATGATTAAAATTATTTTTCCAAATAGTTGCGTGGAGCATGATACGGATTTTACTGCTATTGCTTAGTTTTATTTTTCTCTCACAAATAAACTTCGAGTATTATTTCATTTGAATTCGTTGAAATGAAATGACACAATGCAGATGTCCAGTGTAGCTTGCCCCAGGGACAAGACGATAGGGCACAATAATCGTAGTTAAACTTGTGCACAACCAGCCTTGCAAGTTATCCTGTCTCTCTCCGAGGTCATGTGCAACTTGTACCCCCATCAGCTTGCCCATCCCAAGAGCTCTTGTGGACAGAATCGGTGTCAAGCAGGAAGAACTCGATCACCAGCCAACACATTAGTAAAGCTCTGTTCACACGAGTACATTCATACCGCGACACATGTTCAGAGCAACTTTTTATTTATCTTCTCTGTCTTCACAACGGTGACAGGTTGGTGTGGTAGCTCTAGTGATTCGGCAAATTGACCCTGGGAGTCTTGCGCCGGTGCAACCTGCCGTCGCGAAACAGTTCTTGGTCTCATTAAATCTGTTAATACCTCAATTAATTTTGTGTATTACTTAAATTTAGGATGACGGTATTACAAACGTTTCCTGACAGATCCAATAAGCTATACGTATTCAAACATTACATGTACTTACACAAAGATTTCAGAATTGCTCATGTGTACACGTGTTCTAAGGGATTAGCCGATAAACCCACCGACTCTCTAATAAGGTGGCAGACAGAACGGTGAATTATTAAACAATTATTGTCATAGTGGACATTTACCAAAGCGGATACAGCAAATTTATAATCGATTTATTTCTCTGCATTCAGTTACTGCCGTATATATTCAATAAAGTTGATGCTCACAGGTGGGATTTTCCCTCCGTGAACACGCAATCAAAAACGAAGCTTCGCCCATCAGAAATATACTAATAGGGTAATTGAAAAAAACAACCGTAGTTACATCTTACATGAACAGTGTATAAAAGCCAATGAGTACTAATATATGGTCTTGATTTAGTAAACTGTATCAGTTAAACAATTCACTCACATTTTAAAGTCGTGTTAATGCTCACTAAGGTTCTATGCAGTTCGTGAAACAACCGGTAGGTGACAGTGTTGACGTGGCCACGTGGGTGGAGGCGCAGCGAGGTTGCGATCACCCTGTTAATTGCAACAAAGCATTCTCCCAGTTCGAAACTCCTTTTAACCCCGAGTCACACGTTCATTCTAAACTATCCCCAGGTTACAACACTTTTTAACCTCCTAGTTGTAATTTCTGCGCTCGCTGTTAGTGACACACGCAAGTGTGACTCGAGTGAGTACAAAGTGGATTTGAATTGGAGCAACAGCTTACACTGTAGGTGTCTGCATGTAGGTCCTGTTGCTCGTAAGAGTGGCAGTGGGAGACCAAAGATTGCATGTTTGGAAGAAAACGATGGTGGTGTTGAGGAACTGATTGAATACAAGGAGCACAACTCGGGGAATCACAAATCTATGAGAGAAGTCGCAAGGGATTTACAAGTGAACAATTCTGTGCAAAGAATGGCTAAAAATGGAGTTAAAACTGGAGAAAGCCACTCCAAATTTTACCAAATTGAGTGGCCTCCGCTCAGTCCTGACTGCAATCCAATGGACTGTGTCATATGAGACTCTCTGAAGGAGAATTTACCGGGGAATGAGAGGCAAATTGACTGAGCAGGCGTTAAAAGATAGCACAATTATGCCACGGGAGGAAATCTAGATGGAATATATACGGAAAAGCATTTTTAGTTGGAAGAAACGGCTCCGTTTAGTCGTGGAGGAAGATGGAGGCCACATTTAGCATAGACTGAAATAAGCGAGCTTCCCTTTGATACTTTATTATTGACATGACGTTTTTAATTGGACAATACTTGCACAATACCGGAGTTGGAACGCCGCCATATTGGAAATGGGTCAGAATGTTGCATTGTGGTTAATGCGTATTGTTCAGTAAACAAGTACGTCGGCAAGCGTGTGGGCGAACCGACCACAGGGAGGTTATACGTGTTGTGTGCCTGACTGCTATAATAACAGTTAGCGAGATAAAGAATTTAGCTACTATCTGTTTCCCAAGGATGCAAGAACTGTGTAAAAATGGGTCAGAAACATCGGTAGAGCTGGTAGCAAAGGCCGTTTTAGTCAATTGTTTCCGACTTCGTGGCATAAAGTATTCAGCGCTCATTTTGAGGCAAGAAAACGCATCCAGGAAACTGCCCAACAATATTTCCCTTGAAAGAAACAGCAACAAATACTCCATTGCGGAGGTTAGTGAAAAAAGAATTGTTTTCGCTTGACTAGAACCAAGCCATCCTGAGCAATTTTGAGAATAATGCCTCTGCACAATCACCTGTTACGTCGACTCACTTAACGCACACTATGCATTAACGTGCTAAGACAAAGTCCAGAATATTATTATTTACTTTCTACGAAATTGTGGTGCACTGCTATCAAAATTCGTTGTTATATTACGATCATTTTTCCGAAAATTGTGCTGAAATCCCAGGGCGAAATCTCGCCGACAGATGCGTAGCTGCCGGTCTCGCAATCGTCGATAGGGCAACTTGAATTCTTGAATAAGAATGCAGTTTCGACTCGACAAATTACCTGAAATCCTCCTTCCAAATAGCGTCTCTAAGATTCTAAAGTTCTTGTGGAGTCTGGATTAACTGCAGATTAAGTCCAAATCTGCGCTAGATTGTAGCCCGCAACACGAGAAAAATCTCTGGAGGAACACACATGTTGTTGTCACGTGACATTTGTTTTGAAGTTTGTATGCGTGTGTGTGAGAGAGTAAGCGTGCGTGTGCTTGTCATCAGAGTTCATTTGCCAGAGTAAATGCGATGTAAGGATCTACATGTAGATGTGCATTGTAATCAAAGAAATTAAATCAAGCAGTAAAGCATAGCGTGTTTTAATATTTAACACTTGCTGGACTCATTTGCTAAAAAAACGTTCGAGAATTGTTTCGGTAAGACCGATATGTCACTCATTGAGTCGCCGGGTGAGTGGATGCGTGACCGTAGTGTAACAGCTATTTTCCGGAACATTCGGGGTTTAAGGGTGCGAATGTGTTCACTATCAGTGGGTCATTTTGACTTTAAAAACACGAATTATGATCAGTTAATTAATTTCTCTTAAAAGTAATGCAAAATTTTTTACGGAATTAGTAACTTTCGGAAATTAGTGCCAATATTTATTTCTTGCCAATGCTATGTTACCCGTTTCATGAATAGATAGTTCCCGACTAAATGTCTTCGATGACTGCCGGTACAGTATGCAGCGCGCGCTTCTTGGCCGCGTGCTAACACTGGTCGAGTTTTTTTATTAGTCTTCGATTCACGGTTTTCACATGTACAAAGAAGTTTGGATTCCTGTTGAAGCCGGAGGAGATCTGTACCGGAAAGATAAAATACAATCCCGCTGACAAGTACGCTGCGTCTGTTTTCAAAGTCCAGACCGTACTCAGGGGCAGATTCCTCTCAAGAGCAGCAAAATTTGCGTTCTTTTTGAATAGCGACTTAAGTTTGAAGTGTACATATACTGGCATAACGGTGTGACACCTTTTTGGGACACCTGATGTGTGTGTGCTTGTGTGCGTGCGTGCGTGTGTTGGACACAGACCGGGGTTCGCCGAGTCCCTTGGGCGTTCTTATAGTAGATATGTACCTTGCTTTGTAGTTTTGGTACATCCTACACCACATAAACCGCCGTATGGGATAACTTTGGATCTGGTGCCATGTAGGCTACGTATGTCCCTGTAGGCTGTTTATTGGTACTTTGGTACCTGTTCGATATGTCACTACCCTGTTTACACATCTGTGGCGTCGTGTAATTGAACCAATTTTCCTGTTTGCCACTGCGGAGCTGTTCACTATCCTGTTTTCACCTCTGCTGTCCTTTTTGCCCCCACGAAGCTGTTTATTGATTCGTAGGTAGGCTACATGTTCGTGTTCAGTTAAGACACTACCCTGCTTACTCATATTGCTTAGAATTGCTTTTGTCTTTGCAGTTTTCCACTTCTTGTTGTATGTGTTACAGGCGCCTGACCAATCATAATGTGCCGCGTCATACAACTGTTTGTCGCCTAAGTCAGTGCCTGTGTCCACCTCCAGACATCAACAGCCGTTACGTCTCCGCTTTCGGGCCCACAATGCTGAATTATCTATAAGATGAATAAGCTACTGCTTGGGGCCACATGCAAAAGAGGCGCCCACCTTGCAGAACGGGGCGCAAAGCTAATTTTCATTTGCGGCATTTCAGCGAGTAGTTGCGCCGAGAATGCGGTAGAATGCAAAACTCGGTGAGGCTGTAAATAGTAAACAGTCTATGGTGTACGTATATTGTTGGCCGATTACTTCATGAGCCCGATTGCAGAAATCATTCTTAACCCAACCAGGAAACAGGAATGATGACAGTTGTAAATAATTAGATTAGTAATAAATATTTACGACCATTATAAATGATGACAGAAATAAATCAACCAACGAGAAGCTATGGATAATTATAATAATATTTAAAACAGTCAATGGATATCCATGACATTGATAAATCAACCAGTCCGTAACCAAGCATAATGGAACCAATAACTATTTATAACAACACTATTAAACCCGACTCAGGTTGCTCTTGGCCAGCCATATACGTAAAAGTATTGCGTGCTTACACCTACATGTACATGTACAATAGTCTCGCATGCGCTAGGAGTGGGCGTAAAGAGGTGTCGAACTCGCTAGTACTAGTAGACACAAACATAACTGAGGGCCACCATACCACACGAGATGTTAACCTTAGAATGGACGTCGATACTCAGGTGGTTAGCACGTTTATAGGAATGCCTGAACGTGCCTTCTGTGAAGTTAAAACTGGCCAAACACTCTGGATTGATTAACTGCCCAGCTTCCAAAATCGATTAATAAGACTCTATCTCAGTGAGCCGCGGGAGATGTAAAAAAAAATAACGCAACCATCTACGGTGATATTAGAGTCGTTATCAGCATCGAAATTCAGTTACACCCCAGGTTTGAAAGCGAAAGTTCTATCCACGCTTAACACTTTTGCGTGGTATAGAATAAGATTTCTTTACATGACATTCTTTCGCGGTGTCAGGAAGAATGAATTGCTCGCATAATCAAATAGAGCAGTACGGTAATGTGTTGGAATATGTTGATTTGGTTATAATGAATACAATCGGTTGTTTTTGTTTTTTTTTCTCTTTTTGTTGAGGCGCAATGAAATGATGAGTGTGTTGTTGGTACGTAAAGTAGTCTAAATGCACGTGTGTCGCCATCTCGTGGTGAGATAGCGAACCAACCGATCAGGCAGAATGTGTTTTACTCTATTTAGTAACCAAGCGCCATAAAACTATGGACACAACAGATTAATTTGAAAACTACAACGAACTACGTATGCCTCAGTACAAATTAGCCCAGATTACTGAGGGCCCCGGACTTCTGATAGCTTGGGTGCCCAACAATTCAACCACGACGTGACAGGACAAAACAGACATAGCGTCAATGTTGCCTCTTCGGATCCGTTCCTCATCATCGCCCAACCATCTCCACTCATCTAAAATTCTACCTCCCACCCCAACTCACCCTCCACCATCCATATGCCTTTCTCGGCCAGCAACTTTGTATTTTTTATTATTTTCAATGATCATTTGCGGCAGCCTAACTCTCCTTCCTGTTTTTGTAATCGGAGGGTCGCTTACGCATAATCTATGTTCGTCACCGGACGCATGTCGAACATAAAACTTGATATTGGTTAATTATGCGAAAGGAAATGAAGGATGCAACGAGGGCAGACAACAATCACCCACGTGTGCTTAAACCACATTGATGATATCACACAATAGATACGCCCTCATTTTGTTTGATACGATTTCATGTATTTTGGTAATGAATGGCTACCAACCTGATATCCATCTGATCACCATTCAGTTCACTATTCATGGAAAACACATTTGATCCGATATCATTACCAGGAGTTAAGACATCATATAAATCATCACCTGTACCCTATGTACACACCCTGGTTTCAGATGCTGGCGGTGCGCGCCGGTTATTTGGTCCGCTCAAATCAGCGTTGTTACTAGCTTGTGCTTCCCTTGTAGATAACATACTGACAGAAGTCTCCTGCGGCTTGGCTAACTACCACCGGCAATTCGATTCCACGTTCCCACTGAAACATTGCACCTGCGAGCCCTTGTATTCGGGTTCAGAGACAAGAGGACGCATTGCTCAGGTTAAAACACGCTCTCTCAAGTCCGCCTGTGTCAGCCTTACCACAACCTACGGTAATTTTGTTTTGAATTTGTGACGCAAGTGGTATTTTAATACCACTATAGTAGTCCGATTGCTCTGAAACTCATCGTCATCTGTTGACATCTCTATAGAAGACCTTCTGCCAAATTTCGCAAAGATCCTTCAAAGAGTTTTAACTCTAAACCTTTAACTTTAAAAAGATACAGCCGTAAATGCAAGATAACCAAAATTGTCCCCAAGTGACACCAGAATAGTCAAAAACATCCGAAAATCAACATCAGACAGGGTCTTCGCATCAGGAACACAACCGCCTATTTTCATAATCGTCCTTTTAGTGGCTTGGCAGATAGAGAGGCAGACGTCAAAACATACTAAAAAAATTGTACTTGCTACCAGTTGGCGCAGAAAACATCGAATCTGTCCGAAAAGGAAAATGCGTTGTAGTCATAACCTATTTGCAGAATTTCATGAAAATACATAACTGAAATCCTAAGATACAGAGGCAAACATAAAAAAATGCTAATAGGGGGCACAGTGGTATCTTCGTCAGTTCGACACACGTTACTGTTTGTCCACGGCTTCATGGGAATACATCTTTCAAACTTTACAAACTCCTTCAAAGGGTTAAGGAAATTTGCGCAGACGCAAAAAACGCCACCAGGGGCGACACAGCAGTCGAACCAGTCCGAAAGTGAACGTCAGCCGTAGCCTTCTCATCAGAAACACATCTGTAGTATTTTATGACGATCCTTTGAGCCGTACGGCAGACAGGACGCGAAAATTGCAGAAATGTCTACAAAGTGGCGTAACATTCGTCGAATCCGTCTGAAAATGGAATGGCGTCATTGCTTCCCTATTAAAAACCTATTTGCCGAATTTCATGAGAATCCGTCAAGGAACTCCGAAGATACAGAGGTAAACGTAAAAAATAAAATTGCCACCAGCGGGCACAGCCGTATTCGGGTCGGTCCGAAACTCGTGCTCGTCGTTTGTCAAGTACATAGGAACACACCTGCCAAATTTCAGTAAGATCCCGTGAGGATTTTAGGAGATACAGACGCCGGACGCCCAGACAGAGCTGACGGCAATATGCACCCACATATAAATATCTTGGTGCATAAAAACTACCCATCAAGGGAGTTCTAAGTTAAATCGGCGGCGAACGCCGGACGGGTGGGCGGACGTAAATGTGGTCTACAAATACTGTTCATGTCGGTGCTTTCACCAAGAACACCATGATCAACGTCAAGTGACAAATGCTATAACTCTGTTGTTTCTAGTCTCTGGTTCTAATGCCTTTTCATAAGTTCATAAGTTTTTTTGTAACGGACGACTGGTGATGGGTTTAGGTAACAGACGCCAAGACTAACATTATTTTAATGGACTCGAAAATTGACAAACCCCAGCGACTAAATTACAAAGTTTTCTCGAAGTGGGCCACGTGATTGGTCAATTTTCGAGCCGAGTCTCGAAAAAATGAAGTGATCCCGGGATCGGGTCCGTCAACGAAGAGATGGTAGTCCATTTAACGAGAAAGTGTGTATTCCCGGCTCTTGTAGAACTGGAGACGTTTTTCTTCTGAGAGTAGTGGTAAGTGTGTGGCTCCGAGTGTGCCATCGTTTATTGTAACGCAAAACACTGACAGAAAAAATACATACAAGTAAAAGACTTGGAGCCCGTTCCAAGAAACTGACTTAAGTTCATTTTTACTTGAGTCTAAGATTTGTCTCAACTTCCAAACTTTGAAACTTCCACATCCGGTAAGTTAGTTAAAACTAAGGAAAACTTAAGTAAAAAACTTAAGTTAAATTTCAGATCTCTGTCTTGAAACAGACTTGAGGCAAACTTAAGTTTTATCTTAAATCAACTACAAGATTTGTCTTAGCTAAGTCAGTTTTCTTGGAACGGGTCCCAGGGACGGGGTCTAATCTTCCTGAACTCGAAACTATCTGTTGACATTGTTTTGTTCTTTAGTATGAACTCAAGTTAAGTTTCTACCTTTATGCGCTCTAGTACATTAAAGTTTCACTTGATGATCGCAGAAATTATAAGTGCTAGTCTGTACTCGGAATATCGAGTTTAATCTCGACCTTGTAGTTCGAATCTACCACGCAAGGACTTTGACTAAGATTCATCCACATAAACTATAATATACATGTACATGTACTTGAGCAAACAATAACAGACACTTACCCTAAGTTCGTTCTTAATTAGAACAGAAAGAGTCCAAATAATTTGGAGTTCTGCTTGACTTGGGAGATTATACCCCAGCCCCCAAAATAGCATTTCTAAATTTGTATAGGAAGCGCAATTCAGGTTTATTAGACCTTCATTCCATTATAAAAGAAAATATAAAAACTTAATTCTCAGTTCATGTTCCGAGTTCCGAAAGTGGACTTGGGGAACAGTTGGATATAAAAATCCTAGATTTCCGATCTTTGCGATGTCTTCATGCATACACGCCCTTCTAACACTGGAGAGAATGTCCCTACGTCAACACCCCGAAAATGCCCTTCGATTCTCCACTGCTATGCTTTCATCTCTAACAGCTCCTGTTCTTGGTCGGTTTTCCCAGCCTCTTCCGACAACCGTCCAGTCCGCGGGTCGTAACGAGTGCGGTAGCTCTCTAGAGATGGTCCCCAGTCGTGCGCCGGACGAATCAACGCTTTTAGGCGCTGTTAAAAGAAAACGTGATCGGGAATTTGGTGTGTAGATTATGTTGCCACTGCTATTTAGGGCTATTTCAATCGTCTAACTATGAACGTAAGTTGAGCAGTGTAGCAAATAAAACCATAAGAGCGAGACTTCATGTTTCAAACAATGGTGATCAGAGTCGAATGTTTTGATTTCATTTTACGATGGCCTCAAAAAATCCAGTCGTGAAATATGGCATCATAAACACTTTTTGTTCTTTATGGCTATATAGTGCGAATGGAGCCATACATGTAGGCATTATTTTTTACTTTAAAACTGTTTCATTATTTTACCTTATTGTGAAGTTGAAAAGAATTGATCCACCGAAGCAGGGCTCAGTATAACTTTGACAGAATAATTTATCAAATCTAACTTAATTTAAGAACAGTGAATACGGCGGTTACATAACTGAAATTGCTCGACAATTCATTTCTTAGAGAATAGACTAATTTCATTTGGCGCTAAAATTTTCACAGCTCTAAAACGGATTGCCGTTCCGTCCTCTAAATACACACTCTCAAGTGCGTGTTGATTGGTTTTACTACATCATTTACCTCCATAAACGTCCCCTTTGCGTTCCACAAAGCGTAGCCCATATACGCCGGAATGGGTATGACCGAAAGCGAGGCTATGACCCACCCAATCCCAATGGAGTAATCTGGATATTTGTACTCTCCCATGGTGGGGGCGCTGTAACCGACCAAGTTGTACAGCAAGGCACTCTGGAAGGAGCAAGCAAAATAATGGCTGTGAGGCAGCATGCTATAATATGCAAACAGCAATACGACAAGATACAGATCGAAGCTCATCAGCTGGCCAGTTGCTTCCAAGCAACAGTGGAAATCTGGAGACTTTCTTAGACTGTGTTTTTATGTAGTTTGCGCTAGTCATTCGCAAGTTACAGTTCGTAATGGAACTTGCGTTGGGTACCGATGTATGCTTTGCATGTTCTTGGGTATTCGAACCACACTTGGATTTAGCGTTTGTAAAGAATGCTAAGTGTTGTGTATATCGCCAAATCTTGATAATAATCGAAGATGTCCGTAACGAAAAACAAACATATTCCACAGGTGTCCTCAGCTTCTGATGGTCCCCAATACACTACATATATAATACTCAAGGTATGACACTCGGGGCTAGAAATTCCACGGGTGTTTCGATTCAGCCGTCCATATCAAACGCATAACTCAATAAATTTACACAAAACAGAGATTCAACAAACCATGAGCAATTGCTCTTTCTTATAATACCATTCACGGTGTCCTGCTCCAGCGAGTTCGCAAGAAATTCACAGTCAAAGCACAAAAATGTTCCCAAAAACCCAAACATACCTCGCACTTTGACAGCTCGAGGTCAAGAACGGTACAGAAGTTGCCGGTTAATCGCGCAAAGTCACGATGTCGACAACGCCGTCCATCCGTAACTCATCGGTAATTTCCGTTCCGTCATCGACCTCGAACCGCCAAAGTGCGAGGTGTGTTTGGGTTTCTGGGAACATTTTTGTGCTTTGACTGCGAATTTCTTGCGAACTCGCCGGATCAGGACACCGTGAATGGTATTATAAGAAAGAACAATTGCTCATGGTTTATTGAACCCTGTTTTGTGTAAATTTATTGAGTTTTGTGTTTGAAGCACCCGTGTAATTTCTAGTCCCCAGTGTCTTACCTTGTGGTATTATATGTAGTNCACAATTAAGTTTAAGTGGTTTCTCTAATACATTTTACTCTTCTCTTTTGAGAGCTTCAAGATACATTGAGTCCTGTACTCATGCTGTGGATTATCTGTCTATCATGTAACTCAACATAGATTATCATACTAAAAAGATTTACAGATCTTGATTTTTGCAGCCTAGTGACAATACACACATCCTGAATGGAACAAACCTCCTAATTTTTGTTTAGTTTCCCTATGTGCCGTCCTTTTAAAAAGAAAAAGACATCCAAACAGTGTGCTAAATAAAGAAATGACCTTTTTTATGTAACAATTTTTTCCTCACCGGGTGGGGGAATTCCCCCATCTCCCCCCACCTCCCCCCCCCAACTTCCCCCCCATCAGCGCTACGCGCCTCAGATTTGCGCTTTGCACGAGTCGTCAGTCTCACGAATTTGGACCCCCAATTTTCAAATCCTAGATGAGTCCCTGTATGTAGTGTATTGGGGACGCGATTAGAAACTGAGGACGCCTGTGCTGTATTCGAGATGGCGGACTTACTAACTACAGAGATCGCCGTAAGAGGCGCTTACGTACACCAATACACTACACCAAGTCATGAGCTATGGAAAATATCCCCAGATAAAGAAAGCTTAGCTCTTTAATCAGCGGTTTAGCAGGAGTGTAACATCGGGAATAAGTCAGTGTGATTCCTGGCTGCTTTCTTCCGTACGTTGAGAGGATGGGAGTTTTCGAAACTCTAGGTGTTAATCGTGTAAGATTGGATACGACAAAATACGTGCATTGTAGAATTATGACAAAGGTGGGTTTTTTCTGCAATAAGTAAATATTTAAGCTCAAAAGAGTCCTGCGTGTATTGGCTAGTAGGTTATTTCATTAAATACTTCGTGTACGTGTCTGTTCCAAGACAAAGTGCTGTCGAGAAATAATCCAAGTGACACATTAAGAAGGAAGTGAAGTACAATTGAGTGCTCTGTCGAGCTTCTCTGCCAGATACCTAGTGACGCATTGTGTGAATTCTCCAAACCCGGTGGAAACCAGCACTCGACAACTGTAGTCAGTCATGAAACTAAACAGAGATATTAACAAGCAATACCTCAGAGTTGGTCTATTATTTGACCTAGTATAGCAGGGGTGCAATTTTTGAAATTCTACAGATGACGCATTGTCTTGAGATGTGAATGATTAACTTACCGTCATGAGAAGTGGAGTTAATCCTCGCCACAAAAATTCCCAAACAATACTCGGCATATTGTTAGTCATCATGGCGACTTCTCTCCGAAAGCGTGTGGCACCTTAACAGAAAGAAAATCATTCATCTCAATGAGAAAATGTATGTCCAACCCTCTGGAAACTAAGCCTTCCCGGATGTTGCGGGGCCAAGTTCCATCTGATGGGTGCTTGAAAGTGTCTGATTCCACCGACAGCTGCGTTGTACTCTGTTGGTATCTCTGGACAACAACTCCAGTTGGCCAGGCATCGTCGTAAGTTTCCGAGCAATGGATTTATTTTTCGTGCCATTCAAGTATTTCATCACCTAAATTAATGCTGATATCCATCATTTTGTCACTGGCGAATGAAGGTTTGGAAAAATTGCAATAGGAACTTCAGTAGAATAGGAAGGTACACGACCGCATTTCGGCCCAGGCATGCGCATATATATGAAACAATGCGTGTTTTTCAAAGATGTTTTCTCGTGAAGCAGTCTTTTGGCGCCACATTGCGTCACCACGAGAAAACAACAAACAAATCCGGCAGAGAGTAGTAGTTTGAACATTAGGTACCCGTGGTAAAAGTATAGATCGATCGCAGGTACCAGAGCATACTGTGCTGGTTTTGTTCGTAGCAGTTTGACTTAACTAAGGATACTCACAGTGACGGATGCGAAAGTCAGGCAATACGCCTAACCATTAATTGCTTTAGGAAATTTATGACTTCAGCTGGAGTCATCCTTGTAACGTATTGTTTGTGTAAGTTGGCAGCAACATGAACACATAATTTATTTTTGGATCTTTGATGGGACACAACTAACAAGAAAAAGTACAGAAAGCTTCAAAAACCAGAGCCGAGATTGTTGAGCAAAATTACCAGAGCTGAAATTGTTGATCACCGTGTGGAGAATGATATTTTGCGCCTTAAGTTGTTAAAAGCATCGATTTTTAAATGTGAGACCCCTAGTCTCAACCGCCATGACACGTGGCAATAACGCACCCTTGAGTTCTATGCCCAGTGTTTTGTTGTGTCTATAGGCCTACGTAATATCCAACAGGTTTCTTTGCAACTTTGAAGTTTTTCACACCTTTCTATACGTTTTCGCGCCAGTTGTTTTAAAGTACATTTCTCTCCCCTGACGATGACAGGTGTGCCCAATCAATTTAGTGTCCATGTGTTTCTTTTCTCTTCATTCTATCAATGGCTATTGGTCAGCTGCTGCGTTTTGTGCCAATACGTGTGTGATTCCGAACTTAGGAGAGGACTTGCTGGAAGCTAGAATCGGTAGAAGTCAATGTTTTGCACTTGGATTGTCACATTCTTTTAACCGAATTTATCGTCCAAGGTAGGCTTTAACGAAATTACTCACCGTATACCCATGCTACTATGATGCACTCGCACAGAGCTATGGTCATCGTAGCGAAGGCCGCTATATACCAGTCACACAGCTGAAGAACGTACAGTCCTCCCTGGAAAATCAAAAATTGTCTGTGACAGACGACAAAGGATAACAAAGCGAAGACGGGTCTTTTTCATGAAAGAGACTTAAAACGTTTAGTCAAAAATTTGGTATTACGGTCCACTGACATATCTGTTTCCGAAAAACAATTCAAATTAACCTCAGCAAAAGAATAAAGTATCTGAAAAATACCCATAAGTGTTACTTACTGAGAAAAGTTGTGCAAATTATTTCGAGACGGTGATGTGTGAATAATTACATGACTAGATCGTTATTTGGTAATTGTGAAGTGTGAGCGTAAGGTCACATTTCTGTCTTAGGTATTAAGGTCAGATGTTAAGGGAATCTTTATTTAGATATTCATATATATTATTCGAATCATTGTTACTGTACAACTTTTGCCCTGACGGTTCTGTGGAAGGGTAACCCAACTTCGCGGCCCCCGACGGGCTAGTAGGTAGATTTGCAGTTTCGCAGCTAATTCATCAAAATAATCACATGCACGTTTTTTTTTCTTTGGCTCACTAGTGCAGTCTAGTTTTGTTACCAACTATGGCTGGTAAATGTTCGTGATGTCTTCAGTCCGGCCGCGATGGGCCTGATCGGGTTCCGAGCCACTGGCCGGGATAGCAATAGTTTTGTGTGTTTAGAACTCAAAAATCGCGTCTAAAATTACACCAAACTCCCGTGACCGACCTTGGTAAATTGGCCGAACATTGTATGCTACGGTACGTTCAAATACCTAAAAATCCGTAACAGCGAAATAAAATAGCACGTTTTTTCAATAACTCTGTGTATTTGTAAGGGTTTTACATCGAATTTTGATGATTTATTAGTGTAAAACGATGAATTCAAGCCATATGCTGACACCAGTAAGCGTGTTCCGAACTGCTGAACAGACTGCATTCGAACCTCTGACGTCATTGGTTAATTTCAACACTTCCGTCTGCCGTCAGGTGTCACGTAAAAGAGTTGTACTTGCTGTTATCGAGTGGAACTACTCGATCTAACTTGATACAAACTAGGTTGTTTTTGGGTGCAATTCTCCTTTAAAATGTCTTGGGTAGACAGCACTTTGATTAATTTATGTATTCGACGTTTCAAGACGACACAAATTATGACGATTCATTTGCTCCAACAAATTGTTAGCGCTTGGTTATGCTTACCTCGGCAATAAACGGAAGACCAATGAGATACATTCCGATTGAAATAGCGGCAATCAGCCATGTTTTCCGTTGGCGAAGTGTCTCGGGAAATTTGTCGATGGCGACGGTGGTTACAACCTCTATCATGACGAACTAAAAATAGTTACACAAGTGCGTGCGAAATGTGTTGGGATCAGACAATGATTAGAGGTCTAATCGTTCAACTCGAAATCGAACCCAAAATTATTTTGGCATTTTCTATATTTTTTCTTACTATAAATGTACATAATTCTATTTTCAAGTACATAATGGCTTACGTGCACAACTTTCTAGTCCTAGTTTGCATTAGATGACCCCAACATTGGAGCTAAAAGTTCGAGTCTAAACTCATAATTTCAAGTTTTAACTCGAAATTTCTTGTTTTGACAAGTTTGTAGTATGGATATATGGCCTGGGATATCAAATGCAAATCTGGACCAGCAATTCACGTGCGCATACCATACTTTACCACAGACTAATAACCGTTTATTTTGAGTTCGCGCCAAAGTAGAACAGAAAATGCCAAAAACAATTTCGAGCTCGATTTAGAGTACAAAGATTAAGCCCCCGGCCTCAGACGGGTTATACTCAGCAACAGCATCGTCCGAGAGGAGTGACAATGTACAAGGATGAGTCAAAACACACAGAAATACATTCTTGGGCCTCAGATCACGGGCGATCTCACTGAATGCAAAATTCATATGCATAATTCTGTTCTTACAAAAATGCACTTCGGTTCTTGTGAAGATTTGTCGACTCAGCTGGGTAAATTTTCGGTTTGAGTGAAAATTACTTGTAGGTGGGATTTGCAACACTCCCTTAGCACCCAGGGGAGGGTGAAGAGGGGGTGACTTGTAGGGTGTATATGTGATTTGCCTGGCCAAAACTGTTACTGACCTGGATGGCGACCAGATTAATGGAAGAGTTTGCAAGACAAATTAGTTCTCGCAGTTGCTGGGTACTCATTTGTTTAATGCATCGAGCGACATCTTAACAGACCAAACAATCAATGCCCCAAGATTGACAGTCATCAAAAAGTGCGAATTACATCTAAATTCTTGGTGGAATGCCAAGTCCCCATACACATGTACTCTAATTCTCATTTTTATGAAGCTTGTAACACCGTTTCAGCATTAACATGACCGTAAAAATGTGGTATTTTGTGTCCAACAAACATTGCGATTAAGCGGTGACCGACAGAGGGGGAGCCTCGCGAAAATGCATGAACGTACCTGGCTGTCCAGCCCCACAGTGAAGAGCATAATAAAGAAAATGATGGACCACAATGGAGAGATGGGCAGTTTCGTCATGGCATCAGGGTATGCCACAAAAGCCAAACCAGGACCTGAAAAACACATGCTCACAAATAATTCTAGGCCTTTCCAACGCGTACCTTGTGGTGTCGCCTTCGATTACGGACCATTTTTTAGTTTGATTCCCACCACGACTCCGAAAAACTACATCTGCGTTGGAAAAACTTAAACTATATTCCACGTTTGACGTTTGCTTTTTACGGATACGACATGCGTGAGCGACCCAATAGACCCAGTACCCTTTCGACTTATAAAAAGTATATGTACAGGTTTTTGTCAGTGTAAATTTTAATTTAGTTTCCCGCTACATAACTACATTGTAGATCTTACCACAAATATATATATAAATTTTAAAGAGACATTTCCCCTCTACTCGTGGCCTAAACCGAAATATTACGAGATAAGCCTTTTATTAAATTTTGTAAGGTAGTCAAAGACATTTTTTTACCACGGTAGTAATTGGAACTTGAGAGATCGCCTTCGACCGCACTGAGATGGCTCAGTTTTGGTAGTGTTCGTCAATCCTGATTAAATTGAATTCGTGTTTTTTACCATCTGACAGGTCAATCGATGTACAGCTTTATCGGTTTTACTGGATTCTCCGACCGTTGTCTTTTAGGCCAGCCAATCGGCATTGTGTTATTTTTACCTCGTGACATCTGTGGCTGGTTGCATTAAACAAACCCAGTAGGTATTCAGTCACGTTCCCTCAATTTTCAGCACATTTGTAGACTTTGTTTACTCACTAATGTTACATTTTTCTATTATGTTATCTTTATTCTCAGCCAATCTTTTACTTTTGACATATTCTATTAATAAATCCGAAAAACTGAGTCCTTGTTTCAATGGAAATAAAGACGTACTATGTTTTTGAATTGGGGATGTTCCATGAAAAGGTCCCTCTTTATGTTCAACAATATTAAATCCAACTTGGAGTATAGTCCCCTTGTGTATCAAAAGCAAAACGCAGTCCAGCAAGTAAGACAGTCACTGTTTGCACGAAGTCCACAGATGCGCTGAAAATTTAGGAAACATAGTCAAGTACCAACTGGGACTATTTTTTGCAACCAGGAACAATACTATAAAACTGCTGAAGAGCGGGAGACTATTTCAAGAAGACAGTAATTCGGTTTTACGCTCCCACTAATTGCTGAAAAAAGGTTGAGCCAAGTAATTACCATCCCATAACACTGTACAGATTATCTTTGTAACTAGCCGTGATATGTATATTCTCTATCACTGAAGTGAAATTTAATTATTTTTCAGAAATGATTGTATGGAAATAACTAAAGACAAATTCCCGACGTTTTAATTCACTGTTCATGAAAAAGCCCCTAGGCTCAGCAGTGTTATGGAAGATGGTAATATTGGTATGCGTGGTCCGTGAGTAAGAGGGAGATGGCTCTTTTTAAGACTTCAAGCTATATTTCGCCCTGTTTAGCTGGTTACAAACAGAAATCGCTTTCATTGTAACCCGTGATAGGATTCTAGATCATCGAAGCCATTAGCGACATTTCAGAATCCATTGGGGTTAGCCAACCCTAAAATTTCGAATTGGATGTGACGCATGAACGTGTTGCCTAGGACTCCTGTTGGTAAAGAAATGGAATCCCATCGGTCATAGGAATATCATGAGACCGATTTCACGAGAGTAACGCTTAATTCGACTTTCGTTTTTCGCCAGTTAAAGGAGCGAAATGCAACTTTAAACCAGTCATACTAGGTGTAAAATCTGTGGTATTTCATTGAGTGGAATACATTAGTAGCTTAGACCCGTATACACATCACGTAAACATATTCGAAGGGTTGACGATTGCACGCGCTATCCGTAAAAAGGTTAATTCCTACAACATTGTTACGACATGGTCCGTTTCATAGTTTTTGTTAGTCGGCAAGACTCCTTCAGCTCGGACCTGATGTCCGAGGCGGATTTCGAAATTTACCCTCCGTTATCACATCCTTGACGTTTTTGTTGACTTCTTTAGCCATGACTCCGATAATGCAGAAGATTACGCAGCCTCCAAAGAAGCTCGATAAACACGTAGCTAGAGGTACGAAGATTGCATCTCTGAAACGAAAGCCTAGGTTAAAGTGCAATAATGGAACCGATGACGATGGTAATGGTGGTGTTGATGATAATGATAACGTTGACGATAAATGACGACGAAGATGACGGTAATGACGACGCCGATAATGACAATGATGACTACAACTAATTCATGATGTCAGTTACAGATTAATCGAGGTTACACAGGCCGTCGGGAAACTCGCTAAGCAAATACGGACAAGTACGGAGCAGTGGGGACCTATCTATGAAAACGGAAATCGATTTTGAAATAGAGCATCACAATTTATGACAAATGCAGATTCTGCAGCCCTGAACTCACCATCATCCATTGGATATCATACGCGCACCCAGCCTACAATATAGGGGGCTCGAATTTCTCGATATGGGAACCCATTACTGGAGAAAATCAACGAAGATTTAAAAAAAAACGGGACCACTAGGTTCAGGCCTACGAATTCATGTGCATCTGCTCCGATTTCCTGTATCCTTTGTGGGCTTTTTTGTCGTTTACTCGGGCTTTTTCTTCACTGGGGCGGACCTTTTTGCCCAATAGGCGCCCCCACCACCGGGTGCTCCCATGGATACATTCAAAAATGACTACTTTAGGCAGTTCAGTACTTAAGAAAAAGTGCAGCATTCGATGACGTAACACAATACCGATGACGTTAACACAATACCGATGACGCTTTAGGATCAGAAAAGGTAATGTTGTAATTTTAAAAAGCCACTGTAATAGACTTTTTCGTTCGGTCATTCAGACCCTAAATCATTGAGGGTCTGACGTACAACAAGCAAATAGTAAAGACCTCGGTGAAAAGTTCCCATAACGATGCAGAGTGCAGCGAAAACAAGTGATGATGGTGACAACATCAACGACAGTGATTTTGATGACGATGATAAAAACTATAATGGTTGTTAGGAAATAATTGATCAGAGGGCGAAGATACGTAAGATAATAAGCTAATTAAATCACGTGCTAATTGCCTGAACGTTTTATTCAATTACCAATCATGTAGCGAAGTTGCAGTGGCGGATTTAAGGGGGGGGCAAGGGGGCCAGCTTCCATTTGGCAGTTCGGGGGTGCGAATGTCTGACAGGCAAAATCCTGGCTAATACTCCGCCCTTCCCCCCAACTCAAGATCTTGGATCCGCCCCTGAGCTGTATCAGTTACCTGACGTCGAATTCGGTGCAGGTGAGCTACGAGATGTTGAGCAGAATATGTAGTCAACGGTAGAAATGAATTTTCAGTGAAATAAGTATATGTAATGAAAAGCGGAGACCACTACGACAATGAGGACACTGGTAAGTATTAGATGTACGAGCTTCGACGGACCGATAGGAATGAAAGTCATGTACGGATAACTGTGGGGCGTGTTTCATTTGTAGGCTAGATATCGATGATAGTTGGTGATTTGATGCTCACGACATAGCTGGCAGCAGAAACGACTGCAAATTTCGGAAGACGTAAAACTTTGTTTTGATATTAATGTGAAGAACGAATTTCAGAATTTCAGCTAAACCGATGCGTTGCTCGTCGTGTTCAACAAATAAAAAACATAGACAGGCAAGGAACGAGGCCTATCCTATGAATTAGCACACTGAGCATGCGCAGCTTAAACCTCCGTCTATCAGTCACAATGTCAGCGCTGTTGACGTGGATGATGGTGACGACGACATTGATGACAAGAATCATTGTAACATCATGGCATTATTCAACAAGGGTTTGAACGATGAACTTAGAGTGAAATTCAAGAGGCGTAGTACAATTCAATCCACCTGATAAAAACAGTAAAACGGATAAAAGGCATCCCTTTCGTATAAGATGAATGCTTTGAAGTGAAGCTGTCTTAAATGCCATTTAAATGTGAGTGCAAAAGGAAAACAAATAACAAGCGCTTTAGTGAACGATGACATGTTACAATACTAATACTACATCCAAGGTCCAGACGTTTTGTTATTTTGTTTAGAACACTTTCAGTGAAAACCAAACACTTAAAAGGTGAACACTGCAGAACGACCAAACACCAGAATGACATTCGCAAAATGAAAAGTTGACGGGTTTGTAAAGAATTGAAAAACCAGGACGACATCGCAGCGATGTAACCTAGTTTCAGTTACTTTGCTCACCACTGGTGACATGAGACCAAAAAGGTGCAGTATCTCTCAACAACAATTTAGGTGAGGAGCCGGCACATTTTTTATACCTGGAGATGTTGTTGTTAAATTTGTTGTAGCTCGACATGGTGATCAGGCCTCCCCAAGCTGGTCCAAGCGTGTAAAAGATCTGCATGGCAGCCAAAGCCCACGTCTGAAAGGAAATAAACACTAGCGTTTCAAGCAGATTCAACACAGTTTCAAAACAAGTGAATACAGAAGTGTACCTAGCTTCAGCTTGCTAGATTGTGTAGAAACAAAGAGATTGCTGGGGTTTAGAGGAGGGTGCTACATTTTTAGGGCGAGTTGGTCAATTGGGTGTATTTTATTTGTTCTGAAATGTATTTTTAATCTTTGTAGTCGGTTTTAAAATGGCTTTATCTGCGAGAAAAGGGAAAGTTTCTGAGATCAGCCCCCGAGCTGACGGCCCTAATCCCCACTGGTTAAATGGCGGAGAGTTTTAAGCGCATTTCACTGGTAAAGTCACGGGCTTTGGCTTCAGCGAATGTCTTTCTGACAGCGATGAGAATTGGCGATCTTTAGTAAATTTTGTTGTTTTATAGCCCTGGTCTAAGCAAATAACTTCAGAAAATCTATCCCATCCAACAATAATTCCAGTCCGTTTTTAGTGCGTACAAACGATAGTGTCTCTTTAACTGGAACGCATTTGATAACCAATAACAATACCTGAAACCAGAAGTACAACGCTGTGAACAAGTCGCATAGTGCAAATGCGGTTTCTGATCGACTTAATTACTGAAGTATTAGTTTTATTACAGGCTTAAAAAGGACAAATATCAAGTTGGCCAGTTACTAAAATCTCTCCGGCTGCCTTCTTGTATTCTGGTTATTTCTTTGAACTGCGGCTGTTAAAATCGCATTAGTATCTTTAGTGGGGAGGCTCAGGGTTGTAAGTGAATGTAAATGCCCACAAACGGGCGTGAGGGTATTTAGTTTCCGTGATTTTGTACAGAGTGAGTTTTAGATGCTTAAGTTGAAAGCAACACAGGCAGTAACATGTGTAAAATATGAAAGGCAAGGGATTGGCAAAGTGGACACACTACAGAATCGTATTGTACCCTGTTGACTTAACTAATGGAGAAGACCTGTAATAGAAACCTTACTTGAGCCGAAATACTTTGTGCTAGATCATATATCAACAAGGACTCGAGTGCTCCTTGTCTAGAACCTAGAAACTACGATTCGAGTGTAGGGCAGTTGCCGCCCGAGTTTTTGAAATTAAGCCCAGCTTTTGGAGCATAATATAGAAATTGCTAAGCGTTACTGTTGTGGTGTTTGGTGCATATCCGATTGTAGTATCGTCGTTTGGTAATTTCACAAACATTCCTACATTTTCTCACAATGTGGATCCTCCGGTTAAAGGAGGGCGGTCCTTCCTCACAGGCATCGATTATCTTGCCCAAACCGTTAGTCACATGTGCCGAAACTAAAGTATGTAATTAGTTCTTAAACTTGCTACAAACTTTCCAGGATTGGCAAAGGTTACACCATATTTGATTGCTCCAGAAATTTAACTGACACAGCTACATATAGATCGAGCTGATATCGCTAAAACGAGGTTCACCGTCCTTTTAAGTTTTGATGCTTATCATTCTCAGCTGGGATGTCATCAACTCACCTTGGGACTCGCTAGCTTTTCGAAGTCTGGTGTAAGGAAAAATAGAATTCCGTCTGTGGCGCCATCTAGTGTCAGTCCACGGATCAGCAACACCAAAAGACAGAAATAAGGTAACGTAGCCGTTACATACACCACCTAGTGGGGAACAAAATTATTCGTTGTAAAGTTAGAGCTATCGACGTCACGAATGGAATTGCATTCGTTTAATATTGCCAAAGATATCTACAGTGTAACGAAAGAGTTGGGCACATGGCCACTCGCATTCAAAAGGCAGTGAAATAAATCAAAGCTTGGATGACATTTACTACAAATAGACCATGGGCCAGAGCTCCAGTCTTTTCACACCGTGGTGATTTGAGAATGATACTTCGTTTTTCCTTAGTGGCTAGATAAATCCTCAAGGATTTCAAATATCTGTGATATCTGAAAAGTCCCCACAGGTTAAGATCGACAGAATTCTGTTTATGGCCTCATAACATCATTGAACAAGATGGCTCCTTCCAGACACATACATGTGTTTTAATGGTTGTGCGGGATAAATGCTGCATACTTTTCAGAAGTTAATTCATGTGACTAGATGTGTTATTTCTTGCAAGTGATATGGGCAGAAATGGTAAAGAAGACAGAGTGGTGAACATCAGGCGTGTATTCAGTCAGTTCTTAATTTACTTATCGCCAGGATTTTGAGTGACGGCTTAACTAACCAATCAGAACGCAATATTCGTGACACACCTTCGTTTCCAAGCTGCCATTTTCCAAAAACAACACGTTGCCAGGTAAAACTTATTGTTTGTTTGTCGACTTTTCGCAAGGAAGCGGTAGGTCAATTATCACGTAATTACAAGTACTAGTCTGGTTTTGGTGTTATAAAAATAGGATGAGCAAAGTAACACTGCAGAAATTGAGCAACTGTTAAACAATGTCTCTCTGAATGACCAAACAGTGGAACTTATATCAGGAAAAATTTGGCCTAAATTTTCTCTTCCCATTTATTTTATTCATTACAAACGATGAAAACATCAGTGAGTGCTTTAAGTAAAGAAGTAGTGAGTGTCGCTTGCAGTTGTTTTGTACTACGGCATTTTTTGTGAATATTAGCAGGTAATAGGCCATGGGCCGTAGCTCCAGTCGTTTCATCCTGTGACCCTGTCAGGGGAGGCAACTTGATTTTTTTCTATATGGATACATTTACCGTTAAGCAATTGATATCTGAAAAGTTCCCACGTTTTAGGTTGCACACTTTTGGTAGAAAAACAGTTTTTTGTGAGTCCAAATATTACATTATTGAACAAGAGGTAGCGCTAAATCCAACAAAAGACTAACACAAGATGGCATCTTAAGCCAATCACAAGCTCAGAAATTAAGTAAATGCAGACCTAATCTAACATGGCGGCTCCCTTAGGAGATTTAGGAGATGCTATCAATGAATGCTGCATACACTTTCAAGCAGTAAGTTCATCTGATCTGTTGAGTTTCTCGGGCAAAAAGCATTGGCTGTGTGTAAGAATGACTTTCCCTTGGAGATGAAGACAGAAATGAGCACAATGTGTGTCACCAGTTGGCATTTGCATCAAGTAACTTCACGGGATTGGCGTACGCTCCAGGCAGTACAAATCATGTTATATTACAAGCTTACTGACGTTACAAAGATTGAAAGAGCAAAGAGGAAAGATTGTGAAACTACGAAGTATGCCGAGAACAGAAGCCCCTGATTATGACCAAGATAATGGTGAGTGTGAATTTTTTTCTGGGAGTATGATAAATTGACGCAACTCACTGAGTCAGTGACACAAATGGCCAAACTTGGTAAATATTTTCGTGAAAATGGAAAAACTCTCATTTCGGGTCCGTACCAGTACTTCCTAGCACCTATATCCACTTGCCCTATTGTTCGTGAATCAAAATAGGAGTATAACGCTTTCGTGACCTGTTTGAGTGGGGCATGGGTCGAAAGTCAAAAGATAACGGTAGACACATACCAGAGGAAAGTGACAATGGCGTCACAGGTCATTTCTTAATAGGTCTAATTGGGCCCGAACATGACGTCGTCACGTCGTGTCTGAAAGGGGCCACAATCCAAGGGCAAGGTAATATGTGAAACTGGAAGTCGGCGGTAAACCGGAAGGAAGTGAAAACGAGGTCATAATTGAATCGGAGGTCACGTCACTACCGACATCACCACCACGTCGTCCACCACGCGGAAGTTCTGACACTGAAAAGACGTTATTTTGATTGTGTTCAAATGAGTTGTAGAAATCAACTGATCGACAGTGAGAACAAAAAGTTTATTCCGTTATTTTGCATACACCAGCGCCACGTGTCGTCATGGTCATTGTATAAGTTATCGCCCTTTGTTCTCCCTCTCCATCTCGATCATAGACATCTTTTTTCTTCCCCTGCCGAGGTGGGATTTGTTTTATGTTAACAAAAAGAAAACAAAAACGGGTTAAAATATATTGGGAAAATCGTTAATTTTATTGGGGCTCGTCAACCCCACTACGTAAGCCAACACTGCGTGTATTATCTTACTCACATGGAGTACATTTGCCTGCGCGAAAGTAGTTCACTTCTATCTTTTTGCTCGGTAGACGGCGCTTTTGTAAACATGGTGGCTCGCGATTTCTGTGTTAGGCAGTAGGCCTATCGCGTTTTTTAATCAATGTAAATGTTACTGAAAAACTGTTGTAAATGCCGACTCAGATTAATCCCCGAACCGGGAATCTAACCGGGGCCAGTCACGTGCGCCTCTACGGTTGTATTTGCATAAAGAGTGAGTTAAAAGGGGTCTGAATTGAAGGTTAATTGGTGATTTTCGACACATCACTGTGTGACTGTGGCCGCTTGGACTTCGACTTCAGAGTTCAGTTTTATCACACCTTACTACTTTGCAAACAAGTCGGATATAATGTTCCCTGGTTTTGAGAATGACGCTATCAACATGTTGTAACAATTTCAGTGCAGGTTCACTAGTTATACCTCACAGAGTCAGACTGTTAGTGTTTTAATTAGCCAGATGGAACACACCAGACCAGTGCCAGTGTCAGTGACAGCAAATGTCTAGACTTGACCACGCGAATACACGTGTTGTTGGGAATAAATGGGAAACGAACAACAGGACAAGGACATGGTCGAAAAAAGTTGATGCCAATGTAACAACTGAATAACATTCCTATTGTTTAGTGGATTAGACAGTGACCCCCGTCTCTAATTGGCATTTCGTTTTGTTCAAAACTCACACAGCTGCAGAAATCAGCAAGAATGGATGTCAGCAATCTCATTGCTCAGCCTAAAGCTAGACAGAAACATGTACTAATGGATTGATTCGCCATCTGTTTCTAAGAAGCCAACAGGAGCAAAGAGTTAGTTGACCATGGGTATTCAGTATCTGAGGATTATAAACAATCTCACCCTTTCCTGTCAAACATGTCTGAAGATTCAACTGAGCAACTTGATCGGAAACTGTTGTTTAAAATCAGTACATCTTTGGATGATCTTTACAAGACTTCAGAAAAAGTGTGCTTAGACTTCCCATGAGGAACCTGAATGACACATGGGCTATCACTTCTGTTACTATGTGTCATTCACTACATATCGGTATGACTAAGAATGAATTCACTGTAGACATAATGTATGGCATACATGTAGATGTTTGCCAAAAACCCTCAACTCTGTGCTGTACAGAGGCTATTGACTGCTACGTGCATTCGTCATCATGCGGGCAATGGTGTATGTTTGAACATTTTTCGGATGGCTCACATTTATAGCTTATAATTGTTTTTAACATATATTTTTAGCAAAGGTGACATAGTTGATGATATTAATTAGATCGGTGATATATTACATTAAAAATTCTCCAGATTGAGACAGCCTCCTAAATTCAGAACACAGAAATCATGGCTGAAATTTATTTTTTTCATCCTGAAGTTTGAGGCGTGAGTGATTTGTATATTTTCGTACTTTTCAAATTCCTAACGCTATGTTGTAGCATAACAGGTTGCAAGAATACTNTCCTGAACAGAAGCTTCAAACTCCGGGCCCCCGTAACTTTCGGGACGCCTGTACACATACAACCGCGCTCTGCACAATTCCCCGAGGCAACATATGTTGGGGCCCCCCTCTCTGGTCCCTGATCCGCCACTGGAACAGTACTACAAAACGTCACCACTAGTTTTTTCATCATCAGTATCAACATCATTAATGTCTCGCAAAAAATTGTTGTTGTTCTGGTATTGTAATTAGTCATAGGTGGATTTAGGCTGATTCAAGCAAAATTAAACAGCAACAGCGTGAAGCGTGAAGAAATATGGAGTTCACCAACAAGGAACAGGAAGCCACGGAGCGCGGCGGAATCGGGTTGCCGTTTTTTTTTGGGGGGAACACCAAGTCACATCGCCGGCCCCCGCAACTTTCGGGGCGGCTGTGCATACAGTCGCGCTTTGTCCAATTCTCCGAGGCCCCCATTATGGTATCCTAGATCCGCCACTGTTAGTGCACGGCAAAGATCTGCTATACTAAAGTTTGGTGAACTACAGGGCTAATAAGCAAACAAATTGCAGTTCAGTGTGGGAACGTCAAAAGCGCAATTAGTTGACCTGTCAACTGTGCTTTTTCTGCTAATTTTATTTTAATCGTAGTGAACCTTTTATTTTCACTTAGTGATAACTAAACCGTTTCAATGATGTTTTTCGTTTTAAAATTGCTTCAATTAATACTACAGGTACTCCAATATCGTCCGCATTCGTTGCGATTCTATACTAGGGGATTCCATTAACAGGGAATTCCATGAGTATGCATGACAAGGGAGATAAGTCTTTATTTTGATACATAAACGAGGCGACGAATAAGGATTTTCTCAGTTGCAAGGATTATAATTACCATTTTACGAACTTAGTCCTAACTGCTACAAAACTCATTCAAATTACAGCAATGACGAAACGTTTTTCTGCGGTTTATTTGGTGCGGATACGAACCGATATGATCTCGCGAGATCCAGCCTCATCACCCGTTTTTCGCGGTATTTTGTAAATGTGATGTGCCATATGTGAACGACTAGTCGCTAACCGACTAGAGCGTCGTCTTTCGTGAAAATGTCGTCAACCCAGCAATAGTGCATCCAAAAATAGGTCAGTTACACGACACAAAGATGACCGTGTCATTAGTTTGATGACATCAGCTGACCTATTTACTTGGTTGGGAAGTCAGTTTTATTCGTGTGTCTGGCAAGGTGATTAACGATGGAAAATTCCGTGACAGATACTTTTATTTGTCGCCCTGGCTTGGTTTGCTTAGACGTAGCAATGTCTACAACGCTGAAACGCTCTTGGTTAATAACTCGAAATATGTGACGGCTGAAGAGGGTGAAATGCATCTCAAGTGAATTTAAACCTTACCTTTCCCGAAGATTTAATTCCTCTACAGAGGCACAAGAAGACGACGACCCAAGCAGCCGTCAGACAAAGGAGAAGTTTCCAGTGAATTCGTCCCAATTCTGTGATACCTGGACTCAGTTGCAGAACTGTATATCTGGAACATCCAACCCGCATCGTTTGAACAAAAGCACCTTGAAAAACACGGATGCTCGAGATTTTTGCCGTGGAGTTTGTTTGTCAACAGAATTATGCACTTCACTTTTGAAAAACCTATGAACCCGCATCCCTTCCAAGACGCAAATTTCATTTAGACCACGCTAGACCATTGGTCTCGTTTGTTCCTTGCTCAGGTGAGAAGCGATTTCTGTGTTTGCAATGAGCTGACAGTTCGTTGTTCCTTGAGACCATGCCAGACACCTTGAAGAGCCCGAGGCTCCGTTTCATTAAAGTAACTTAATACAGAAAGTTAGTCTTAAGCTCTCACTTCACTGTTGCTAAATAAAGGTTTAGCCAAGTACTTACGAGCACATCAGATTCTAGGCATACGTAATAGAAATAATCTCAGTAAGTTGCAGTTACTTGAATATTCTCAGAGACTGTACTTTAGCTCAAGTGAGATTTAATTATTTTTCAAAATTGTTATGTGGAACTAGGACCAAAATTCTGTCTTATATCGCTTTTCATGAAACATTCCCCTGATCTCAAGAAATAACAAAATTTCCGTTCTTTGGAATCTTTGAAATCATCACCAACTTGTCTGAGGATCAAATTGATACCGATTACATAACAATAATTGGTCTAAATCAGAGGTTGTTTTTGTGTTACAAGATGGGCTACTGTCCCTTTAACATGTGCGTTATCTCGCGCAGACTTAATATCCAAAGTGACCCATCTTCTTCTCTCACGGCCCGTGCGGGCGTTCTTCATAACAACGTCATTTTCTCATTAATACAGATCGAGATGTAGTATTTTTCTTATGAACCGCATTCTAGTTTCATAAAGGGAACAGAATTGCGGCACTTGATATAAGACAAGTATTTAAGGCACGGGGAATAGGAGAAGACATGTGCGGCACTTGCAGTGGAGGAACGTTGTCTGCATTAATACATTAAATCGGAATACATGTAACTTCTGGATTGTGTCGGAGCGTGAAAACCGCAGTGATTGTCAGTTTAGTTGAGCAAAGAAAGAAAGAGTTGGACAAGGAAAGAAAAACTGGGCAAAGAGCTCCTTTCAAACACAATTCTGAACATTACATTACATAACATTACGTTACATTACATTGCATTACATTACACTACATTACATTACATTACATAACGTTACATTGCAGGCCATGAATTTTGAACCTTTATTAGTACTACTGTTCAATTTTGTTGTCAATTTTCCTCGCAATAGAATTTGGTTCACGCGGAGTTCTACGTAAAAACAAAAGAGGTAGAATCGTTTGACCCAAGAATATGGACGACGCATAAGTTCACGAACATTACCGGGCGACAATATGTGTCGAGTTTACACGCCGTCAACATCAGCACAGATTGTCGTCAGATTGACAGATGTCCCGGGTGTATGTGCCGTTAGCGGCACATAATGTCGCACGCTTAGTACGACAACACTCGGCAACTGTCGACCAACATTTATGTTAAAACGTAGTCTACTTACCACGGTTTTTGATACATAGGCGGATCCAGAGGCAAGGGGTTCGGGAAACCGTTAAAAACCCAAAACGGGGCTGCAGCAAGTCGAACTGTTCAAAGATAAGGTGACAGCTCATGATGGTTTGCATATCCACGCCCGACGCTAGCCTCGTTTGCGGGAGCGTTGATTTTGCAAGGGGCCTTGGGATACTTAAACATTTGTTTTATGGCGTACCACTATACAGGATGTACATTTCCCAGCGTCGACAACTGGGGTAGAATATTTTCCCTTCCTACCTTTAGATTAAATTTTATTTCTAGGCTTAAAATAGAGAATTTCTTGAAAGTTTTAGAGTTCAACCATGCAAAGCTTTTGACCCTAGATGTATTTGTGGAAAATCTTTTTGTACGCGCTCGCTGGGCGTACATGTAGACGACTGGGTTGTTGGCGGAAATCTCCAGTAAGACAGATTGTTAAGTTCGTTTTACTTCATTGTATTAAGTTGAAAACGTCAGGCACACTTAGCACCAGTTTTCTGGAACGGACTAAAGACAACCCTAAGTTTTATCTTAAAACTGACTTAAGTTTAAGATAAGTCTTTGTGTAACGGGCCATTGGTTTCTATTTCCATGATTTGGCCATGCGCGAGATTACTTTTTATAACTTCACGAATATTTTTCTAAACTTGTGGAGACTTTGTTAAAGCTAACGAAGACATTGCTAAAGTTCTAGAATGCTCTGCTTAACTTCTGGAAGATTTTTTAAAAACTTTACAGAGAACTCATTCAGCTTTACTCACAGCCAGTATTCCTCCGCTGGTGTTATGGTCTTGCTAGCGTTGCCGACTACGGTCATATTTGTAGTTCGGTTAATGTTGAACAGTAGGGATGAACTGGTCGCGTTGGACGTAATTTCTACGCAGTTGGACGACAAGTTCTGGCAATGGGTCCACGGTAACTCCGACGTGAAAGAGCTCCCCAGGTAGAATAGAACCCAGGCGTTGATGGTGTTGTAGTAAATGGAGCAAATGATAACCAAAATTGACATTCCATATCCAAGCCCTAGAAAAGGAAACCTGCACGTGCACTTTGTTGAAGTCTAAGCATGTGCGCACCCAGAGGGACTCCCACTATTTGGCGAAGTGGGCAAAAAGGTCCGCCCCTGAGGGACAAAAAGTTCGAGAAAATCGGACAAAAGTCCACTAAATAAGCGCAAACGCGCACTTCACAGTGGTCCGCCCGCTGTTTTGTTAGCGAAAGGTCCACGACGTCAAGAATTCGAGCCCCATATTGAAGGCTGGGTGTGCGCATGCTAAGTAAACGTTTCAACGATACAAGTATTCCTGTTTGTACCACCTTGTAGCCCAATACATGTAGATGGCGTAATCCGCTGGCTGGAACTGCTCCCATCCAGCGGAATGAGTTATGAAATCATGACGCTACAATGTGTGAGAGTGTGCTAAAAAGTCTGTATCTCACTGACTTGGGGGGGATAAAGAAATTTGTTATTTTTTCAAAGTAAGTAGCACTTAATTCCTATTTTACCGATTTCAAGCTCAGCGCGTTAGCTAATATTACTCGGTAATTTGAACAAGAAGAACGTGGAGCGCTGAAATGCGGCCACGACAACACTACAGACGGTGTTCTACTACGGGTTTCTTTAGTATCATAAAATGACCATTATACATGTATGTCGCAGAATACGTCAAACCTGCCCGAACTGGAAAGGTGGCATCGTCTCTCTAACACATTTATTTCCAAATTTCATGAAAAAAACCAAAAGAACTCCAAGATACAGAGGCCAACGTAAAAAATAAAACTGACACCAGAGGGCACAGCTAGAGTACGATTGGTCTGAAACTCGTCATCATCTGGTGCAATCTCCACAAGAGCACAACCGCCAAATTTCGCAAAGATCCTTTAAGGGCTAAGAAGATACAGCCGAAGATGCAAAAAAAATTGCCCTTAGAGGGCTCCAGAGTAGTCGAAACTATTTGAAAATAAACATCAGCTGCGGTATTCTCACCAGGAACACAACCATCAATTTCATGAAGATCCTTTGAGTGACTTGGCAGAAAGAGAGGTGGACGAAGATACAGAGGCGAACGAAAAAAAAAATTTTGCCCTAGGGGGCACAGTCGTATTCGGATCAGTCCGGCACTCTTTACCGTTTGTCGTTAGCTCCACACGCACACATCTTTCAAATTTCACAAGCTCCTTCAAATCCTTAATATGAATATGTGGATGCATAATAATTGCAGGTCATGTGAACGATGTAAAAAGCCCTGAACCTTGTAAAAATGCAAATTTGTCAACATTCTGCGTCAAATGTCCTATTCCTGATGCTTCAGATTAAAAAGAGTGGCCTGATCTCCGTGCATCTGATTTTTCATCGGTAAATCTTTGCTGAAATTTTAGAGCAACAAAATCGGTATTTCAAGACCGACATCTTGAATAAATGTTTTAGGCAGCCCAAATGAATAAGACTATTCAAATTTGCCGTTATACACCCTCATTCACATCACCAGGAGACTGGAGACCAATCGTGGAAAACGATATGCAATAACAATAAAACCAGCAACAACGTCGACGAAGACAACAACAACAAAAATTAGACAAGGATGCCAATTACCGTACAATACGAAAACGATTGCTATGTAAACGCTCATGCAGCGGTTTAATCCAAGGTGATCCACAATTTTAATCGCAACATTATAGTAAATCCTAATTTTCCATTTTACGTTTGTATTTTGATTATTTGTGTGGTTCTTTAACTGATGAGGTTTTACAATAAATGATGAGATAGGATACCCACCTGTAAACAAGGGGCATATCTTCCAAACGTGAAGGGGGCCAACTCCAGAAAATTGACCAAGTCCAACTTCCAGGAAGAACAATGGTACCCCGCAAGTAAACAGGAAAAAGAAATACGGAATAAGGAATGCACCTGAAAACAAGAAAATCTTATTAATAAATTAACCATAAAATTTGCCATCAAAGATCCCACTAAACTTACCAACACTAGTCAAAACTTACACTTATTGCCAATTTTGGAACTTCTTCATCAGAATCATGTTTTTTATTTCCCTTCTCATTATCATTATGATAATAACAATAATAATAATAATAATAATTGTTGTTGTTGTTGTTGTTGTTGTTGTTGTTGTTGTTGTTGTTGTTATAGCTATCAAATAATACGCAAATACGCACATGCGTCGTAGACAAAAATAAAAAAAAATAAAAAAACTGTCAAAACCTCTGTCAACATCAAATTTTGTGGCATAATTTGTGAATGCTTAGTAACAAGCAGCCTAGATCGAGTTCATCATAAATACGAGTAAAGGGTAAGTATCATCTCATATCAACTACCAGCAGACAATACAGTAAATCTTATCCGTGACGCCTCATACATACTGTACAGTAAATAGGACGAGCCTAGTTCAGTAACGCTAGGACCTACGCTAGGAACCCGCTAAAATCTAGCAAAAATCACGTCTTCTCATTTAAAATGCAAGGCAATATGTCACGTTATCTTGCTTTTTGCGAGGACCTAGCGTTACTGAACGGCTGGCTGGGGCTTAGGGTGCGCACGCATCGTTTCCGCTATGGATAAAAACAGAGGTCAGTGGAGTTGAGGGCTTTGCATAAAAGTTATATAACACTATCACTGAGGCGAACACTGGATAACAACAACGCCACAGCACACTATCGGGCACGTTGCTAGTGCTGAATAAATATGATATGGGTTTTTGAAACTCGAACTCAAACTTCTTGTTCATTATTTTCTATTCAAAATCGGTGCAAACTAAAGATACGTGCTCACTGAATATTCATGCAATGCTCGAATTTTGGATCTTTTGGATGATTGTCTAAGCCTAGTTCGCACTTAACGACCTAATCATTAAACCTAAAAACAAACGTTTGAAACTATAAAATTGTTGCGTACGAATTCGATCGTCTCATCTCAAAATCTCGATTTTGGCAACTCGAATTTGAAGCTCATATCTACAGATCTCCAAGCGCGAACTAAGCTCATCTGCGTGAATCATATGAACACTGCCCAGTAGACACTTGTATTTTGAAGTTCAGACAAAGCCTCATCAGAGATTTGTTAGCCACTAGATTTCTGGGAAGGTGTTCCATAACAAAAAATTACCGCGAGATCAGAAACTAGACAAAGCATATTTTAAT
This sequence comes from Phoronis australis, assembly GCA_002633005.1. Taxonomy (NCBI): domain Eukaryota; kingdom Metazoa; phylum Phoronida; family Phoronidae; genus Phoronis; species Phoronis australis. Next base: position 639,014 of record NMRA01000088.1, read on the forward strand.
GCAAAAACAGAAAAGAGAATTCGTAGATTTTTAGCCGTAAATGTTGAATTCTTCACAGAAGCGTTTTGGGGCTTTTAAAAGAACTTGCTACGCTCATCCGATCCCCAAATGTTGGCGAATGAGCCGACAACTAAGTTACAGGCAAAGCGTACATGCACCATCTTAGAATTCGCAATTTTAGTGTTGGCCAACACCAATAAAGACTGACGCGTTTTCTTAAGTCGCCGATGGTTTCGAGGTTCATGTTTCTGAACGAGGGTAGAATCCTATCACTCTAAGGAATATCGTGAGAGGCCTAAATTCGATTTTAGCTAGCTAAACAGGGTGATATGCAGCTTTAAAGTGAGCCAATACCATGAACGTTATTGCACGGTGAAACCAACTCAAGACTGGTAAACTCATCCATAGCCAAATTGAGGATTAAAGCCTTCCACTGGTGAAAACTGAGTTGATTGATTGGCGAGCACTTGTTTGTCTTGTTAATGCATGTACCCGGTGCAAATATTTCCCACCATAGACACCAGCCCTGAGTACAAACGCTAACATTATCTATGTATCTTTACAAGAAATTCTAACCTGTGCTTTATAGATGTTATTACCAGAGTAGTCACAGCACTGAGTGGCAGCAGTGATACTGGCAGTGACCAATTTGCCTAACAGCAGTAACAGCAATGACATAATTCCACTGGAAGCAGTAGCCGTAGCAGCAGCAGCAGCAGCAGCAGTAGTAGTAAAAACAGCATCTCCTTTCACGAGCAAAGCAACTCTGTTCAGTCAAAGAGCATTCTTCTCTCACGAAACTGAGTTGTTTTCTGCCAGCAGTAAAAAGCATAGTTGCTCGTGAGAAAGAGCATCGCTTGTTTGAAAAAAACGTGGTTCAAGGCAACAGAACTGTCCCGGCAAGATAAACATATTATTGCGCGCTAGGAAAGAAGCGAGAATAGCGCGTCACCCATCGTGTGCGTAGCATTGGCTACATCGCTGATACAAGAGATGGTCATTCCCACTTAACAGAGCTATGCTAGTAAACTATATAATAAGCTCTACAGGGCCAGAAGCACGTCAGAAATGCTTTCCTCAATAGGAACACACTTGACACCTTTAATCGTGATTTTTCAAGACGTTTGGGGGGTAGAAAGGCATACTGCGAAGGGCTCAAAACCACTAGGGAGCGCATAGTGGGTCACAATTGCCTTTAGGCGACTCCGCGGCAGTCGAATTTGTCCTCAAGTCCACGACAGTTGTATTCGTCGCAGTACTAACACATGCCAAAGTTTATGAAGATCCGTCAAGCAACTTGTATTGAGCCATTTATGATTGGCTGCAAGAGGGCGCCACAGCAGTCCGACCGGACCAAAACTCATCGTTAGCCATGCACGTTTCATTAAGAACATAATTATGCTTATTCTCATTGATCCTTAGAGTGATTTGGCTGATAGAGGGGCCGACGCCGAAGACCAGACGCAAATATAATCAAAATGGCATACAGCACGTCGAATCTATACGAAAATGGAAATGTGTTATCGCCTCGTTAATAGAAACCTATTTGCCATCATGTTTCATGAAAACCCGTCAAGGAACTGAAGAAAACGTGAAAAATAGATATCGTTATTAAGGGGCTCAACGGTTATCGCATCCGTTTGAAAGATGTTGTCATCCGCCAGTTGAAGTGTTCCTAGAAAAGCACCGTTCTAATTTAACAAATATCCTGCAAGACGTTTCGGCATCTACCATGATACAAAAACAGTATGCAAACAATTCAAGTCCTGTTTCCGCATTAGATACAATACCACGGTTACTATATGACTTTGCCTGCTCACACAACTTACCGCCCCCATTACTCATACACAAGTAGGGAAATCTCCAAATGTTGCCAAAGCCAACAGTGAAGCCTAGGAGGGACAATAAGAATTCCACTTTACTTCCCCAGTTTCCACGCTCTTCGGTTTCATCTTCGCTCGAGCCGTCGGTAGTTGATTCGTCTGCAGATTCTTTTATTTCCTGCAAAAATGTTATTCATGCAAGAACGATTCACTCTGACGATTCTTCAGACAGTACGATCGGAGATTGTTTCAAGCTAGTACCCTGTGGCATTACGTTTAACGTAATGCATTATCTCGCTAGTGTTTCTCAGCGCAAACTAGCAAAATGGCAGTAACCGAAATCCGTTTCACTACAGGGCTTGCGACTTTTTGGTCTAACGTCTGGTATACATTTGTGCCCAGGAACACCGATAGAGGGTGGCGAATTTTTCGCGAAAATCTAGTCACCACTTCCCAACATTAGTCCATAATTTTTACTTGATTTGACTTGCTGTAGTTTATACCCAACAAATGCTACGTTTTATTTAGGAATTCGGGTTGTTTTCAACGAGATATCAATTTTTAATCAAAAAGGCTCGCGGAACTAATGTCATGACTCTTTACGGATACACAGTTCACTTGTCCTCAACTCGTTTGTCAGACGAACTTGACTAAAGCACTGTTCATATGCAGCACAGACACTTCAAATTTACATTCGTATACTTGAAAAAATTTCATAACCCTCCGTAGTATGGCGTGTTATGTGTTGCAAAATTCAATGTTCAAAAAATTAGGTTTGATGTAATTATGTGTATTCGATACCTTATATTTATATTTGATCTTATAGTTTGTACATTTGATGTCAAAATATTTATATTCCATAATGAAAATACTTATGTGCGATAACTTAGTATATATGTTCGATGTTTCGTTTTATATGTTCGATGTTTCGTTATATGTGTTCGATGTTTCTTTTGATATGTTCAATAACGGAATTATGAGTATTACGAAACGACGTCCCTGATTGGTTCCTGGAATTAAATAAATGGCGGCTACCGAAGAAGAGTACTGTTGCTTCCTCATTTTTTCGACAATTTAGCCCATTTCATCGATATTTGTGAACATGGGTAAATAACGTCTCAACACAGCTGACCAATCACGGCCGTCGTTTCAGTTTACCCAGAGTTCCATTATCGAATATAACCGGAAGACATCGAACGAAAACTTGACATTATCGAATACATACATGAACATCGAACAGAAATTTTCAAAACATTGAATACAATTGTAATGAACATTGAATACATATAATCTTATGAAACATAAATGTAGATAACATTGAATATAAGATCAAATATAAATATAAGAAGATCAAATATAAATATAAGAAGATCAAATATAAATATAAGAAGATCAAATATAAATATAAGAAGATCAAATATAAATTTTAGAAAGATCAAATATAAATATAAGAAGATCGAATATAAATATAAGATATCGAATACATATAATTACATCAAACCTAATTTTTTTGAACATTGAATTTTGCAACACATAACACGCCATGGCCATATCCGTGTAAGCATAATTATATGGGATACAAATTGTTATTCCAGGAGTTCAGTCAATGATTACAGCAGATCATGTTTGTTTCAGTCTGGGTGTATGACCGAACACTGAACCCGCATGCATAAGAAATTACATCTGTACCTAGGTGCAAATTTGCATCCGATACACATTGGCATAGGATGGAAATCTCGATCACGTGATCGTGGCTTAAGCTGTGAATGAAATGCGTGTGACCTTACGGTGTGATACCGCCAGACTTGATTGTGCCTAGACGTTTTAAATGCGGTCCTGTTTGCGGATAGATAGACACCTTCCAGGGAAGGTGGGAGGTCGCGCATTCGCCGCGGATAAGTCTAAATTTCCTGTTAACAGATGGCGTGAAGAAAAGACATTCTCAAAATATCTTCTCGGAGATGCACAATTTTCATCAAACCGAAAAAGGATAAGTTGCGTAGATGTATCCAAATGAATACGCACGTGAACACAAGAAATTGGGGAAACATCGAAAGCACTACTGAAAAACGCGTCATGTCGTTTTTTAATCCCGTGAAGTAGACTAGAGGCTCTAAACTGTACGTGGATGAGGGCGCTCACACATGGTTTGCGCTAAGAAGTATGGACACCTATCCATATTTATTAAAAAGTGAACACCAATGGCCAGATTTCAATTGACCTCTTCCAAATTTGTAGACATTATGCTACGTACGCATGCCAGAGTATGGGGGAAACTCAGTCTTGAACATTTGCAAAGCGATTCGAGCACCTTTCCAGGTCACCCATGCGCGCACCCAGCCTCCAATATGGGGGGCTCGAATTCCTAATGTCGTGGACTTTAGGTAACAAAATAACCGACGGATTAAAAAACTAAAAATAAATAAGAAAAACGGGCGCACCACTGTGAATTGCGCGTTTCCGCTTATTTAGTGGACTTTTGTCTCATTTTCTCTATTCTTGTATCTCACAGGCGGACCTTTTTGCCCACCTCGCCACCGAGCCCCCCCCCCCGGGTGCGCGCATGCTACCGCATGTTAGCGACATCAGCCAGCTAAGTCTGTCCACTCATTACGATGACAAACTTCCTCTCATCCGTCGATCATTATCACGCTGATGAGCCCTCTGTTCCGACACAAAAGCCTTGGGCATCAAACGGTTAAACAAAAGCAACACATAGCGTTGAAATGGGCCGCGACTGCACCACAAATGGTAAGTTTCTAGGGCTGTGTTAGTTAGTATCATAGAAATGGTGCTGTAGAATACGTCCAGCCTGTCTAAATACGGGAAGGCGTCGTTATCTCCCTAATAGAAAAATATTTTTATAAATTTCATGAAAATCTGGTGAAGAAGTGAAAAGATACAGAGGCAAAGCAAAAAATGCGCATCCCACTAAGAGGCAAAGCGGTAATCAGATCCTCCGATCTGTTGTCAAGTTAATAGGAATAAACTTGCCAAATTTCACAAAAATCCTGTTGGGGACTTAGTCGATACTGTCGCAGGTGCAAAGAATGCCACTAAGGGGCACCGCAGGAGTTAAGATTCTTTCAAAAATCAACGTCAATATGAACACAACGGCGAACTTTTATGATGATTTGAGCAATTTGGCAAATACTAGAAAAAAAAATCGCCACTAGGTGGTGCAGAGTATGTCACTGAAACCCATCCCGAAAAGAAAAGGCGCTGTCGTCTTCATAATAGAAACCTGTTCGGTAAAATTCATGAAAAACTGCCTATGGAGGAACTAAAATTACCACAAGGGGGCATAGCGGTAGTCAGATCCGTCGAAAAGTCGTGGTCTTGCAGCCTTTGTCATATTCACAAGAAAACGCTTGCCACATTTCACAAAGAACCTCCAAACCTCCAAAGGATTAAGGAGATACAGCCAAAGAAAAAATTGCTATTAAGGAACGCCACAGCTGTTCTATACCTACAAAAATGAACGTCAGTCGTGATATTTTCCAATCAAGAACACGTCTGCCAGTTTTCATAATAATCCTTTTAGCGGTTTAGTAGATAGAGAGGTGCGTGCCAGAAAATAAGATTCCAAGACAACAAACGGCCACTAGATGGCGCAAACTAGGTGGAATCCGTCTAAAAACAGATTGGCATTGTCTTTTTAAGAGAAGTCAATTTGCCAAATTTTATGAACTCAGAGAATACAGAGGCAAAACAAAAATATATATATTTTGCCACTAGAAACTCGTTATCATCAGTCGTCAGCTCCCAAGCTACAAATTCAATGTGCTAAATTTCACAAAGCTCCTATAAGGGTTAAGGTGATACGGCCGCGGACGCAAAAAAAATCGCCACTTGGTGACGCCACAGTAGTTGGATCCGTCCAACAATCAACGTCAGCTGTAGTGTTCTTAACAGAAACACATCTGCACACAATTTCGTAACTGTTCTTTGAGCGGTCTTGCGGACACCCGAAAACGTACTCGAAAATAACAAAATTGTCCAAAAGGTGGCGCAAAAGACGTAAATGGAATGGCATTGTCTTCTTCAGGCAAAATGGTGAATGTTGGCCCCTTTTGTCCACTGACGTCACACGCATGCTGGCGCCCTCAGTGGAGGCCATGAGAACTCGTACTGATTTAGCCTATCAGTACGGACCAAGTAGCATCAGACGAGTCACCGATAGATTTGGATATTTTTATGTATCGTGACTTTCGTCAATCCTCAAAATCTAAGAATTAAGAATGTTTTTGTGATATGTTACAAAGTGAATTCTGAGGTTGTGGCATGATAAATAATTTTGCTCAGTTGAGTGTCTGAGCTGAGTCCTGCGTCCGCGGGTAGGCCTACTGCGAATGGCCACGATACTTAAGTATGCAGAGGTTCTGTAAAACTTCCGTTTGAGCTTCTCATGATTTACGGCGGTGATAAGACGTCTGCTGCCAGTGAGTTGAATGCGGCAGAGCATTCGGTTATTCTGTTTTTCATATTAAAATATTGAAAGTTATGTCGACCAAAATGGTATTATTTTGTTAATTATAAGTCGACTCGCATTTGCCAAAGGTTTGCCTAAAAATCTGTAAATAATTACATTCAAGAACAGCACTGTCCGTGGCCTGGCATACAAGCAAATGTATCGGTATAGAGTATCTTTGCTTGATACAAATGATGTCAGTCACCACCCTGAGTCGATTTACCAGTCGTGTAAACAAACTGCAGATTCTACAAGGGCAGGCTACCAGTGCGAAGTCTCCTAACCTCCCTTGGGGGACGCCAGCATGCGTGTGACATCAGTGGACAAAAGGGGTTTTGGCCAACATTCACCATTCTGCCTTCTCTTCAGAGACTTATTTGCCAAATTTCATGAACATACATCAAGGATATCGAAAGGTACAGAGGCAAACGTAAAAAAATAAAATTGCCACTAGGTAGCACAGCGATAGTCGGATCGGTCCGAAACCCGCCACCGTTTGTCGCCAGCTTAATACACGTGCCAAATTTCACAAAGATACAGAAGCGGACGTAAAACGCAGGACACCCAAATGGCAATATCCACGCGCATATGTATGTTCGGGTAAAACGTACCATTAACCGAATATGCACCGTAGGTCTTCTTGTGCTACAAAACAATTTCAGATCGTCAAGCTCTGTAAAAAATCGTCTTAGCCTAAGCAATAACTTAAATAGTATCAGATAAATTTTACAAATGGCAGTAATGTATACGAGTGTAAGAAATGCCGAAAAATTCGGGAGATCAAAAAATCCGCAAATTTTGTGTCAACGTGATAATTCCGCAAAAAGACTCACACACAGGGACCTATCCTAATAGATTGGATGGTTCGTTTTTGTAAAGCAAGTGAACCGTGTAAATCAGATGGGACAGTAAGATTGTACACAGGATCTCACAAATGATTGGACAGGAATGCGGTTATTCATTGAGACGAAGCAATACACAGCCTTAGGAAATGAAAAGTGGAGCTCAACATTATTGTAAAGCATGACTCTATTACAGCTACTTTTCAATAATGGGCGTTGAGGACAGCGTATGAATGGCGTGCAGAGTGAGGCAATTTGTCACAGAGTTGTAGGTAGCAATAAAGCTAACGTTTGGTTAAAACGGGAATTGTTTACCCAAATCAAAGCGCTGTTCATTTTACATCAAAGAGATGAAAGACATAACACATTTGTTGTGCGATTTTTTAGATTTTAAAGAGTTCTGGAAAAGGACTTTCGAATAACTTAGTAAGCTAGAGTAGCAGGAAAACGAGAAGTGGGTTTATTTACGATAAACTTCGGTGTGAACGGTAAGCTTTTAGTGACAGAGACGTCCACCAAGAATTGACACACCCACCTAGAATTAACATCGCTAAATATGTAGTTTCTCCCGGGTGTTCCTTTATAAATCTTACTACATATCTGTGCGCAAGTGCATTTACAAGATCGATGATGTCCTTATTCGGGATCTGTTTGAAGACGGAAATCGTTCCTGAGCACGGTGTGAAAAGGCTTTATACGTGTTTGTTTCGTGAACGTTACGTAGGAACTTATTGATATGTAGCCTAAAATCTATAAAACTAAAGAATCTAACTCAGCAAAATTATATATTTTCTGAAGGTAGAAATTCTGTAGAATTCTATTTTTGACTTAACAGTATACCAATGTGCCATAAGGTCAAGAGACCATGTTTTTTGTTAGAAACTAGCAAAAAAGAAAAGTACATTTATAGTAAAACAACAGGGTCACAGCATGAATAAATTTTGTATGATATAAATGTTCTCAAGATAGACTCTCAAAAACGCTGCTCCAGTTTTTCTCGAAGTTGTCATTTCATTTTCGTTTTTTGCAACCTTAAAGTTTTTCAAATTCATGAAAGGCCTATTCATTGATACATGTAGGCCCTCATGTACGAATGGAACACTTTAAAAATAATTCCTTAGTGCGTTTTAAAGAACTCTGCATAAAGCAAAGCAACTTAAAGTTTCAGGCGAAAACGACCAGCAATTTCTGATATATTATTTTCCGAATTTGGCCAAAATTGGACACTTTTCTAGGTCTCTACATAACCTCAAGTCACCTAATTTGTATAGTGTGTCTTAGATAGCGTATACTAAACAGGATAATGTCGTCGTGAAACAGTGTGATCGTGTGGTTACCGCTTGATGTTGTAGCGCATACAGTTATTGTACATCCGTCTATATACCGTATACGATTCGAAAGGTAAACAAGTTAGTCAATAGAAGGATCAGGGTGAGTTAAAACCAAGCTTCTGATTTAAGGAGCAGCAAATTATTTCATCAAAACATTTTAGTTGAGGTAAAAAATTTAACGCCTTGAATTATCAATGGCATGCCCCTGAACGCTCCAGTTCACCAGATACGCTTGAAAAATATTGGTTCGTTCATAAATTTAGGGACGATAAGCAGTATTTTCGTGGCCTCTAGCGGTACTGCCCGAGGTGTTCCGAACGGTAGGGCCTGTGACAGTCCCAGTAATCAATGATTCGAAAATGGGTGATTTGCAGGCGAATAAGGGGTTCTCAGGAAAAAAATGGCGACCGGGTGACGCAAAATTGGTGACGACGGGTAATGGCTGGATTCAATGGCGACCGCAGTACAGAGGGAATGAGACGTTATTTCAAGTCGTCTAATACGACGATCGAGAGAACGCCAATGTCTTGGGAATTGTTTCAGGTTTAAACGATAAAATGCGTTTTTCTTCCAGGGCAGTTTAGACCCTTTCACAATGTCTCGAATGCAGAACGTAACTTCCATGTATTTGGTCGTTTACGATCAGTGGGATTTACACCACAGCAAGATACGCGTATTGGCTATTACCAGTTGGTGATTGAAACCTAGCACAACGGCTCTGCATACATTTAAAAGTAGAAATTTTCTGAAAGTAGAAAACCAGCTGAATTGGAGTTTGACGTTTTACACATCCGCCATTAATTGGGTCACGTGATCATGCTTTTTATTAAAATTCAGCGAAAACAAAGGTGTGTTCATGGCAAAACAATGTTCAAGAAGAAATCTCAAAAAGTTGTTACAGTTATCTGAAGTGTCATTTCATTTTCGAGTTATGCAACTTCTGATTTATCATGAAAACCATAAAATTTCTACTCATTGATAGTCCCTTATGCAAAAGTGGACCAGTCAAAATCACGAGAACAGTGCATAAACTCTGGTTCCTGCAAGTTTTAGATGAATGCGATGAACCGTTTCTGAAGTTAGCCAAACGTGAACATTTTTCTAGGGTCCTACATGTAAATAACCGTAAGCCGAGATTGTTTGTTGAGACTTTTTATTTAGCAAATGTCTTACCTTGGCACCGATGAGAAATCCATCAGGTTCAAATCTGTTTTGAGACTCCATGAACGCTGCTACGTAAATTAGCCGAGCTTCCAAGCTGTATTGGTAAACACGTTCACCTGTCGCCCTTGCGCCTTGGGTTTGATTTGGGTTCCAGTCGATTTTCAACTCTGTTTAGATTTTAAGTCTGGTGTACTAAGTTCAAGGAGCACAGACAAGTTTCCGTATAAAGTATAAACTTGAAATATGCAACGGCTTCCGACAGTGGGTCTGAAAGAAGTAAAAAATCACCCTTCCAGTCGTACATAATTTAGTAACTTAATAGAAATGGGATGAATAGTATGAAAATCATGCGGGTCTAAACGAGAACGACTGAAAGCATGGTATGCAGTTTAATCTATTCAGCAGATCGACGGAAATATCTCACACGAGGGCGAAGTGCAGATAATTCTTCACTAGACTTCTCTTTTCTGTAACGCCAATAATTCATAATTTTCAATATCGAGTAATCAGGGCTTTCTGTACGTACGATCAGGGGGCGGGAGTACCCGACAACATTTTAAATGAGGGTGCAGTTGGAAAACTATCAGTTATAGCCACTAAGGGATAAGAGGTCTAAAAATGAACCCTTTTTTCGTAGCGAATTTCGTCATAAAACTACCATGACTTAAGCAGTGGAGCAACAATATTGTAAGTACTGACGACAATAAAAGAACACAAACAACGATACGGTGCTGGTGAAAATACTGGCAATATGTCGTTATATAGCAGGGCACCGAGAACAGTTCATAGGTGGCGCACCACTTATTTCAGCTCTGCGCACCGTTGGGCGGCGCACCGTTGGGCGGAGCACCGTTGGGCGGCGCACCGTTGGGCGGCGCACCGTTGGGCGGCGCACCGTTGGGCGGCGCACCGTTGGGCGGCGCACCGTTGGGCGACGCACCGTTGGGCGGCGCACCGTTGGGCGGCGCACCGTTGGGCGGCGCACCGTTGGGCGGCGCACCGTTGGGCGGCGCACCGTTGGGCGGCTCACCGTTGGGCGGCGCACCGTTGGGCGGCGCACGTACCGTTGGGCTGGGGGCTTTATTTCAGTGCTACACCGCCCATGCAGTTGTAATGATATTGATAATGCAGTGACGTAAATATTAGCCGTGGAGCAATAAACTATAGCAAAAACGCATCGGTAGTTAGTGACCTCGGCTTTGCACAAGGTCAGGACGTAGGCATGTACCACTAATAATCCCATAGCTTACTCACCTGTCCATATGCTTTCAAAAGTATGAAGATTGCGTATGGCGTTGTATCACTACGTAAAACACACTTCTGTCAAACTTCTGTGATGTGACACCTCGTTGAACAAACTGGCGTCGTGTTCACCGACGACACATGAACTCAGCACTGAACAATTGACTGCACTTGTGGAAATTTCCACGCTGATGAGTCCACCGACTAACAAATGGCTTTTAATTTCGCCTCCGTGTTATTATTTGTGAATCCCGTAGACGGTACACCGCCATGCTTACATAAGTATAAGCTTAAAATTTGAATGATAACACAAATTCACAGGTCTAGGTCATCAAGTTTATTTTATCCACTGCCACTGGAGTAGCCACTAATGTGTTGAAAAGCGTTATTGAGTTACAACTCCTTCAGACCTCGCACACAACGACGTTCAATAGTCAAACCCGTAGGAAACTTTAGTGAGTGAAAACACGACTACACTTTCTGTTGGAGAAGCTTTGTATACACTCATCCTCAGAAAGAAAGCGTACAACAAGCTGTCCAACGGACAGTACAGCCGTGTCAGCAATCGAGTTTATAGTAAGAAGGGCTGTTACGTAATTATCTCCGTGGGGAAAGTAAACATTTGGGACAAAGACTATAAAATCTTTGACTGGGAGTCACAATCTAGTTTGACTTCGCCGATCTCTTGCCCCGTACAGTAATCGTCTCACAGCAAGACTGAGACTGATCCCAGTGGCGGATTTAAGGGGGGCCAAGGGGGCCATAGCCCCCCTAAAATTCCCCATCTTCCATTTGGCAGTACAGGGGTGAGAATGTCTGACGGCCAAAATCCTGTTTAATACTCTGCTCTGCCCTCCCTCCAAATCAAAATCCTGGATCCGCCCCAGGGTCCCTGCACTCGAGATGTGGGATGGTGCCAGTGTTTTCTCTAGAATCAGTTTTTCGTATCAAGGCATCAAGACAAAATGCACATGTCGTTTGTTCACGAGCAGCCTGCTGTGCGTTGCTTGTCTTGTCTCCTGTTGATTTGTTCGTCGTGAATGTGGGTAAGCTGCGTGACTCATTCACACACAGGTATGACCATGAACGCAGTCCTCAAATCTTTGTGATGCAGGTAACCATGTTTATGCATATTAACTAGTATTTGGAATACTGGTGCTTTTTATTTTTCATTTTATTTCTATAATCGTTTTAGATTGTATCTGGAATGTAGCTGGAATGTATATATTTTTGCCATGTACTTGCATACTGGGGAACTGCACGGTTATTTCATTCTACATCCACCCCCACCATGAGTAATTATAGGACAGGTGACCACGTGTTAAATACTGATGATATTCTCGTCAATCACGGAGTTGCCTCCGCTAATAGCCTGCATAATTTATTCTATACTAGTGATGAACATGAATTTTTTGCAAACAAAAATTCCCTGTAGTATGATATTGACTGCTTAGAACTATTCCTTAGCAATGACAGGACCGATTTCTGTTTGCTCAGTGCAAATATTCAGTCTTTGCGTTCTAAATTGGATCAGCTTCAGGCTATTTTGCGAAATTTAAAAAACAAACATTTGCTGTTTGACTGCATCTGCTTACAAAAACATGACTGAATTCTGATGACAGTTACAGTTTCTATTGTTTAGAACGTTACAATATGATAAAAAGACTTAGAAACTGACTGTTCCAGACATGGGGGCTTGGTTAATTACGTCAGAGATACGATTAATATAACCAGTGTTGAAATAATTAATAGTAAAAAGACACATGGAGGTAATTAAAGTGAAATTAAGCACTGGTAAACATCCTACCATATTTAACATATACAGACCCCCGTCGAATGCTGAGAGATACTTTGATGCCTTCATGTTTGACATTATTCCAACAATATCAAAGTTCATTGCTAAAGGATGATAGCTGGTGACATCAATGTCGCTTTACTACAAACTTTCAATTTGGTAATCTTTTGAACATATGTTAAACCCGTCTCTTCATCCTAAGATAACCTTTCCTACTCGTCTCACCAACAAGATGTGTACTCTTATTGATCAAATTTATACAAAATTCTCCGAGGCTCTCCAACCAAGAACATGACTGACGCTGCTATACTGTTTTAAAGTTGTCTCTCAATATTAATACAAAAGTAAACCTCATCAACCTATATTTATTCAGATAAAGTCACAGTCGAAAAAATCTCATGCCAACTTTAAAACTAATTTGGCTTCAATTGACTTTGGATCAGCCTTAGATAACGATTTGTCTCAAAATCCTAACACCAATTATAGTCACTTTTAAGAGACTATAATTAGTCACTTTTAAGTGACTATAATTGGTCTTAAAAGAACAACTATTTTAGATTTGGTAAATAAACAGTTTCACTCCAAAACGTTTCAACAAGCATAAACACAAAGTCAACGACTGGATTACATTGGGCATATTAAAATCAATAAAAGTGCGAAACACAACCTGTAAAGAATGAAAACGACATCTCCTGATTCTAGTTTTTCTCATTTACTCATTAAAACTGCGAAATTATGACAGTAAACTTAAATCTGCAATAAAAGAAGCCAAACGTATGTGCTATGAAAAATAGTTCAAGTAGCACAAAAAATGACGTACGCCAAACTTTGCAAGTCATCAAAAACGAAACTTCTAATTCATCCTTCAGCACTGTTCTTCTTCAGTTTACTACCTCTACTGATAAACACAAAATAGCTGATCAGTTGAACAACTAATTTATTAACGTTGGCTTCCCAAATACCGATATGCAATGAACGTTTCGAAAATTATCTTGACGGTTCCTTTAAGGTTAAAACCGTTGACGACGGCGAAGTACTAAAGGTAATGAAAAATCTAAAATCAAAATCCACAACAGACTGTGATGGCCTATCATGTTCATTTATAAAAAATACTCGAACTTATAAAGCAAACCAATTTCTATGATTATAAAGCAATCCCTACGCACAGGTAATTTGAAGGTAGCTAAGGTAATCCCTATTTATAAAGGTAATGACACCGACAGTAACTCTCTTGTAAAGTACACACCAATATCTATTCTACCTAAAATTTTCAACTTTTTGAAAAACTGTTCATGGTCAAGTCTATTCTTATTTTTCTCATAACAATCTTCTATATAAGTCCCAGTATGGTTTTACACCCAACCACTCCACTGAACTTGCGGCTACTGAATTAGTCCACTCTCTTTACAAAAACTTAGACAAAGATTTGAACCCAATCTTCGTATTTATATATCTCTCTAAAGCCTTTGATACCATAGATCACGATATCCTCCTAAAAATTTAAACATTACGGGTTTTCTAATAACGAATTTTATTGGTTTCACAGCTACCTTGAAAATGGAAAGCAGTTCGTCTGTCTTGATACTGTCACTTCGTCCCAACTTGACGTTTCTTAAGGTGTACCACAGGGATCTATTTTATGACCTCTCCTATTTCTAATCTATGTAAATGACATCACTTTCACCAGCAAGGCACACTTCATTATGCACGCAGACGACACATTCCTGTTACTTCATTTCCATGTTAACAAAATCATAGCCTCAACGATCAAACCATCAGAATAAACAATACCCTACAAGATGTTTTGATTGGCTAAATACCAATAAATTATCGCTGAACACAAGTAGAACTAATTTTATGCTATTTCGATTTCCACAAAAAATCAGCGAAGCTGAAATCCCTCCAATCAAAATCAACAATGAATTATTAACAGAGTTGAAAATTTCAAATTTTTAGGTACATGTAGTTTTGTAGACAGTCATCTCTCCTGGAACAAGCATATTCGGGTAATTTCTAACAAAATTGCCAAAACTGTGGGCGTTCTCTCCACACTGAAACACTGTTTTCCCAATCACACAATCCTGATGATATACAATGCTCTTATACTATCACATCTATATTTTGGTATAACACTATGGGGGTTCAATAATTGTACGAGATTGAAACTTCTTCAGAAAAATGCTTTGAGAAATGTTACCAAGTCTTCGTTTATTTTTTTCACACGTGTGCAGAACCAATTTGCAGGGTAATCAAAACACTTTTCCTTGACTAAATATTTACCCAAGCTTGCCTAAAATCCTCTTACAAATTCAAACATAATCAATTGCCTATATAATGATGACAATGTTTCCAATTCCATCAGTCACCAAGAGATCTTCTTAGAATATGCAGTCAACAACCCTTCCTTAAACTGCCCACCTACAACAGAAAAAGTTGTGAACATTCATTAATGTTCAAAATACCGAATCTAATAAATATAGATTATTACATGGCGAAGTCGTTATCTTGATCCCCCGTTATCTAGAGCCCGAGTGGATTTTGGAGAATTATTGCTCGAGGGGCGTTAGACCCGAGGGTGATAATTCTCCAAAATCCACAAGGGCTCTAGATAAGGGGGATAACGGCTGAGAACATGTAATAATCTATTCATACCACATACTAAACGAGAAACATTGCAATGAATCGATTTATCTTTTCTGACTCCACGGCTTTGTAACTACTTCCTATGTCAGAGGCACGGGGTCGGAGGTCGTGACCTTTTAAGAAAAGCCGGGCTATTTTTGTCAAATAATGCTTTTACTCAAAACCAATTGAAAACTTAAATATAATAGAAATAAATTGAATTGATAAATTAAGGTTTACCAACTATTATAACTTAAAACACGTTTTTTTCACGCTAAGATTCGACCGGGTTATTATCGTCTGCTAAAGTAGGTTACCACTGGTAACTGAATATAATTCTCAAGTCAAAGATCCTGACGACACGATACCCGCATTCAAACTGTAGATCGATGATTTACAAGTAAGAGGACATGAGAGAAATTTTTCACTGAATTAAGATATCATTTTTATTGAAATTATGTGTCTTATTTTTCGTAGCGTATAAGTACAGTACAATGCGGTTTGTTGAACATACGATTATTGCGCGTGCTCATTTAAGTATTCTATTTTTACTCTTGATGACGTCAGTCGCTGCATGGTGTAGTTGTAAAGTCAGCGACCAGCAATTCCAAGGTCCCGGGTTCGACTCCGTCCTCGGTTTCCCGCCAAATCGTTATCTCGAGATAACTTTATGGGTTATTACACGGTTGTATCTGGCATTTGACGCTAATATTGTGGTATAAATATAGATTATTACATGGCGAAGTCGTTATCCCCCGTTATCTAGAGCCCGAGTGGATTTTGGAGAATTATCGCCCGAGGGGCGTTAGCCCCGAGGGTGATAATTCTACAAAATCCACGAGGGCTCTAGATAAGGGGGATAACGACTGAGAACATGTAATAATCTATTTATACCACTAACTAAACGAGAAACATTGCAATGAATCGATTTACCTTTTCTGACTCTCCACGGCTTTGTAACTACTTTCTATGTCAGAGGCCCGGGGTCGGAGGTCGTGACCTTTTAAGAAAAGCCCGGCTATTTTTGTCAAATAATGCTTTTAC
>NMRA01000088.1:655824-694431 GCA_002633005.1 Phoronis australis
ATCGCAAATGACGTCACTCAATAATACATATAAGAAAACATAAAGGTTGGACACTCGAAATCTGTTTGCTCAGAATTTTCTACTCAAATGTGCATGGAACTCCACGAAACTAGCATCGAACAACTCTTAGAATACTTTCTTTCATTCGATCTCTTCAAATTGCCTTCGAGTGGTGATTTGGCGACAAAAATGCCAAAAGAATGCCAAAATCACAAATTCAAGGAAGTGATTCCGTGATGTCATGGCAGACGGTCTTCGCACATCCGGGTTTTTGACGGACGCTCCCGAGCTAAATCCGAAAGTCTAATTTCGCGCGGCTTTCGCCGTCAATCCCTCGACTATTTGATCATGAGAAGCAGAGAGCACTTTATTGCCAAATAAATGTAATTACTCACATATTTGTGTCAAATATAAATTATCCAGATACTCTATTGATGTGCGAAGTTATTTTGTGTAATGTGATTTCTTATGAAGGTTTTACTTTTGGCCAAAACCATTGAGTTAACTCGTCGGCCACGCGCATTGTAATACTTGCTCGGACTGCGTTTCCTGGCCGAGTGTGTGTTGTGCTTCAATCAGAAAAGTGCGTGATGTCAAGATAAGAAACAAGATACGCCAGTTTATGTAATAAAATTCTAAGTTAAGGGCTAAAATGAGCCGTCAGTGGAATAAAGTTACAAATAATCATTAAAATACTAACTTTAACATTCTCAATTAGTTGAGTTTTGGATTAGAAATATTGAAATATAGGTTGCTTGCTCAAACTCGAAGTTTCACCTACGACAGGCGTACAAGTTGAAGCACAACTGAAATCCGCAATGTCTACTATTTCAGGTCCTTGAATTCAGAGTTTTGAGATTGTTTTTGGAAATTCCATCGCCAATTCACCACTCACGAAGACAGTTAATGGGATCTAGGAAAGATAAGGCTTCGAAGGTTTATGCAACACCAGACTGAGGGAGGTGCACGCACATTTTATTTGGATTTTCGATAGTTGAAGTTGGCAGCCTCGGCTTGACAAAGTTTAAGTGTCCAACCTTTATGTTTTCTTATATATATTATTGAGTGACGTCATTTGCGATCGAGGAACAGATAAACCCAAGCGCCTGTGCGCGAGCTATGAATTCCGAAGAAAGACAAGGAGAAATAGCATCTGAGTAGACGAGACATCGTCTCGATCGGAGACTTCGATTATAACTTAGTATTAGTCCAGAAGCCACATACATGTATGGTCATGGGTACCTAGACAAGTCCGGTATCCGGTCAGGGCCACGGCTCGGTGGATGACCAATGCAACTATCTGGCTTGTTGACTAATTTTGCTGGGATACCGCTAGTTGTCTAAAGCCGTAGTTCAAGAGTCTCGCTTGATGAACAAAAACGTCAAAATGAAAATCAAACCATCAAAATTAGGCTTCATTTGATCGAAACTCAGTTGAGCAAAACTGCCGGTAATTTACAGTGCATTCTCTCGCGGCTAGTCACGGGGTCGTAAGCAATAATAGAATGCATAGGTCACTTGTAGATTTTACATTCCATGGCTAGAGTTCTGTGCTTTTAGTGAAGTCACTATGAGCATGCACCGACTTATTCGGTATTCATAGCTTCACCCCTGATTTGACTTACAACTACAGCATGAAGCTTAGCAAAAATTTTGATGAGGAAATTCCCAAAGCCAAGTACTGAAGCACAACGTGACATATGCAAATAACAACATCTCTTTCTATAAGCCAGTTTAGCATATACATATTTAGTTGTGGAGAAGCTGCCATCTGAAGTTACGATACTTATCATGACAGTCAACATATGTAGTCCGTTCAATTTGGTTGGCGTACATGTTGTTCATTACACTGCTCAATGTGTCTTCGCCCCACATGTGACTAGACTGCTGTATATCAACTCCAGCTGCCATAAAATGTTCCTAACAAGGGATAGAACTTGAAATTTTATTCTCGCAAACTGTGAACATTCTACCCTTGGAGCAGTGATGGAAGTCTACGTAGGCATGATGGGTGTTGACTGCACATGTCGTTGGCTAGTGCCTCCAACTGTTGCCGATGTTCCTCTCCTCAAGGCAAACATACTATATCCCAAGATGGCCGTCCTAGTGTAATTTGCCTAGTCACACATTTGGAACAGCGCCACCTATTGGGAGGAACCCAAGTTGTATTTGGAGACACTCAAGCCAGGCCTGAGCCTGTGGTGAAGATTGTAATTACCTTGGATAAAAACAAGATTTCTAGACATAAAACCAATTTTGAGGAATTATCATTTATAAATTACTTGAGGAAAACATAATTTTGATGATGTTTTGAAAATACGATAATTATTGTGATGCAATAAGACTAGAATGAAAGCAAACATCATTCAACTGACTGACACAATTTTTAGATCCCTTTGTAAGCATAGCAATACAATACAATATCAATCTTGAGGAAACATCATTTGTATTTACGTGGAAGTTTATGCAATTATGATAATTTTTAATTATGATAATATTTATCTGTAATTAACTAAGACTTTTCCAGGGCTAAGACTGGTATGAAAGCAACCTCATGAATTCAATACAATGACACTTTCCACATGATTTTCTAAGTATAGCTACAGAAGCAAATAAATGCAACAGTAATTTACGTAATACTCTAGCATAATATTTTATCATGTATTACGAAATATTTATATTATAGTTATTGTTGCTGAAAGACACCCAATAAAATAGATATGAATAATAAATAATACTCACTACGTAAACAAAAGTAGAATAATAATAATAATAAATAAGAGCATGTGGATCAATATCATTTTTTATTCTAATTTTGTAACACATCAGTTCAAAAGACATTACAAGCATTGTAATTTTAACACACAATTGATAAATTGTATGAAAACAACATTCCATGTTTAAAATAATACATGTCAATACAGATATCTCAGCTATGAGACCTAGCACTTATGCAGTACTAATGTTCTTGAATAACTGCAATTTTAAAAACAATAAATTTGATTTTGCCAACATACCAATAGTTGTCAGGGATAATGTATGTGGTTCGAGGGAACATACACCACTATCCGGTACAATGAAAATGTTACAAAGAAAAGTTCTCCCACTTATACTGCATATAATTAGTCTACTTCAGACTAATCAATCAATGTTATATGACTATTGACCATTTCGTATGAAGACAATGGCAACAATACAACTCCTTGGGCGTTAAAGGCGAATGCAACCTTTTTTCATGTCACTTTTAGCAAAAATACGGTTCGTTGATTGTCCCAGACACAATTTTCACTTAATTACAGCTTTTCGTAATTTGATTAATTTCTCGTCCTCTACTCCGGAATTGATGTTTTGGAAGGCAAGAGTTTCGCGCCAATTTCTTTTCATTACAGTCTGACTGTGAGAACTGTCGAGTCAGTCATTGTCCTGTCTCGGTTGTGATAAGTTCCGTAGTCGTTTGCTTTTGTTTACAAGTCAGTCAACATGCCACGCTGTTTGCTGCATGCCGGGATGTACTCATTATCGTCTCACACGCGCTTTGGGTACTTTGCGTCGCTTTCCGAATGATGACACACTTCGCCGTACTTGGCTAGCTCGTTCATGTGAAGAACGCAGCGCTACCCGTCCACGCAACGTACAAATTAGTGGAGGGTTACCGAGTGTGTGGCAAGCACTTTCTGCCGTCAGATTACGACAGAGATATGTACGCTGAATTGATGAAGGTCCCTGCGAAACAACGCCTGAAGAAAGGTACCATACCGTCGCTGTTGATTTCCTGCAGTGCACCGTCGCCAACCCCGAGAAGTGCGTTTTTGAAGTGAGAAGCCTCGCGAGCTGTGGCCACTATATACAGTGACCGGAGGCACTTCATCTACTGTCACCCGTGCGACTCGCAACTCCTGAGGCCTGGGTTCAAATCCGGCCTCGGTTTCCCGCCAAAATATTACCTCACTAGTGAGGTAACTTTATGGGTTATTACACGGTTGTATCTGCCATTCGAGGCTAATATTGCCGACTTTACCACTACACCACTCAGCGGCTGACGTTATCGAACGTGAAAATAGAATACTTAAATGAGCACGCGCAACAATCGCATGTTCAGCAAAGGGCATTGCACCGACATTTATACGCTATGAAAAATAAGACGCATAATTTCCATAAAAACGATATTTTAATTCAGTGGAATTTTTCTGTCGTTTTCTCCCACTTGTAAATCACCGATCTCCAATTTGAATGCGGGTATCGGGTCGTCGGGATCCTTTGTCTTGAGCATTATACTCAGTTACTATTGGTAACCTACTTTAGCAGACGATATTTTCCCGGTCGACGCTTAGCGTGATACAATGTGTAATAAGCTATAATATTTGCTAAACCTTAAATTATAGATTCACTTTCAATTATTTCTATTTTTGTTTAAATTTTCAATTGGTTTTGATTAAACGCATTATTTGACAAAAATAGCTCGGCTTTTCTTTTAAAAAAGGTCACGACCTTCGATTCGACCCCGGGCCTCTGACATGGAAAGATAGAAAGTAGTTACAAAGTCGAGGCGAGTCGAGAAAGGTAGATCGATTCATTGCAATGTTTCTCGTTCAGTATCTGGTATGAATAGATTATTACATGTTCTCAGTCGTTATCCTCCTTGTCTAGAGCCCTCGTGGATTTCGTAGAATGATCACCCTCGGGGATAACGCCCATCGGGCGATAATTTTTTTTTTTTAAGTTTTCACTTTTACAGAAAGAGAACTTTTACTATTTTCACGACAAGGTCCAAAGTTATTGGTTGTTTGTAGTTTTTGTAACTTATTGAGTTATCCAATAGAGCAAATAAATTACATAACTTATAGTGATGAAGTGTAAATTAAACTTAATGTACCTTCTTTATATATGTATTTTAGCTTTGTTAATGTAACTTGGTAAATATTGAGGAAGACGCAAAGAAACTAAACTGCCATTAGGAGCCATAGCAGTATTTGGATCTGTCGGAAAACCGATGTCAGCTATGCCTTCGTCTATAGGAACATACTAATCCTGAATTTCCACGAAGATTTTTCACCGAACTTGATGGATAGGGAGACAGGCGCAAAAACTAAACCTACCCCTAAGGGGTATGGAGGTATTGGAATTCGTCGCTAAATCAACGTCAGCCATGGTCTCATCAATAGGAGTATAACCCTCAAATTGTCGTAATGATTCTTAAAACCGATTATCAGATGGATAGGCGGGATCCAAAATAGAATCAAAATGCTAACATTGCCATGAGAGGGTCAACAGTGGTCGACTCGGCACAGAATTCTTTTCTGTCGCATCGACTCCTTTGTATGAACTCTTCGTGAGGATCTATCAATAGATAGATGCAAACGCAAAAACTTTAAATTGTTACAAGGTAGCGCTGTACCAGTCTGGTGCATTCGAAAGTCGTCGTCTTCCGCCGTCTGCATTATAGGAATAGATCTGCCAAATTTCATTAAGGTCATACAAGGAGTTTCGATGATTCAGCAGTGGATGCCGGACGCCAAGAGTTAACGGCGAACTTCACCTACACTCACACGCATGTAAATATGTAAATGTAGTTTGCGAATGTAGTACCCAGTTCAAAAAGCCAAAATGTTAGACGTTGAAAACGATGGCTTTGTGTGAAAATAAACCTGTTTTATCATCAAAAGTCTGTTCAGTGAAAAGTGACTTAAGGCTTAAGAGAAATTCGGCCTTACGCTACACACAACCGTTTTTGAAAAATATTAATTAAATCTAATTTGAGCCAAATTGTCGTATACACATAACTGTTAATTGAGATAATTCAAAGCGATTATTTCTGGACTGAGATGCGCTCATAATTACGCGGCTCAACTTTTTCCGCTGTGGTAAAGTGGGAGCGTAATACCAAATTTATGACGTAAGTCTAACGTCACTTTCATGAAACAGCTCCTAAGGTAAAGTCCGTCTCTCCACGGATTTCAGAAATCACACACAAACCTCTGAGAGATTGATCAAAGATGTTAAAAATCGTTACCGACGATAAAAGAAGTCAACAGAGTAAAATAACGAATGATGTTATAAAATGTATTCTGGGAAATAAATGCTGCTACCATACAAGCTTGCTGCTCCACTCACATTCGGGGCCTGCGTTATTTCCAAACCATTATCACGAGCTGTATGTGGGTGCATGTTGTGACCAGTGGGGCCTCCACTTTCTTATAATTTAGCAGTAGAGACGGTGGTACTCCCATAGGACCTTCATACGCCGGAAGCTTTTCGGCGAATTATGCGTCACACTGATTAAACCATCCAAGTCACGTTGCTATAAGATCTTTTGTGCATAGAGGGACATCTTAGGAGGTCGTCAAGTATTTGTTCTAGTTGGAAGGAATTAAAGACATCGACGGCCTCCTACGGTGGCCCTGTATGCGCAAAAGGTACTTAGTGCAACGTGACTTTGATGGTTTAATCGGTGTGAGGCAATATTTGATCCCGGCATATGAAGGCTCTTTGGGAGCATAACCGTCTCAATTGCTAAGTAGAGACGGTGGCACTGCCTAACCATAGCACTACAGATTTGATAGTGCAGAAGGTACACAGCCAGAGGTAATTAAAGAAAATAAACGCTTTGAACAGTCCAGTGCGATGCTGAACACCAGAGGACTGCAGGTGTAATATACTCGTATGAGCAACTGATAAAACTGAGGAAACATTTCCAATGCTATGGGGTGTCTTTTTTCATATTTGAACACCGGGTGCTTTCATTCAGTGTTTTAATTCCATCGGTCGGCGGAAGTTCGGGGATTGGTATACTATTCGTTAATTATGTATCTATTGTTTTCATGCACAGATTGACGTTTAAGTCTTCCGCTTCTTCAAAACCGCGTTTACGAACTTTGTAGTACCGCACTGGCATGGTAGGACCTGTCATATGGTCATAATTCTCGCGATATTCCTCGAGATATGGACCCCAATTGGGAGCAGGTCGCCATAACGTTTGGATTCGCTGAAAAACATGAGATTTACAATTTATGAATCAGTTTAAGAACGACACAGCGCTTCGGCCACCTGATATACTCATTCTTCGTAACATAAATATCACGTGTCGGTTCCGTCGTAGGTAACAAAGCACGACTTTCATGACTGATTTATTTTTTTAGCACGCAACATGGATATATCTGGGCTACCAATCTTCCACCCTAACGGTTTGCACGGGCGTTCTCTTTAACAGCGCCCTTTTCTCATTAATGCCATTCCTTTGTTACGAGCTGCAATGCTTTTCTGGTAAAATACAGTTCAGTACTCACCAGCTAATTTATTTTCTCACTAACCGCATGCCAAATTAGAATCAAATATCTCAAATTATCTGAAAGTATCTTAAATCGTTTTGTTACCTCTATCAGTGGTCCTTCGTCCCGAGTTTGGTATAGTATATAGATCATGTAGCCTGGTATGGGTAGCATGGATGCTGATGCTAATATCCAACCAAAAACGATGACACCGTCCGGGTACTCGTAGTCCCCGTATGTTGGGGCACTGTATCCGTGGAGGTTATAGATCAGCATTACCTGTTCAAAAAGCAGTAATTGTTTGAAGTACATCACTGAAGCAACAAAAGATTTTTAAGTGCCACTGATTCTCTGAATAACATGCAGAGCTCTGTGACCCTGCAGCTATGGTGATGACTAGCTACTGACCATATTCTATGTATCTCTCACTTCACTCTATGGATGTTATCTGAGCTGTATGTTGGCACTTGTTGTCCTAAATTGTTGTAAATATGATCCTGATGATGTCTAATGAAAAGACGAAACGTTGAATTGAACATGAACTTTTTTATTTGTGCGGCGATCGTCCGGATATTGATCTTATTGTGGCCAAAAACTGATTTAATTAAATGACTATTAAAACTTAGTGATTAAATAAGACCAACGCCTGTCATGAAAAGTAACTTCCGACTTAAGAACTATGGTCTTACGCTTCCACTTAACAATTACTCTATAAAGGTTTAGAAACGTAATTCTAAGCGCATCACAGTCTAGGAATTATTTAAAGATATTATCTCAGTGACTAGCACCTGTGTGTCTATTTTCAGGGACGGCATTTTGCTCAAGTGAGGTTTAAGTACTGTTCACAAATGAATGTTTGGGGCACAACACCACTTTTCACTACTCTGAGATATAATGTAGTTATCGACCTGTCGCCAGGATTTTGAGTGACGGCTTAACTGACCAATCAGAACGCAGCATTCTTGACACACCTTCGTTTCCAAGCCTCCATTTTACACGACAAACAACAGGTTGCCGGGTAAAACTTATTGTTTTTTGGACATTCCGCAAGGGGGCGGAGCTTGCGATAGGTCAATTGATAGACGAACTTGTGGGAAATGTTAGCTGATGTATGAAAGGGACTCACTCCCATTAAAATAGGCGTAACTACTCTCCAAAGACCCTCCCACACAACGCTCGGCATAATGCCCGTCATCATGGCGATTTCTCTGCGGAATCTGGTTGCACCTGAAATTAATATCGAACATCGTTAGATCTATCGGTGGGGTCTAAAATAGACAAGCACGCGGTTCCTATAGTTTGGCCATGGTTCAAAACACGAGTGTCGTCATTTTTTTCTGTTCTCGTGTATGCTGGGGTAGACACGTACACTTTCTGAGCAACACATGAAGCTTTAGTTTGCTTGGGGTCAGCATAGTTAAAGACACGACTACACTTTTTGTTAGCGAGCTTGATACTGGCACGTTCGTATTGATCAGTCACGAAAAACATGTGTTGAATGAACAGCTCACAGGTGTGTATCTTACGCTGACCCTGTTTCCATAGCCTGGGTTGCGGGCTTCCTACCGTGTGTTGCATTCACACTCTCTGCTTGTATGCCCCTCTTGCCGCTGTCACGTGCATTTCACTGCTTATTTCGCTGTGTGTGTGTGTGTGTGTGTGTGTGTGTGTGTGTGTTTGTGTGTGTGTGTGTGTTTGTTTGTGTGTGCATTCCACTCATGGCCTGATGACGTGACATGAAGTCACGAAATATAGAAAGGAGACTGTCCCGAAATTACGAAAGTACCAGTAACAAGCTCTCTAACAAAAAGTTTAGTCGTGTCTTTAACAAAGCTTGCTTGGGGTCAATAAGTCTATGCAAAATGATTTGGTGTAAGCAACTTGATCTGCAACCGGTGTCAGGTCTGCAGGCATTCGAGTGGAGGAGCGCAGCATTTACTAAATAGGAGTCGGTATGTTATCAACCCCTTTCCCTTTACCCCTCCACCTGATCACACACGTTCCCTCCCTTCCGCTCCTCTTCAGCACCCCCCTCTCAACAACTGTTGTTGCAGCTTCTATCAATTAGCTAAACGCTATTAAGTGAATAATTGCTTGAGTTAATTCTAATAAGTTTTAAGATTTATATAAACCTCGTATTTCTTCCTCCTCGTTACCCGGACCAGTGTCAATGAATAGTGACCCTTCAAGAAGATATAAGAAGACATTCTGCTGTCGGTCTCGAGAGTAATACCTCGTCACGACGTCGAAGTGAAGGCACAGCAATAAACGTTCGAATCAAGTATTTTACACACTCACCATAAACCCAAGCAACGAGAAGACATTCAATCAGTGCCACTGCCATGATAGTTATGGCTCCCATGTACCAGTCTACAATTTGGAATATATACATTCCAGCCTGCAAACAAACATAAACGACAAAGACAAATGGAACGATTTACTTTAGACACTTGGACTTTATACCTAGGCTTAAAGCGACATCATCGGCAAGAAAAGTGATTTTTTGAGACCAGCCGCCACGCAAAATCGAACCCATAATCTCGCAGTCCAACCCTCTGCCGGCGGAGCTAAGCACTATAAGAAAACTGGCATTGTATTTTGGGCGCCATTGGTAAAGTTATTGGCCTAGATTTCAACGGATGACTGGCAGACAATGGCGAGAGTTGGCGCTTTGTAATGAAATCACAAAAAGAACGGATTGTGTTGTTTTATACCAGCTCAGGTAAAAAATAACTCCAAGAAGTCCAATTTTTCCCATTCAACAATAGTCCCAAAAACGCGCTTTTTCGGCAGTGAAACCGACAACGACCCTTTAATTATGTAAGCGACGCGTGTGGTGGACGGCTGCACTGTTCAGAGTGACAACTGAAAGATTGGCACTGACAATGTTGTTGACTCTTTCTTATACACTGTACGTTCATAGATTTAATTCATCCCAGTTAGTTGATGGAAGGCTGAGAAAATCCTTATACGTAAGTGGCAATGTTTGTTTCCATTAGAGTCCCTATTTGTGTATTTTCTCTGCAGGAGCACGGATTACTGAAGGTCTGATGTGACTATTGTCACACTCAACATATATTGTCACCCTGTGTCAACATGTGTCTAGTGCGACAATCTTTGTTGTAACTCGCATGAATAGGCCTTTTGCGAGTTTATAACAATAACGCGAGATTATGTGAGACTTAACTGTGACGTCACGGGAAGTGGGGCAAAAGCTTGTCGTTTGGTCATTTGCCCAATACGGTAGCAGAGTGTATTCTGTTATTGTCTTCGAGTTTTTAGCCGTTTAGTTCGAAAAATGTCCAAAAGCATTGCTGTTATGGCAAATGAACTTCAGATTCGCACTACAATACGTTCTATCGCGTTCTGTACTAATTTCGTCCCGTGTATTTTAAACGGGCGGTAGGCGAAATCCGCTCACTGGTAAAGTTTTCACCTCGTCGAAAATACATTCTACACCTAAAATTAGCACCTAAAAGGCTCTTACTTTCTTCAGTGACTCTTTCTGCTTCTAAGTATATCTTCGATGAAGCATATATACGGGAATTCAGGTGACTTAGGCGAAGAATTCCAACTCCACTTTGTGGTTACTGTTAACTTTGTCCGCGCGCGCGATTACCACAATCAAGTAGTTCAACTGAGTCAGGTGAGTATGAGGCAAAGGCTAGCGCGAGACTGAGCGAAGCGCGAGATCTGGCGCGTGACCTGGCGCGTGACACTTGCAAAATAGCATGAGAAAATATCAAGTGAAATTTGTAAGATTTGTGTCCCTTGGACTTTTTGTTCGTCAACAGGCGTGATTTCACGTAACTTCTTCAAAATGGCGGCTCTTTAGTGAGAGAAACTCGAGAGAACCGCGAGGTTTTCATGAATATGCTCAAGTTATTTGTAGACTAAATTGTGTCCAGAGTCAGGGTATGTGTTAATTATAACTTCATGTGCACATATGCATGTTTCATTTGATTTCATTTGCTGTATTTTGAAGTGAATATCTTTTTATGGGGATACACTATCGCCCCTGTATGCCTGCGCCATTCAGGCCTAGAGCGGGTTAAGTTCCAATTTCAGTCCGTTCACAGCTTCGCACAACATAACAAGGTCACATTTTCTTCGTCTATTCACAGTTATTCCACGACCCATCTACCATATCTTAAGTTGTTTTAACGTTTTAAGCGTAAAATTCACCATAAGAACTCCAGTAAGTTTTAGCGTGTGTAGCAAAGACTCGGGGCAAAACAAGAGCAATATGGCGGGTTTTGCCCCCTTTCCGGTGACGTCACAGTGACTAGCGAGAAACTCGCAAGTGAGCTATTGCAGGGAACCGACAGATTACTAACCTGAGTTACAAACGGTAGTCCCAGAAGGAACATGATCGCTGAGACGACACCGCATGTAAGCAACTTTTTGTCGCGCAGATAAGTCGGAAATTGGTCAATTAAACCGCTTATTACCGTCTCCAACATTCCAAACTACAACAAACCATAATAATAGATTTGTGATTAAACGCCAGACAAGTCATACACAAATCTGATGTATTTAAAGCCATATTGAGCACAGTTTCAGTATTATGACTATTCCCATGGTACACTATCCAATGGTCAGTGCTCAATAGTGTGATATTATTTTGCAACACGTTACAAAAATCGACTCCTAAAATTAGGCAAGTTAGTTACTGTAGTCGGAATTTCCGGAAATCTATAGGTTTTAGTTCTGGTTTAACAAACTGTTTCATTGTTATTTTATTTTACCTTGGCGTCTGTCATTCTTGACCCACCGAAAAAGCGCTCAATATATCTTCAAAGTAAATGGTGCTTGAAGAACGTTTATTATAAGAACGTTAATGAAACCAATTACAACAACCAATAATCAAAATAGTAGTAATAATAATAATGATAAAGGTAACAATGATGACAATGACGACGGCGATGATGATGATGATGAAGCATTATTCAAAATGTTTCTCTGCCTCTGAAAACAGAATTCCACTCGTTCGCCAGATATTTTTACAGTTTTTCGTAAAAATTTTGAATTTCTGATGATGTCAAAGCATTTTTCTTTTACTTTCAAATTTCAAAGAAAGACGATCTGTCAACTGCTCGTCACTTCGTTGATTTTTCTCCCACAAGACAAAGCACGTCTCCTTATTTGGTATGGCAAGACATAGACGTAGCACATTTCCCTTATGTGGAAATGTGACCTTTGACATTTGATGTAAATAAAATAATGGCGACTTCAAGCAGCAGTCAGATTAAGAGACAATTGATGATGTTTAAAATTATTTACAAAGGTATCGTAATATTCAAAAATATATTCTAAAATGCGCTTGGAATTCACTGTGGGAAATCACTTGCTTCACTGGCTTGCCTCATACTGTGCTGTCGACGTCAAATTCGGACTGCGATCACACAATCTTCCCTTATACCCTAATCTTGTCAGCCAGTTTTTTGTCAGTGAGAGGAAGATTAGAAACTCTGTGGTGACTACAGAGTTTTTCCTTCGCGCCTATTTCAAAATTGTGAATTTTGTGATTTTTCGTGGAAATTCCCTCACAGGGGAAAGAGGATAACTCTGTAGTAGACGTTGCGAAATGGTACTTTAGTCAGAAATTGTTTAAAAGATATTTTGACGAGATTTCGCGTTCCATGCCTCTTTAAAGCTGCTTTGAACCGCCTTCTACCAAAAACTTTTGATTCAAGCCATATATCGCTGTATAATACAACTGGTCTCCGCTTGTTCCTAAATAAGATTTCTGGGAAGAGAATTGACGCTTCGTTATTGCTTGAGGACACGGTATTGAGCCTGGTCTCCAGTAACAACTGACTCCTAAGACCGGAAATATGTGTCTAATTAGACATAAATTATATGTGGCTAAATGGTCTAAATCAAAAGTTATTGTTTTAACATACCAGCTTTGGTATGTAGGAAGTTATTGACAAGTCCGTGTAGTTAGTTAAATGTCTACAAACCTATAGAAAGCAACTCTTTAAAAGTATCTATTTTCTGAAAGTAGGTCGCCTGCAGAATTTAATATTTGCCATTAATCGGGTCACGTGACCTTATCTTTTTAGTAAAACTGAGCAAAAAATAAAGATACATTCATAGCAAAACAACAATGACCAAATTTCATTTCAAAAATGTCCAAAATGAAGTCATAAAAATGTTGTTACAGTTATCAATTCGTTTTCGTTCCATGAAACTTTTGATTTTTTCATAAAAATCGTAAAGAAAATCTGTTTTTGATAGCCGGCACGCAAAATTGTAATATTTTAACATTCCCAACAGCGTTTGGAGAACAGTGCTATAAGCATACTGTATTATGTGAAACTTCCATTCAAATCTGATAAGTCACTTCATACTGGGTGTAAGCAAGATAAGCATATACATGTGCCTGTGGTTCTAGATCCTAAATCCTGCGTTTGTACCTACCTGACTGTCTAAACCTATTGTGAGCAACATTCCAAAGAAACACACGGCCCACAGCGGAGAGATTGGTAACTTGGTCAGGGCTTCTGGATAGGCAACAAACGCCAATCCGGGACCTTTAACGGATGAGTGTTTACAAGTCATTAAAGATTTAAACACACTTTGTGGAATAAAACTGTCGACTAGATTAATGGTGGATATCCAGGTTTGTGAATGAAGCTATCCAACGACATATTCCACACAAAACTGTACTTTGTATAATCTACTTGCGGAGTAGTATCTGAATACTTGCAAATGTGATCATTTTGAACTGAAAAAATTATCTTGAAAAACACACTGTTAGCTACGGAAGAAGTGCGCATGCGCAAATTCACTATTCCGTGCAGAATTCTTAATATTAGCCAGATGCGAATCCGCTCAGGAGTACAGCGAAGATAAAACCATACCTTGTGTAATGACGTCCTTGACAGATGTCTTGCTTTCTTTCGCCATAAAACCAATCACAGAAAAGATGACAAACCCGCCGTAAAAACTAGTCAAGCAGTTAATGACGGGTACCATCATTGCGTCCCTGAAAAATAATAGAATACTAAACAAAAGCTGAATTGAATTGGTAAAATGCGAATAGTCTTCGAACCACCGTGCATCAACACTCAGGAAAGGAACAATAACATAGTAACAATTAACATGTAATAAAAATATGATATGGCATTAGATTCCTTAACTGATTCTGGCTAATTAGGTGAAATGTCTTGAGTTTAGTCTCGGTCGGGGACTCAAAAACTTAGAGATCTGGATCAGCAATATAAAATTTCGAGCAACAACTCATTCGCCAAAAGCCTCTGTTCACGTTTTCTAACTAAATTAGAAATGGGAGGAGTTATTGAAACGTCTTCCATTTGTCAATCGACTTGGCCAGGTGTTTTGTGGTCTTTGTCAATTCACAGAGGCAACTCCTCTTGATTCGCAAAACGGGCTTGTCTCTTTAAAAGCCACATAATATTTTCAACAGACGCTGAACGCCCGTTCTCGGTAGTTGGTATCAAAGACTTCCAGAATCATTGTAGGCTTAAGGTTTCTCGGTACCCCTAAGCTAGAAAAGTCGGGGGCACTAGAAATTTGAGCTGTCCCAGTTCGTCAAGATTTGCCTTCCTTCAACCCCCCTCCCCCGAATGTCACGATGCTTCATCAAGCTACCCCCACAATTTCCACTCTTCCTGTTGCCAGTAAATCCAAGCTAGTCCCCCAAGCAAATACGACTTTCGCCCATGTTGACACGACTTTTGAGGAACCCCGGTTTCCTGCCGGTCCCCTAAGCTGTAATAATGTAGCTTAATCATAACTTGGTACTGCCTATTAAGGAGGGTGTATACACTGAATTTTGGATTTTTGACAGTTTTTGAATTTTTATATCGTCAGAAACTTTGATTATTCATTTACATGTTCAAGACAAAATGAAATTGACTTGAAAATTGCATAGTTGTCATTTTAATCACGTTTGTGAAAACTCCTTATCCTATAGGGCTGCTCATCAGGCTTGAATGGTAGCTCACCCTGGGAATCTGGAAGCTTGCAGTGGCGTATTTAGAGGGGGGCCAAGGGGGTCACGCCCCCCCCCCCCNATACTCTGCCGTGCCCCCCCCCCCCAACTCAAAATCCTGGATCCGCCCCTGGCTTGGACCACAAATTGGTCACACAAAGCCTCTTTGTCAAAATGCACAATAAACCAGGCGGACATATTGGATTTGGGTCTGAGAAGCACTCATGTTTTAAGAAAAAAGCTCAAATGTTGCAATACACCAACTGGTTGGTTATTTCGCGATAGAAAGCACCCCCTGATGTCTTTTTACGATGTTCAGTAAAACTGAAGCGTTATGTGCACAGATTTTCAGTGAAAGTTGACCAAAAGTAGCATATGATAACTGAAAAATTTTAAACACGTTTATCTCAGTTCATTATTTCACAATAGTGGCAACACCCTTAAGTTTATTTCTTCGCTATCTTTTGATCAATTTTTACGAAATAGACAATTTTAAAGTCTACTACAAATGAACTTTATATCAGTACTAGGGATTTTATCTAAATTGATCATAACTTAAGTTATTGGAATGACAGTTAAGAAGCCTCCGTGAACAGTACCCTTGAGGCCAGCAAAGATGTTTACAAGTATAGATATACAACCGGAACTTAAGCAATTTATCCCATCTCGTGTTGAGTGAAACATGGTAGTTTTTTACTGTTTGTAAAATAAAGAGTAAGAATCAAATTATCACATTGATGAAGTTCAGCACATAATTATACTGCATTTTGTTACCCTAAAATCAATTTTTGTGATATTGCTTGTTCAAATATTGGTTCTTCTTTTTAACATGCATTGAGTCAGACACTTAAATCCGTGATCGACTGCGTCCGACTGTTATCGTCATTAAATTACAAAACGTACGCATGTGTTTGAGTACATGCATTGCATGGTGGGAATATTAACAGTTAGCCTTAATATTTCAATAAAATACCTGTAGACGTTATTATGGAACTTGTTAAAACTAGCCATTGTGATTAGACCTCCCCAAGCTGGACCAAGCGAATAGAAGATCTGCAAGGCTGCCACTCCCCAAACCTGAAATGGCAACAAGAGTAGAACAATTCCTGTAATATTCTTCTCGGCAACAGGGACGTAAAATTGGTGCCAGCAAGCTACAGACTTGATATAATCGTGTGACACGTCAGTTGACTTGTGAAATCACTTTTTTCACTTGAATTTCACGTAACCTCAGATGAAAACACCGTAAAAATTGTATCAATATCGATCTTAAAAACAATTTTGTCATTATGACCCTCATGTGCAACAGTAAATTTCGAAACAAAGGAGCTTGCAAAGACTGTTCAGGTTCTTTTAATCTTGCGTGACTGTGTGATGTTTTTCGGCCGTAAACCGTGTTCTGGTCTCGAAAACAACTTTCTTCTCAGGCATACTTACATTTTAAAAACGACATTTTGGCCTTTTAGTCACACGTCAGAGGCGAAAACGGTTGCAGTAATTTGCCTATAGGCAAATCAAACGTATCAGTATCTAGAACTTTCGGTTTGTGAGTTGAGTCATTCATGTCGTGAGGAAATTATCGAAACTGGTTAGACGCAATAACGAACAGTCAGCTCGTCCCGAGCCCAGCCATCGCATCTAAACTGAACTTGGAATAAGATAAGGCCATTTTATAACAATGAGTGGCTTGAATCAAACGTTTTTCGACAGAAAGCACTATTAAAGCAGATGACTTACCAACACTATTACGTAACACAAGTTTATGCCAAGCGGCTGGTGTGGTTTTGAAAGTTCTGAATTGAAAAATAATTGTTGAAAGTGCAGTGCACAAAACGTCTCACTCACGGAAGGGTCTGCTAACATCTTAAAATCTGGTGTAAGAAAGAACAGTATCCCATCAATAGCGCCATCTAATGTGAGACCACGAACCAGCAAAATTGTTAGAAAAACATACGGGGCTGTTGCCGTCACATAAACAACCTGAAAAAAGAAATAATTTGTCAATTGTAGAGTTCTATTGCGGTGAAACAAAAAACAAAACAGTTTCGGTTGTCTTATAAACCACAGATAGGAAAAGCGTCGATGACTCAGAGGAATTGCCTAAATGTGACCAACGCTAAATACTATTTTGACTACGGGCACTGCCATAAATGAGAAACGTCGCCCTTACAACAGCTGAACATGAGGCAAAAGAAAACGTAATATTTGTTTCTGGTCTACGCCCTGGTTATTTGGAAACCTTACCTCACATTTTAAAGGTAAAAATGCCCGCTCGTAAGATCTTTTTCCAAAGTATCTTAGTTTTTTAACTCAATGGCTTGGCAATGTAACAGTAATGACTTCTTTAAGACCTTAATTGATTACAAACAAGGAGATTGATGCTCTTTTGAGCCGCGGCCAACCACCCTCACCCCTCTCTCCAGCCGCGTTACTGTACCACTGGAGCTGGAAAAAAATCCCGCACCACTTCAGATCACATCTCATTTTCACTGATCCAGCCGCTAAACTCGGAAAGCAATTACGTCACAATATAGCACATGGGTTGACAAACAATTTGCCAATGAAATGACAAGCAATTGGACCGTGAACAATTGCTGACTTCCGAAATAGCTGCGCCATCTTGAAATTCACTATCCTTCCAGATGGCGATCACGTCTTTTGCTAAACAGGCGTTCGGCGTCACCTGGAGATCCCACGTAATGCGAACGGGAGGTTTCAACCTTGTGGTATAAACAGCGTTTTAACACCTTTCCTGCTGTCGTAATTCCAGCAAACTTCCAATGATGTGCGGTGGGATAAAATGATGTAATGGCTTACGGAAAAAGGCAGACATCTTGAAATATCCACGATGAAGGACATCATGTCCCATACATTTCTCAGTGCAAAGAAGAATTTGCGGCTCCATAGTCGGTGGTTGCGACTGACAAATCGGGAGAATTTCGATCCCAGCCGATGTCAAAAACCTAATATAAATCAATGAACTTACCTTATCAAACAATGCGAAGCGTTTACTTCTCCAGTTTTAATTAATAAAGGAGTAAATTTCTGTCCATCAAATCTGAGTCGGGATCAAGCGGAAGTCGCTTTCTCGCTCTCGGTGCTTTAGAAACCGCGAATATGAGAAGTCCGCTATTTAAAAACATTAATGCAGATTTGCAGAAAAAGCAATTCAGAAAAATTCCGTGCACAGGATCTAATCTTCGAGCTCAGACTCGACTTAGGCTGAGAGTTGAAATTTAGCCAATCAGGATGTTTCTGATAGATTCAGTCATAGCATCTACATGAATTTTAGCACAGTTACACGGGCTTATGACCGCACAACTTTACTTGAGGCTCAATTCGAAATCTTAGCAACATCGTGGCGGGCTTCAAGCAAATTTTCACGCGACATCATTGGTCAATTTTGGAGTTAAGTCTCGAGTAAAGCTTGGTGGTGACGGGCCCAGGGCACTACGGTTTAATCTTTGTACTGGTTCTAGAATTTCA
Source organism: Phoronis australis (assembly GCA_002633005.1). Classification (NCBI taxonomy): domain Eukaryota; kingdom Metazoa; phylum Phoronida; family Phoronidae; genus Phoronis; species Phoronis australis. Next base: position 674,539 of record NMRA01000088.1, read on the forward strand.
GCATTATTTATTATTTAATCTTAGATTTCACTAGATGGCTTCAGCTAGGAGAGGAAATCACGAGTTTTTACACCACGAGTTTTATAATTCAGATATAAGAGTCACCGACTGTAACTTTGGAATATAACCTCAATGTATTCGAGCACATAAAACACTTATTGCGAGTACAAAGAAAACTGTGTTTGGGGATTACACCACAGGCCCTGGGTCAAGTTCAATACCGCTGGTGCCTAGCAAGAAAACCAAGATATCATGAGATTCCTTGAAATATTGCCATGTATTCTCATTGAGAGCACGGTCGTGACTTTGGCACGATTCTTCTCGTCGCATGACAGTTATTGAACTCCACCCTAGTGTTTTGTAAGATTTCTGGTTCCGCTGATTTGCTCCCAAGTACACACAATTAACAACATGCATCAATAGGGCCGCCCAGGATTACACAATGACACTAAAACTCGCTGTATTTGCCCGCAATGCCGTAAACATCCGCCAGAAACATTTGCTACAGTTACGTCGTTTTCGTGCCATTTGTTGCTGTTGTCTGATTTTTTACAAATTTTTCTCGGTTGCATTACTCTATTCGTCCTTCCAATGCCAGCGAAGTTATATTGCTCAGCTGTGAGCTGCAACTCCCACGTTAGAACGTTTGATATACCGGACAGATAACAGGGAATGGCGTGATGTGAAATTCGTTGCCTTCCCGACATCAATGAGAGGCACGAAAATGTGCCTGATATCCAAAACGATGTCATACGCTTTCTTATCTCCGGGTCAAAAGAGAGTTCTACCATCGTGTGATCCAGGACGGCCCTATTGCTTCACATGGCGTGATAACTTTTTTATACCTTTCCGGAGCTTTCAACACCTTTACAAAGACAAAAGAAGACTATCACCCATGCGGCGAGTAAACACAGCATCAACTCCCAACTGAGATAGCCTACTGTGTCGATACTGGGACTAAGCTGAAGAACAGTGTACCTGAAACACGATCAAAAGCACTGTGCACGTGACCTAATGTGGAATGGAAAACTGTGGAACGAGACGTCTCGTGACAGAAGACGTAAGACAGCATTTTGGTCTTACGCTGCAACTTCACAATTACCAAATAATGGTTTAACCACATACATGTAATTATTAGCACATCACTTGCTGCACAATTTTTTAAGTAACAGTTTTGGGTATCGTATTTTTTAAGTGAGTTTTGATTATTTTTTGAAATAGTTATGTGGAGCGTAAGACCAAATTTCTGTCTTCAAGTCATAAGTCATTTTCCTAAAACACGACTCAGACCACCTGGAATTCGAAGTTCAATCAGTCAATCTAAATAGTAAGGTAATTGTCACTTCACTCCTCTTTGCTTACTATCGAGATTATTTGAGACATTGAATTCTAAGGTCACTCACATGCGAGTTCGCTAAAGAGCTTGTTCCATTTCAGAATAAGATTCTTAGGGGGTGGCGCGCCTGCCCCGCCTTCATCGGTTCGCGTCAAAAAACACCACCGGTATACCAATTTTAGGGTTTACGAGAACATCCTCGAATCGACAGTGGGAAAACTTTTTACTTAATAAAAGACTGTGTGTGACTGAAAAAAATTAATGTGTTGGAGTCCATTTTCCTTGAATTTGAGGAAATACAAAGGTTTTTATATAAGTACAAGTCGTGGGACTATTGCGGGGAAATTTTCTTCTCAAGCCCTCTCTGAGTTTGTTTGCGGATGTGCTTATTTGCAGAACACTCCGGCATTTCTATAAAAGTATGTGACGTTGTACAGTCATAATTCTCGACCGTGGTCATTTCTGACAAAACAGCCTCTCTTACGTCCAATATTCTTCCGCTGGTGTCATCAGTTTTGTTCCATTAGCAATAGAGAAGAGTTCGTCGGTTGAATTTCTCGTCGAGATATTAGCTCCGTTTGCAGCATTGTTACTGACAAACGAATCATAATCCAGGAAAGTGGACCGGTTCGTAGCATTACTGCTTGGTTCAATACAAATTGACGTGTTCTGGCATTTCGTCCATGGCAGTTCGCTGGTGAAAGAGTTGACTAGGTAGAAGAGTACCCATGACATGATGACGTTGTAGTAGACGCAGCAGATGGCTGACACCATTGTCATGGCGTATCCCAAACCTACAAGATGGAAATCAAAGCAGTCTTGGTTTGAATAAAATTGTAAAGGAAGGACCGCCAGAGCATGCTGCAAACAAGAACGTAAAGGAAAACTTATAAGGTAAAAACCATGTTGTCCACCTTAGAAATGACTCACTAGTTGACCAATCGAGGTCGCTAAAGTCATTTATCTAAAAATTTTTTTAGTTTCGTCCTAATGTATATGAACTTTCAATTAATATCAAAGCGAAAATACATTTGCGACTATTCGTGTACTATTTGGCTTCTATGTGAGTTTAAGTGTTTTTCAGCATTTCATTTTGTACTTTATGGTAAGCAACACAAATGTAGAGATGCTGTACGTCCGAATTTAAATGGCCACAACGGTACATACTTTACTTGTGAAGTATAGAAAAGTAGCTCTTCCGTATTTCGATGGATTTCACAGTTATTGCACTCCTGAATCGTCACGGTTGCCTAATAAATATCTGGAAATGTCCCAACGATGAATTAAATTCTACATGTATGTGAAATAACGAATTCATTTGCATCGCGGGGTATCTTGTTGCCATGTGTTTTGGCTTGTTCTAATAGAATGTCGTATATATCATAAGCGGATTTAGCTGCCCCCCCCCCATTGGCTGCCGCAAAAAATTTTAACAGCAAGAGCGTAGGGAAATGTTGAGTTTATTAATTAACCCCGGTAATTAAAAGTATACAGTTGAAACAAGATTTAAATGTGTGCATTTTTGTTAGGTATTGCATGTTCGTCAAGTGAATGTGGTTTGTTTGTATTTGTGAACTTCTTGAGAATGAAAAAAGACCAATTGCTCGGTTGTAGCCGCACTCTTCTTCAAGATGGCAACCTTCTGTTGCAATTGTGCATAGCTGGGTAGCGACTGAGAAATCGGCCTCGATTTGCAAAAAGCTAGTTGGTTGACAGTACTTTTGGAACACATTTGTGGAATCGATAGGAAATTTGCTTTCGGAATCTAATGTTGGCTTTAGTCCTGCATCGGCAGGGAAGTGGTGGTTTTGGGATGAAAAGTGACGATTTCGCGAGGTTTTTTGCCCCTTCTTTCTTAGTCTAGCTTGGGTTTCATGATCAGTACGAGTGAAAGGGTAAAAAATCCAAGAGAGAATAAAGTTTCTGTCGTGGCTAATCTGTAAGGCTTGTGATGTGGAATGCCGCACTCAAAACTTGTCGTTCTTTGCATGCAGTTTTTGACATAGTGAAGAAAGGGTGGTGAGTCCATTGACGTGTGCTCTGATAGGCAAACCCCTGTGGGAACTGTTCTGCGCCCGCATAGCACATTTACATGTATATATATTTCACAGCTATGTCATCACGTATGTACTGCAGGTGAAATTATAACCCCTATTTATGTGAAGTGGACCAGAAAAAGTGTGACTGCTTTTCAAATTACAATACACAAGATAGATTGATGAACCTACTCCATTGACACACATTCGGTGTATGTTGTCACAGATCTTTTCAATGCCGTTATTTGTAGCGTTCGTAAGGTGATGCCAAATAGTATACCCGACATAAACAGGTGCAACCGAGCGACAAAAACAACTTTTTGTTGTCACTGGAAAGAAACCACAATGAATGAAATATTGTTGGCCGGGCATTGAGAGCATACCAATGTCGGTACCATCCAAGAAGACATGTTATTCATTACTTTGACTGGAAATGAAAATAAAGGCTGGAAAGACCGATAAAAATGTCATGTATGAATTATTTGTCATGTTGTTGGTTAGGCCAAAAAAGCCTGAAATCCGACTTGTTTTGAGACCTGCAGCGCTCACACACTAAACAGCGCCTGTCCGCATCAATATCAGCACGGGTCTTGTCTTTATTTTTTTGTTTGAAAAGCTGCAAAAACGCACGTAAGCAAGTCTGGGGTAAGCAAGCTTTGAAACACCATGATTTGCCAAGCGATGTACATTCACCTGAACATGATGCACTGGGCAGAGCTCGAAAACTCTAAAGACACTCTTAGACACTCAAATGAAGATTACCAACATGGCGGCGCAACATACCACAACACATGCCGCGATTTTTACACCACTACGTCCACAAACGCGCAGTTTGCTTTTCATTTTATTCTGACAACAGCACAATGTGCTTTCAAGAACGAAAACAAAGCTAAATTAAAGGCAGTCGTTTTTAGTGTCGTTTCAGGTAAAATTCCTTGGAGTTCTAATTAATTATACATGCGTCACTCTGGAAGTGAGGTTCGCCGCCCGAATTATTCCCAATCAGCTTTGATTACACGCACTTCGGACTGTGTCTGACATAGGATGCGTCATTGTGTACATGTAGGTCAGCTTGAAACAAGTTAGCCAGCTACTTGCCTTTCTCGGAGTCTTATTCAGTATGCTTGGAAGCTGCTGCGTATCAGGGACCGGTCTCCTATCTTTTTACTCGAAATGGAACTCGAAATTAGGTTTGTCATTTTCTACTCTACTTTTGGGCGAACTCAAGATAAGTGTCTATTATTCTATGCTCGAGTACACAATAACTTACGTAGATAATTTATTGCCCTTAGTTCACAGTTTGTAAACTAAATATTAAAGCAATAAGTTCGAGTTTGAACTCGAAATTTCGAGTTTTTACTCCAGTTTGTAGCACGAAAATAAGGGTCTTCAAGGGCAAACTTGAAATAGAAACTCCTATGCATAAACTATAATGTATTCGAGCACAGTCTGATAACCAATTACCTTAAGTTCGCACAAAAGGAGCAGAGAAATTGCCAAAAATAGTTTCGACTTCATTTCGAGTACAAAGATTAGAGACCGGGCCCAGGATGCAAACATCATAACCACAGAGACCGTGAAGATACCTGTTAAACATGTGTTGAAGAGTGATGCCACATCGTCGGCATTTCCCAGACATTGTCTACTACAAACCTATCAATGACTATACTATATCTGAGTTCTGTTTCAATCTAGGATTGTCAGAGAATACTCTTCGATGGCTACTAATAACAGCAATTTTCGGAAAATGCTATGCAATCAACAGTGATCACAATGAATCGCCGCACAAAGAAGCATGGCGCGGAATCGTCCCTTCCACGAACGTCACTCCCGGAATGACGCTTGCATAATTAGGGAAACTTAATATGAAAATTTGTCTAGGATAACCAGAAAGTCGTAATTAAACCAAAAATGGCACTACTGAAAAGCGGTTGCCTTCCGCTTGAACTCGCGTTCCCCCTTGTGTTCGAACTGGTGACAGACGCATCTAAAAACGACGCATACCAAGACCTAGTTCAGTCACGGACTTTCAAAACATAGTTATAAAAACCTGTCTTTCGATGGTCGTGGGTGCCTTTTTCCTCACAGCTAAAGCGTCCAAAGCGTGATTAATCATTTGCCTATTTATCAGACCTGGTAAGGAATTTTCAAACATGCTCTGGACTGTGGAAGGTTGGTGAAGTTTAGAAATAACTGTGCTGTTCCAATAACTCAGGAGATCTCGTAGTAGATAATCTGTTCAAAGCGGCCCGCTAAAACCAGGGATTAGTGTGCTGTTCCTTTAATCCAAGACACCTGCATGCGACACGAAGGAGGTAATAATGACGAGTACAAACGATATTTTGAGAAGCTGAGAAACACATTCCTCTTGTTATTTCGCCTACCTTTGAATAGGGGACATATCGACCACACGGTGAACGGACTGGCGCTGGAAAATTGGCCAAGAGCTAGCTCCAGAAAGAAGAGAGGTACTCCGCAAGTGAATAGGAAGAAGAAGTATGGCAGGAGGAACGCGCCTGAAATGAACAAAATGAAGAGAATACAATAAGTCATCTACTTATTTCTCTGTATGAAGAAATAATTGGGCGACTGCACTTCAGCATGTAAAAATGACATTTTCGGCCAAAAGGTGGTGACAAACGCGCACTGGATTATGGGAAAGTATTAACTCGCAGGAGATAAAACTTATATGTCATAGTCAAAAGGAATCGAGAACAAAGTGTTGCGGTTTAACTAGGTGGTATACACCCCTGCTCGACATCAAATTCCGAAGTCAAACCCAACGACACTGAGGCTGTGAGTCCAACAGGGGGCGGGCCCCCTGGAGCATCCTTGAATCCGCCTGTGTACCGCAATATCGGCCTCTTACTGTGACCGGCTGAGTGGTCACGGGCACTATGGTCATAAAATTGTTTCTCACGTGACCTGGAATGTGTTACGTCACGACTGGTTAGTAACGCCGAGTACGTAATTTTTGATATAACATGGGCGAATCACAAAGTAGTGCAAAGTAGTGCAAAGTAGAAATCCATACGGCTAGCCTTTTATCGTCTGCAAAACACTAATACCAATAACCAAACAATGCCGGAATTCAGTGAAGGTCACAAGGTTACGATTGACCAATCGGGTGTTGTATTTGTACGTACTCCCAATCGGAAGAACATGCAAACAACTTCTTAAACGGACTCATCTTCGACGGTGATTTCCATATCCACGTTCATTCAAACGTAGACAAACCCCAACTCAAGAAACTTCGGGGTCAGGTTGACTAGATGTGCTGTCTCAATGTCAATCCAGTGCTCAAGCGCGGGGATTTGAGGATGCCCTCCTGGCTGTGTTACTTATAAACATTTGTTACGTTTTAATGTTAAAGAGTATTTATTAGATTCTAACTCTGAACGTTTGTTTCGAAAGCTAAATACAATTTACAATTGTTAAGTTTAAAATAAAATTATTAACAAAAAGGAAATGGTTCTACCTTACATTTCGCAAGCGCCGTTTTTAAAAAGTTGCGTCATATGATTGGAATTTCGTCAAAATCCCGAAGCTTGCCAAGGGATGTTCACGGAGATGTTTTTCCCATGTCATAAACTTGAGACGAGTGTAGAATTCTCTATTTCCCCACCCTGTATTTGTTCAAGCACATCGCAAAGGGGTTTCGTGTATTGTTATGTCATGGCATTTGGTAATTGCCCTCAAATGAATATCAGGAAATAAAGTTAATTCTTGAAAACGTTGACTAGGACGGCTATGTTTAATGTTAGACACCAATTTCAAAACAAATGGTTTTAGACCGATAAACAGGGCGAAATGCAATTTTGGCCTTTTGCTCTCATAATATGGGCCTCATAATGTTCGTTACCGTGACAGGATTCTATTTGACTGGGAGTGCGTATATGCGTCTTTTTCTAATTACCAATGTTAGGGTTTCCCAATCCGACTAAATTCTGAAGCAGCTTCTTGATTCGCTAATGAAACGCAATAGGCGACTTTTCATATTAGCGCTCTCTAGAGAAATGATAACACGAAAATGACTTCCGATTGATCCCGACTCAGATTTGGTGGACAGAAATCCAATTAACTACATAGTGATTCATTAATTTAAAAGCAGGGGAGTCAATTCCACTGCCAGTCACTCCCATTGTTTGATTAGCTTAAATTCACTAATTTAAATTAGCTTTTTGACACCGGCTGGGATAGAAATTCTCACGCTTTATCAGCCTCAGCCACTGGCTTTCAGTTGTCGGCGGATTCTTTCTCGCAGTGGGAAATGTATAGAACATGCCGTCATTGTTCATTCATTGATATTTTGAAAGGTTTGCCCTCTCACATTAGTACATGTACATCCCACTGCACAGCAGTGGAAATTTCCCGATGTTATAATAGCAGGAAATGTGTTAAAGCACTGTTTATACCAGTAGGTTGAAACCTCCCGTCCGCATTACATAGGATCAGTAGGTGGCCCTGATCTCTCCATCAATACCTGATCGCCGTCGGGCGGGTTAGTGAATTTTAGTATGGCGCGGTTATTTCGAAAGTCAGCTATTGTTTGGCTAGAAGAAACAGTGTGAACAGCTTATTATTTAAAATGACATTATATTCTTATTAAAATGGCATAGGCAAATAATTGAATTCGGACCTCAAAAGCGAAGCCACCTATATTAATATAGCTGACCCGCTCTCCGGCCGCATTTTTCTTGAGGACCCCTATAATAATATAGGGGCCTTGCCGAAAGGCGGCCGGAGAGCGGGGCCAGCTATATTAATATAAAGGGCCCCGCCGGAGGACGGCTGATGAGTGAGGCTCATTAGGTCCCGCTCTCTGGCCGCCTTCCGGCGAGGCCCTCTATATTAATGTAAAGAGCCCCGCTTTTCGACTGCCTTTCGGCGAGGTCCCACAGTGACGAATTTAGAGGGTACATGTACCAGGCGTGCCTTCCGTATACACCACCAAACCTGACTGGCGAAAACGAAAGACATCGCGAGATATTGCCCTGAAGGCAACGCCTGTACGAATTATTTGCAAGGCACACGGATTTCATTATCAACAGACCAGAATTTGTGGAGAAACCAACATAAAATCACAGGTACACTTCATCGGCGGGTCAGCAATACTTTTTCGTTACCACCAATTTACGGAAACGATAGGTTTTGTGAACAAATCGATCAATGTTGACCATGACCCTATGTTTTTACATCCCCTCGTGAATACTTTACAGTGCTGGATTTACAGGGTGTTGAAGGGACAAATACTCCTGGGCAACCCTCCAAAAGTGGATCCCATCTGAGAGGAAGTGTCTTAATATGAAATACTCTAATATAAAAGCTATATCGTTAACAAAAAGTAGAAAGGAGTGACAGTTGATTCCAAAACAAGAAAAGGGTCCCCATGTTTGCTCTCTTCGGGCCACCACCAAGAGCTGGGCTGTGTTCGATGGAACTCCCCCTCCGCGGAAAAGGTCCAGCCCCAGCATATCCGTTTAAGATATTTTTATAGAAGGATAGATGGACTTCAACAACAACACTGTTGTAGCTATTGATACTACTAACTACAATGATAACTAAATTAGTAGGAATTTTGAAATTGCTTTAGACTCAAAGCGTTTCACGTGGCATCGGGCCGTACCCGGCCAACTGCGCCCAAGTGATGTATGTGTAGATGACAGGATATCGGTCAGACGATAAAAGGAGGCTTGGTCAGCATTGAGCGCGCGTGGTGGCAACACCAAATAGCAATAAGGGAATCTAAAAGTGAATGCCTATACTGCTACTGTAGGCATAGATGTCTAGCCCAATGACCTAAGCAAGCTGTATAGCAACGAGACGGCTTCCAAAAAGTAGTGCGATGTGAATGCCTAAAATCGGCCAAGAAACAAAACAACCATAATCATTTGAGATGTGTTATTCTGCTATTTTGGTTTAATTGCTGCCATAGTACGGTAAAGAGCAAACATTTTCAAATTTTGAATTGAAAGTGATCGTCCAATATGCAAATATGTTGTCCATCCTGTGCCCACTCTGATTGTGGATTGGTGGATTGACGTGCACGCGTGTACATGTGTGAGCGTTTGTGTTCTTTTACAGACAGTTGACTTAAGTTCACTATACGCCTAATTCATGCAGACGAGAAACACGCTCCAAAACGTGGCTCACTACGATTGCTCCGTTAAATGGCTAATCGGCATAGTTGTGTTCAGCGTTCCTGGAACGGCGATAGAAAAAATACAGACATTCAACTGTCTTTTTACAATGCTTAAAGACGTTGAGATTCGGAAGCGTTGGGTCGTTGCCATAAGCCGCGACGAAGGAAAATATTTCCGGGTAAAATTGATAATTTTTTTTCGAAAGTTTGATCACATTTTGTCACATCTCGGTTGCCGAGCATCATAGCAACGACCGGTGAATCTTCGGCCAGCTAGGCTGTGTTTTTATGAATACGGGTTGAAACATGATGCATTTTTTCCAATCTCTCGATTTTGGGGCCGAATATCAGCCCTATTCCCCTCTCAAAAATATTGAAAAATCACGCGAAATTCCCCTCACGAGGCCTAAAAATTCCCCTAAAGTGTTTGAAATTTTCCCCTAAAAGTTCAAATCACCTGTAACCACACAGGTGATAATTTGAAAGAGAACAAAATGCTACTTGAGACAGAGCCTATGAAAGCTTGCAACAGGGCGGGGATGCAACTGATGGAGATCGAGAGGTAGAATTTCCCCCTCACTCGGCGAAAACAATCCCCCTCTCAGAAGGCACAGGCACCTTTCCCCTCGGATGAGCGAGGCCCCTGAGAAAACATGATAACTATGCTTGACCGGTCCAGTTAATTGAAATTAAGCTCTAAAACTAGATGGGCTACTTTTTCAGGTTATGCTTCGGACAAACGAACTAGATGTTTTAATTTTAAAATTCAACTTGGTCCAGATTGATATTCGAAACCGAACACATGAAATATATGTAAGAATTATCAAAACCAACAAAGCAGAATTGATGGTCAAATAATTTTTATTTTCACTTAATTACCAGCCTGGGTTTTTATTTTCATAAAAATATATTTAATCACATCAATCATTCTTGCAAATCAAGGACAAAGCAACGGTAGTCCCTCATCCCTCATTACCAGAACCTATGCTATGTTGGCTGCTTATATAATTCTTGATCTGCAAGTTAAACCAAATGTCACTTGCACATGACAGCAAAATGCGATGAGCCACCGCTGTCGAATATATCTTCAACTCGTCAAAAATACGAGAAGATGACCTGGTTCGTGTAGAAAACATTTTCATCAACAAGAAGAAACGTAACCTTGCATTCAGCATATGCTAAGGCTTTGCTACGACTATCTCGTAAGTCTAATGCGTATGAAATAACGAAATTACGATGAAGTTAGGCTTCAACTCTCGCAGTATCATCTTCCGCTTTGTTATCGCAGTGAGCCTCGGTTTAGATTCTATTGTCCGCCCCGTGAATTAGAAGTATAGGCAATCCTTTGCCGTGCTCAAAATATCAGACATTCAACTACCGTGTTTTCATGCACTGAGAAAACCCCGTCAAGCCTTTTCACTTTTTTGGGAAATGAAGGCCTAGACTTAAACTTTGGTCAGTAAAAAAAGCTTCTCTTGTCAATCAGTGTCCATGGTGCACAGCCCCGCAGACTTCATACGAGCAACAAACTTGATGGAAAAGGTTTCCAAGGTTACATGTCACTACATGTATGCCACTACTGCGAAGGCTCACTTTGACTCCGAAGGTTCGCTACCTTCGAAAATTCACTACTTCGAATTTCCCCAATTCCAAAACCACAACTTCGACAATTCACAACTCTGATTGTCTGCTCGCAACTCATTCTCAAGCATGCAGGGACAACATCTGGGGCCTGGGCGGCTCATCAAAGGGGGCTGGGGAGCTATAGCCACCCACTTATTTCAGTGCTGCGCTGCTCACGGCATGGGTGGCGCGCACCATTGTGGGCTGGGGGGCTATAGTCCCCACTTATTTCATTGCTGCGCCGCCTATGGGGTCAGGGTTGCGGCCACCAACGATGGTTTTAAATTCAAGAAGACTGAAGGGGACTCCCTGACTTCGTGAAGACAGGCAGGGACAGAGTACCCTACTAACTACATTTAGTTTCGACCCGGCCGTGCGCGAGGTTCCTTGGGTGAGGTTGAGGCGCAGCGGCTCTAAACTTTTGAGTTGTGCTGCGATGCAATCTTGACATGGATTTGATAAATGTATCGTGGTTGATAATTCATAAATATTGTTACCCCATATTCTTTCAAAATTGCAAATTCCTGCTCATTTTTTCGTGTTAAGACATGCGGGCAATTTCGCTTGCACATTGAAAATGAATCTAAACAGCGACCACCGTCTCTAGTTGTACTGGCCAGCTAGACGGTGGTCACGGCCTACATGAAATTCAAACCAAGTGTTTTAGTACCTGGACGTTGTTTTCGATATAGGTGCATCTAATAACCGAAGTATCGTTTTGTTTTGCATGTAAAAGTATAAAAACTACAGTTTGAAAGTTTAAATGTTTTCGGAGAAGTGGACCTTCGGAGTAGAGAATATTCGAAGTAGTGAACTTCGGAATAGTGAACCTTAGGAGTAGCAAACCTTCGAAACAGTGGGATGCTCCCAATTCCAGCTACGAAAGAAACTTCAGTAACGCGCAAAAATTCAAGATCAACAATTTCGTCAAGTAATTCTCCGACTAAACTTCATATTTCCGTCCGAGCATGTAATGAGGTGTAATCACTCGTTTAAGCATGCCTGATTTGAAATGTTGACAGGAGGTAACGAGAGAACGTTCTCTTGCTGGACCACATTACATCCGAATTTGTGTCCCGTTCTTTGCGACCAACCGCCACATCATCCTCATCTCTGAAGTTCCGTATCACAACAGAAACATAAAGCAGTGTCATTGTCGTGTATACCAATTTCCCTTCCCCAAAATAAAATGCGTCAGAGGCCTTACTGAAAACTCTACAGTGTCGACGTTTGCAATATATCAAAGGCCCACCGTTCTAGAAATTTGAACCACTCCCGCTCAATGTTGGCTACGGGCCTGGTATGAATGCATAAACGATCGAACTGCAATTAATTTAAAAACTGGGGGTGTCCTGGTCATTGCCCCCAATGGTAACGCATTCATAATGGTGGACGACACCGTGGACTCGCTTGTTCGAAAAATCAGCGCACGACAATTATCTTTTTCTCACCTCCTTTACTGGAAAATTTGCAATTAGTTGACTGGACGGTAGAGGCCGCTACGTTTCAAAATGGCCCCAGAATGTCATAGTTTTATCGCGCAAAAGATTTATAGCCACTCGTAAATATTTCTCAGCTCTAAGTATGTCTAGAAGGGACTTGAGTAAAGTTTGGTAGAGTACAATTTGGGTTAAAAGCATCTGAATAATTTAAAGGTCTGAGTAAAATTTGCTGGTCATGGACCTTGATGTCTCGAAAGATCGTGACTAATTTTCGAGATCATACAATGCTCGGCAAAACTTGTTTTTTATTGTTTCCAATATTTTGATATATTTTCGGTTATTCAAAACTACCGCAGTTTTGCAAATCTCCGTGGCATATTGTTAACAAGATTAGGTAAGGTTTCAACCGATTTGTTTTGATTTTTCGTGATTTGGACACGTCCTCCAGCATCCTCATAATTACGTTTTCCTGCTCAGAGATTTTCGATAGGTCCGACGAATTAGGAGGCCACAAATTGCAGACAACATGCTTGGGACATTAGTTTTGCATGCACAATGCCATAATGCAAAATTCTATTTCGGCTTATTGCTTCCTTACCAAGCATTGTAATTAAATCATTTGCATGTTTTCACCCACTGCTCTAATGTAAGTGGATTTCATGTAGCTATTTTTGAGAATTTGCATAAATTGTGCAAATTAAGGCAGTCATGATTGAAAATTCGTCTTGCGCTTATAGCTGCTTGTATCAGGCACCACCGGAAAAATTATTGATTTTACACCCGTGTTTCTTGCTTTGTTATGAAATACGTTTGCAGGTTGTTGTATGATAAATTTCCATAAATTATGCAATTCATGTGAACCATTATTCAAGATTCTGCTGTTTAAAATGCTGTTTCTTCTCTATTGCATGTCAATAATCATAAATTCGCAGTATTCAAGTAAATTGAGACCATTGAAAGTACTTTGGCTCATCGTCTTCGTTACCTGATTTTGGATGGTTTGATTAAGTTCGAGAGACTTTTGCGCGGCAGTACCTTCTGAAACAAGATTTGAAATTATCATGAGATGCATGCGCGCACCCAGACTAAAAAATGATGACTGTGGACATTTTACTAAGATTCACGGGGTACGCTCAGAGCTATGAACTGTATATTCGCCGAATTTTGGTAGTTCCTACACTTTTAGTGGACTTTGTCTCACTTTCTACTTTTTTCCGAGTTCTTGTTTCTCTGAGGCGGACCTTTTTATCCACTTCGCTCCTGGGTGCGCGCATGAGATGTGAGTTCCTACTACGGAAAATCACCTTACTTTCCGTAACGTCACTAAAATCGTACACCCAAACATTCATTTGCATAGCTTTACATTCATTGACAAATTGTAAATGTAAAAACAAAAAAATCTCCAAATAGGTGACCTTTGCACTAATGATGTTCCTCGCAGGCTCACACTCATGTAGCCCGCATCATGCAGTGTTATTCCCCAGCACCACTTCCTGACCACTGGACACGGTTCAGTGATTTGCGGTGAATCACTTTCGCCCCAAAACTCGTTCTTAAAAAATATTTGGCAATTTTCAACTTGCTTCGCATTCGCATCGTCGTTTTATGTTGTGTTCCTAATTAATTTTGCCAGCAATTACAGACATAAGTAATTAGCCTGCAAGTTCCACTTCAACACACTATAAATGTTTGCTTAGAAAATGTCCAAAGCCTTCAACTGAAGCACAACCTGACATATTCAAAATAACAGCATCTTCTCTTTTTATCAGTTTAGAAAACATTTGATTGCAGAAAAGCTGCACTCATGAAGATCTAAAGATGAACGTGTACGTTTATTTTAGTTGGTGTATATATTGTCAGTTACGTCGTTTCACCCCACATGTGACAAGGCTGATGTACCGCAGTCCCAGCCACCATAAAACGGTCATAACCAGGGCAAGAACTTAAATAGAACTTAAAATTTTAGTCTAACACGCATATTTTTGTTTCAAACTATCGGAAATTCATAATCAAGAGCAATGCTTTTCATAAATTTTAAACGAACAGTTTGAACCCTGGTATTGGTTCTTATGATATTGTGCATTGACAGGTGGCACACTAGGTAGCCATCCTGTGACCCATATAGCACGTTACTTTTGCATATGACAACCGTTGCCACAGTATAAGTAACGCGATTCTAATTCAAGGATTGCGTGCAATGAGAGTAAACACATAATGGGGTTAGGAAGTTGGACATGAAGACTACCAAATAAAATTGATATTAATGATTTCGCTGCATTCTTCGAGTAACAGGGAAGGTAAATCCGTAAGCACTTTTTGTAGCGTTGAAAGTGGGTGTCACTCAAGTGCTTCTACAAGCCAGTTTGCGGGACTGTGGACATTGACATGTATGTTTTGGATAGATCTTGGATATGTGAACAAATTTTAAAAAATCTCCCGAATTGGCTGTTTTCATTTTTTTTGTTCTAAAAGGTGACCCAGTGTTGCGCATTCATTTTAAAAAAAAATGTTGATGTAACTTCGTTACATTTAAAATGGTTTCAAGAAAGATAATTAATTGGAATCAACATTTTAGGGACCATAATGCTGTCTGACATATCCATATTACCATTTCACCCATTCAGCGTTCATAACTGGCCCTGGGTCAGAGATTACACTGGCACATAATTGCCTAGTGCCAATACACAAACTGTTGACGACCTCAGAGATAATTTTTACAACCCAACAGACGATTTCATAAAGGTGGTTTCAAGTTAAACCTGGTTTAAACTGGACTTAGACCAGGTTTAATCTGCATTTCATAAAGGTGGTTTAACTTTTAGACCAGTGGTTTAGTAAAACCTGGTTTAACTCCAGTTTAGACCTGGTCTAAGCCAGTTTTCATTTCACCAACGAGGTCTCTATGCCTTAGACCTTTTATTAAGATGTTAAACCAGCTTTAGACTTTGTCAGACCCAGGTTTAATACTATTGAATACGGCAGACTTGTACGATATAGGTGCAACTGAATGATGCGGTGATGTGCATTTACGACGCAGTTATAGAGCGAGAACGGACTATTTTCAATATTCAGTTTTAGGACGACACAAGATCAAACGTAACAGGGGGATCAAGAGTTTTTAAAGGGGGTGGGGTGTCGGATCAAGGATTTTTAAAAGGAGGGTTTGGGTCAATAATTTTAAAATTATAGATTTGATATCACTAACATCAAGGGAAAAGGGGGTCCGGACCCCTTGAACTTCTGGATCCGCCTATACGTAGACCAATATGTACTGAAGGGTGTCCTTCGGATGGCCTCAGAATACACGACGGGTCCAGCAGAGCGTCATCGTCGCAAGCGATACGCGTATGACCGTGAAAATGGCGTCTAATGATTCCTCTGACTGAGTTTTATCTCAATTTGTCCCCGATATAATGTTTCCGGACAAGGGTCCTGCCTCCCCCCTCCCCTTTGGCCACAAAAAAGAAGTAAAATGACACGGAAATAAATGTGTGCATTTACTATGTTGCGGCTAATCGTGAGCAAGTACTCTAATGTGTGTACGTGTGTTGGACACAGATAATACGAAATGAAAAATATCTCCTCATGATATCCTAGATCTGCCACTGGGTCCCTCACCGTTTTCTTTGCCATTTTTTCACTGATGAAATTTTCTTTATTCTGGATTAATATCTCTCCAAGCCTGATGATTACATGTACGTTGACTTGATTTGGCACCAATTTTCTTGTTCTCGACTATGACATTTGCTTTTTCTCTGATCACTTATGAGGGAGAACATTTTTCGTCGTGAGAAAAGCTTTTAGCCCTTTTTCGCAACTGTCTGCACTGGTTCTACTGCTGTGTGCCATTGTGTACCCACATGATCAAGGTTTCGTTGAAGCACTTCAATAGTTTCTTTGTTGCTTTAATCCGATCCACACAGATGGGTGGCTTGNACACAGACAATACGAAATGAAAAATATCTCCTCATGATATCCTAGATCTGCCACTGGGTCCCTCACCGTTTTCTTTGCCATTTTTTCACTGATGAAATTTTCTTTATTCTGGATTAATATCTCTCCAAGCCTGATGCTTACATGTACGTTGACTTGATTTGGCACCAATTTTCTTGTTCTCGACTATGACATTTGCTTTTTCTCTGATCACTTATGAGGGAGAACATTTTTCGTCGTGAGAAAAGCTTTTAGCCCTTTTTCGCAACTGTCTGCACTGGTTCTACTGCTGTGTGCCATTGTGTACCCACATGATCAAGGTTTCGTTGAAGCACTTCAATAGTTTCTTTGTTGCTTTAATCCGATCCACACAGATGGGTGGCTTGGATACTTTAAACCTGGCGTGCGTTCAGTAGACGCTAGGACCTACGCTAGGACCTAGCCAAAAGCTAGTCAAGGTCACGTGCTCTTATTTGAAATACAGGGCAATATCTCGCTTTTAAGCTAGGTCCTAGCGTTACTGAACTGGAGGCTGGCGTGCGCTAGGACTTAGCTAAAATCTAGCCAAAGTCACGTGCTCTTAGTTTTAACTAAGAGCACGTGACTTTGGCTGTATTTTAAAAAATACACGGCAATATCTCACGTAATCTCGCAAAGTCTTGCTTTTTAGCGAGGTCCTAGTGTTACTGAATGGGAGGCTGGTTTAATGAAATCGGCTGCAAGATATTACATCAGAATTTAATCACGACGGTGTAACTTATTGAATTGAGTGGTTAAAATGCTCATAATTCTCATTGGACAACATGGCGACTTTTCTGAACTGAAAGGCATGTTCAACAGGGTACATCGGTGATGATTTAACTATAATACATTTGCAGACAAACTGCTAGAAAAAGCAGTTTTGTACAGTTTTCCGGTACTTGTACCATAGCTATTATGAATCTTATTTTTATTTCAATATGAAGTGTCCATTCAATTGACCTTGCGTTCTGCTAAATTCTGTTGAAATTGCTCTGGAATCGTTTTTTTTGTTTGATAGTTAGCTTCTTTTCAAGGTATGATTATATGTCAAAACTGGACACATTTTTCAAAATAATAAGCACAAAATGCGCTTTTGTTTTATGTTTCGTAACTAGTTACTTTCTACTTCAAAATATATCAAAACAACAAAATGTTTAAAATCTTAGTTACATTTGGATTATGAAGTGTGAAGGTCACTCGAATCCTTCTGCGTCACAGCTTCAAATAATTTATTATCATGCTAGTCAACTTCTAATTTAAGGATGAAAACTTTTATGGTACTCAGTCACCATGGAAACAATTATGCGAACTTGATTCATCCTATATTGCTGAACTTTTCCAAAGTGCATTCTAAGTTACTTACTGAGGCAAAATGCTGTTAGAATCATTTTAGTTTGCGTATTAATTTGTACTGAGATCACTTTGCTAGGTGTAAGCCTAAGCTACAATGAAAATTTTGAAGCCCGTGCGTCCAATATTTTTAAGAGATGTTATTTTTATCTCTCGCGGGAGTGTGACAACAAGTCACAAAATCAGATTTGTGTGGAAACGGTTAAACCATAGGCATCCTGTAAAAGTAACAAAATTCAGATAAAAGTGACTTTATATATCTTATGTAATGTAATAAGGTGGACGTTTAAAGGGCACCAGTTAGCAGCTGACGGGGTAGGGCACATGTTAGACGCATGAACGGTTTCCAAAGTGCTAAAATTGTCACTCGTGTGGCAGCACAGGTTAGACCCATTCGAAAACATGCATGTAAATAATACTAGTCTTTGGCTAAATTAGAGGTAAGACGTTGAAAACAAAAACGACGCTAGAGTGCAGCATGTAAACGAGGTTTCGATATCAATCGAACGAGATCCTCAGGTACAATAAGATCTGATTAAATCAGTTTTTGGCCACAATAAGATCAAAAACCGGACGATCGCCACACAAATAAAAAAGTTCATGTTCAATTCAACGTTTCGTCTTTTCATTAGACATCATCAGGATCATATTTACAACAATTTAGAACAACAAGTGCCAACATACAGCTCAGGTAACATCCATAGAGAACCAGCATGCCACTGATTCTCTGAATAACATGCAGAGCTCTGTTACCCTGCAGCTATGGTGATGACCAGCTACTGACCATATTCTATGTATCTCTCACTTCACTCTATGGGTGTTACCTGAGCTGTATGTTGGCACTTGTTGTTCTTAATTGTTGTAAATATGATCCTGATGATGTCTAATGAAAGGACGAAACGTTGAATTGAACATGAACTTTTTTATTTGTGCGGCGATCTTCCGGTTTTTGAATAAGATCTGAGTCGGTGACCCTAGAGTCGACCTAATAGTGCTCTCGTGGAATGACAGCTAATGTTGATACAATGACAATTTATTGCTGTCACCACGAATTTTATTCACCACGGCTTCGACTGACCATTGAAGCTGATATTCGCGGGATGAATGATCTGAAAGTTTTTGTGTCCAGACAACTTTGCAATATTACACGTCCTGGTGGCATAAATTTACAACCAAGCGCGGTTTTCGCTATATGCTCGCTATTCTCAGGGAAATTGGATTTCATTGTCGGGTCCCATAGAGCGAAACTGAATTGGCTTGTTTTCTCCACCTAGTTGTCCACCTCGCACGTGCGCAAGCAGTGCGCATGCTCGACTCGAAACCGTTTTGTTGCCAGGAAGCTGCCGTACGACGTCGGCAGCTACGAAATCTAAGTCATACAAAACGGTCTTGGTTAGCAAGACGTGCTCTCGTGGTCACTATACCTCTAAACAAAATCGCTGTGTACGACTATTCAAAAAATCCTGCGTGACCTCCAAACTTCCTCCTGGATATTCTCGACCCGAGCTATTCATATCATACCTCATGACCTCTTGGTGGAAAATTCCAATGACCTATAATCGTCATAATTTTAACTGAGGGAGTGTCCTGAATGGTACAGTAATTACAAAAAATCTATCTGCAATAGGTCAAAAACATTTTTTCCGGTCTGTACTTCGATTCATTGTTAGGCCTGTGCTCACTTAGCTAAATAGAAAAGCACACAAAGGCATCTATTTCAACCAAGGTATCGAGTGCTTTCTTTAAGTTGCACGAAGGCACGTGAACTAGGGTAAGCAATATTTGAAACGTCATTATTCGCCAAGCGATGCATATTTATTTGTAGAAGGCACAGTGGGAGAGGCTCGAAAAGTCCACATAGCTTAGTTTTACCCTTCCAATGGTGTGCATCGCTTATAAGTAATTGGCATCATGGCGGTGCAAAATGCCGCAACACTTTTACAACTGGTTGGTTGCATTTGTAGTTCTGTTTGTTGTTCATAATAAATTACTTTAGCCAGGCTCGTCCCC
>NMRA01000088.1:694773-731317 GCA_002633005.1 Phoronis australis
GTTGAGTACAAAAATCCCGAATCATCTTTGCGCGAATCAGATGAATGTTCAGCTAAAAAATACCGCACCAAAAAAATACAGGCCATGATCAATTATTATACTTATTAGTCTTACGCCACAATTTTGCGGCACAAACAACAAAGCCTATACGGATTACGTCACCCCAAGTTATCCAAATTATTACTACGAGCCGCTACAGATAAGTCTGGAATATTTGGATTAAGGTCCATGTTAACGTAAACTTCCGGTTTATATTTTTAGCCAGTCCTGCCCACACAATCAAATGCTTGTTGCAATGCTCGAACAAAGAACAAACAATAAACCCCGGGATTTAGGTAAATATTAATATATTAAACTGTTTCAAATAAAAATCTTGTCAAACGTGTCATATTTTGTTCTGCATGAAGTCATTTGACTCTGACCACCTGTAAAGGTGATTGCAAACAACTTTTGGAAATATTTTCCCAGCTACCTCTAATAAGGATTTTCCTTGTAATTATTCGGATCACCTCGATTTCCCGACTTAAACAAAGAGAAATTTATTTCCAGTGTCCGTTTTGAGGGATAGGCTCCTGTATCAAATACGCAATTGTTTTCTTGAAAATCATAAGTTAAAGAAAGTTCAGGGTAACAAACTAACGTTTTTCCCAACGTCAAGGGATGCAAAATTTTACACAAGGTAAAACAATAAACCTGTCATATTTTCTGCTTCCACTATTAACTTTCCACTTTGGACAAGCGTTCAAAAGTCAAGTAGGCTCGTAGTTAGCCGTTGAAGGGTGAGGCTTGAAATTTGAGTGTCTAGGGTATCCGTTAAGGGTCATTCATTCCAATGTCGAAGTATCTTAGATTTAATCCTTAAACACTTTGATTTACAAAACACGCGCAACCTAAAACATGAGAACATTTTAAAAAATAAACGATATTTATTTAGCCGTACGAAAAAAAAAATTAGATTGTCGGGAGAAAGTATTCAGGCAATGCAGCTCTACGTTTCAATGACCACTGACTATGACAGTAATATTCTCGACGAATAAGTTAAAATTTTCGAGTTCAGGCTTTCTCTCGCAGCCGTTGTATTTGTTGATTGTGTCTTTGAATTGTCTATATTCCATGGTTACAAAACCACGTGATCATCAGAAAAAAAAAAGAAATTATAGACCGGTCGACGACAGACCTGACAAGACCTTTTATTCTTTCAAAGTACGCCGTACGCAGACTTAAGCATGGGCAGCGCACCATAGGGGGCTGGGAGCTATAACGCCCCACTTATTTCAGTTCTGCGTCGCCCATGGTCACATAGGCGGCGCACCATAGGGGACGGGGGCTATACCCCCACTTATTTCAGTGCTGCGCCGCCCATGGCATAGGCGGCACACCATTGGGGGATGGGGGGCTAGAATCCCCCACTTATTTCAGTGCTGCGCCGCCCATGTTAATCGGGAAGCAGCTGGAGCGCAAAATCTGCATCAAATCTCGTAAGTAAACCACGCGCGAGAACCTGAAGAAGGTGTCAAATCTTTGTACTCGACAACTGGCTAACTACATGGCATGCTACTAGTTTGCACGCAAATCTTATGGCGTAGTTGATCGCTTCTTAGTCTGAGTCTGAGCAGAGATTTGATCCTAAGCCCTGAATCGACTAGATATGCAATACTACGAAACTCAAAGATGAATACAATTTCTGTTCATGTTTGACGGCCCAGTTCTGGCTATTAAGAGCAACAACTGATGTCCCGAACAAAAGTAGTTATTTGACAGAAATGTTACTTATATAATGCCTGACATTCCTTATCAAAAGCCACGCAATAAGAAATTGTGAATCCAAGGCTTGTTAACACAAAACGTTTTCATGAGTTATGCATTTGTTAATGCCCGAGTTTTCTTTTACCACCAGCTACCTGAGCCACAATTCCTGGGAATCTGGAAATTTAGAGCCGCAGAGGCGGAAACTTAATAGAATTAATGAACTCCTGGTAATTTTCCATACGACGGGAGGTGCCATTGGCGATGCTCGAATCAGCCAACACAAAATGCTATGCATGCACTATCGAAAGAAACCCAATGATACGATGTTCTTAACTTGTAACACATGGCGATGTATCACGAAGACGTGTGAGATGTCGTCAAACACACAAGAAAAATGTTTCACGGATCCTGCTATGGCTGAGAAATCTTCTCTTCTGCTTACCTCCGCCATTTTTGATACACAGGTATGGAAATCTCCATATGTTGCCTATGCCAACAGCGTAACCAATGCAGGACAACAGGAACTCGCAGCTGTTTCCCCAATTCCCTCTCTTGTTTTCGTTCTGCCTTGAACTGTCAGTTGTTGTGACTTCACTGTACAGTGATTGGGCAGTTTCATCATCGTTAGTAGCCTGTAACTAGACAGATCATGGTATAATATAAAACGAGCTGCAAAATATGCAACCAAGAATAAGAATGAATCATTCTAAACTTTTGTGCATTGTTTCTAACATTTAAAAACATGCCTTACTTCTAGAAGCATTGTTCGCCTTTTATGTGAAATAATCGGCTACAGGAGTACATTATAAATCTGTCGTGGAACCAACCGTAGTCCCGCATGGACCTATTCGCTGATCACCGCCATTTTGATATGCGCAAAGATTGCTGGGAAAACTTTTGGACAAGTGTTCGGAGGAGATTCGCCTGTAGGGTGCTGCGTGTGAGTGTGAGTAGTCGGAGCTGCCAACATGAAAGGTGTGTTCAAATTTGGTTATAGGTTTTCTCTATCACTTGCAGACTTCGTAGCGTGAAAAGTATATCATTGTGAGATCAAATTTCATTCATATGATAAGTAAATATATAAGAATTTTTAGTCTAATGCGCTATGAGTAAAAACACTCTCTGCTACAATTCGAAAGTTGCTTCTAAAATGGGCGTAAAAATTGTTGATAGATATTTTTAGTTCATCTAACGGAAATAACGTGTTCTTTGTTTCCTTACAATTTCCTCCCATAATTCAACAGTTCATCCTCTCCGATCAGTCGGGTATGAAATAGGGAGACCGTGGATAACTGGAACAGGTGAAGACATAACACAGCTTATTTTGTTTAATTTCAAGTCATATAAGCGTTAACATTAAGAAGAGAGGTGTAGACCAAATAAAAACAACAAAAACATTTGAAAAAAAAAACAACCCATGGAGAAGTCAAGGATTTTCCGCTGTCAACCATGCTTCAACTTATCTCCTTTATGGCATGTTGGGACTCGTTAAAAATTACAGAAACTGATGTAAAACGAGGTTTCCTTACAATTAGTTCCCCTGTATTCCCATCCATGCTTTCTAGAAAGGACACGAAATCGTTTGAAACGATAGAAAAAAATGCGAAACAAGGATTACAATAAGACTGCATGCTTGCTATTTTAAAATCAATTTGTAAACGTTAGTTCGCAATACTGTTGCGTTCATCAAATATTCACAGTGCGCATACTTGACATTCCCATACGCTGTACCACGAACAATTCTGGCACATGAACAAATGCACGCCACTCCAAGAGATTTAATTTGGTACTCAGTAGTTATGCACACAGATGTGAAACACCATCCACACAGCCAGTGTAAGTATGGCGCCGTGCGTTTCTACTATGGATTCCGCAGAATGGAGTTCCAGGTGATGTTATATAACGCGTACCGTTTTGTTCATTAGCACTGATTCCCAGAATTTAGCGGGCTAATTATTCAGACTTAAACGACTAATCTATAGACAGCCGAAACGGGAAAATTTCCAAATACTTATTTTACTCTGCTAAAACTGAAATAAAGACCAAAACAAGAATTTCCAATTATCGGTGATAAAGTTATTCATTGGGGTTTCCTTTTTCACTACAGAAATTACTTCATATAGATCAATAAACTGTGGTCCAGAAAAGAAATTAACCCATCAACAAAAATGTGACCACAGTATAACAAAAAATGTCACAGGAAATAAGTTTCACACGCCAGTGACTACTCATTAGCACGTGACCACGGAAATGATGACGTCATTCACTTGAAGCAAGATGGCCGAGTCAGATGATTACTGTGCCGGGTTGCATGAAACAGCCCCAAATAGGGACTCAACTAAGTTCCCTAAACCCTCAGCGTATTTTTGGACTTAGAAAACATCGATTGCCCTTTCTTGTATTGTTCTAGTTTCATTATTAAGTCAACTTTTGACTTTGATACAAATCGAGAGTGAACTCTACATTGAATTGTCAATATTATCGAAAATAAGTAGGGATCTTTTCATGCAACACCCCCAATTTAAAGACTGAGTCACTTTTTTGATGAACTCTGGGCTCAATTTTAGTTACATTATCAGAAAATGTCATTAACGAAAGAGGAGCTCACAATTAAGATTAAATGATAGGAAAATATTGCACCTGTGAGTCCATAAAGACACAAATACGCAAAAAGACTTAGGGACCTTAGATGAGTCCCTGTATGGGACTGTTTCATACAACTGGCTACTGTTGTCTACACCAGCCAATCATTCACATTTCATCAGAATGTACTGAGAGGTTTGTATTTGTTGAGAAATGATCCCAGACAAGATCCTTTTTGACTATACCAAACGACCATTTGATTTATGCGGGATTCAGATTTTGGAAGAAGTGTTGGGAGTATTTCCGTTGCTATCTTTCAGACATATTACAGAGGGACGATGCTTCCATAAATGATCCCAGAGAAGAGCTTTCTAACTGAGTGTGACTGGCCTGTTACTGTTTAGAGTACAGTTCAGACACAAGACTAAGACTGCTTGCAACCTGTTTGGCATTCCATTTTAGATCAATCATAAAAATCATTTTGTTTTGTGTCATTTGCTCAGGTTATCAGATTTTGAATTCAGAGCCTGATGGTCATAGGTAAACTTGATATAAATTCAACAAACAAAAGTATGTAGAATTTCAAAATCTTAGCTTGGTAAAGACAAAAATTTGTCCGAACCGCGTTCATAACTCTAACGAAGGCTAGTCAAGCGGCACTGTACAAACGTCTACAAATCGAATTAACGGGCTATTTATTTCATACAGGCCTAGATTAATTCGTTATTATCGTGTAAAATCCGTTAGGGGTAACACGTGACAGACTTGAAATTCCATAGGTTAACGCGTTAATCTGTAAAACCCATACTGACCGTCTTNATTGTCGCCCCCGCCGCCTCCCACCCCCACCTCCCACCCCCACCTCCGGGAGCTGCCAATTTTGTGGCCCCGGTGAGCGCCAGTTCGCGCCACCGTCCAACCGAGCAAGATCAGCATTGCACACACAGGATAACGTGATCATAATGAGCACGTGTTCAAGTCATTATTCATTCGTTGTAACCAGATGTCAGCTCATGTTCTTTGAACAACCCTACTCGGTAGCAAAGATACTGTGTACTGGTGTATAATATCTTTGTCGGTAGTCTGCTGGGTACGGGCTGGCTCCTAAAACGAAAGTTAAGATCTAATCGCGATCGTGTTTGCGACATAAAACAACTTGAGAGTCGTGGATAATCTTCCGTTTATCTTTCACTCCACAGAGCGATAAAATTGTTGTTATATACATTTAAGAGCATCCTTGAAATAAAAATTGGAACACACGTACTAAACCATGTTTGTCCATTATCGTTTGACCTTCATATGGTTGGGTTGAAAAAGCATGTAGTTGTTGCTTCATTAATGAACCAAAATTTAAGTATGTATTTGACATTTATGGTAAAGAACACATGTACGTGAACTGTATTTCACCCAGTCACGCACCAATTGTCCATATGACACACGAAGGTGATAGGGGAGACAAAAAGTATGAACAAAAATGGGTAACAAGATTTAGACAAAAAAATAAAAACGGAAGATATTGTTAATTTTGCTCGGGGATCAGTCGAGCGTATGGCAAGCAAATGGACCTGCCGTAGCGTGAGACTTTATACATGGCTGAAGGTCCGTGACTCCCATTTCATCTTCAGACCTGTGTAACCAACTTTTGAACATATCTTCAACAGCAACGTGTTCTCTGAAAAAACGACTATTTATTGAATTGAAATTGAATGTGTGTGTGTTCACATGTTACGTCATCACTCGAGGGGGAGGGAGTTTGGAAAAGATGACCATTTAGGACAAGGGGGAGGGGGGGTTATACTCGTAGTGACGTCATCACGTGGTTTATTAAAATATCTCCGTCACAGTACATATCGTTAAGATATTGGTTCACCTTCTAGCAGAATTAACTAATTCCAAACCGGGACCTGCCGTTTTACACTTCCAAGATTTCACTAGGATTAACTTATATACATGTAAACAAACAAACGACAGTCCCACTCCATCTCTGCTTATCACTGACAATCGTCACAGTGACGAAGCTCATTGGGGCATGATGAGGACCTCTAGAGACAGGCGAGGTCATGTTTTGCAGGGGACAGGATTTACATTTGGAGCTCGTTATGGATACGCGTATATGTAGTGTTGCGACGGAACTTATTTTTTCATTATCATATGAGTTGTTTTACTTTGCTTTCATGCTATGCATAAGCTTCAAGTTTCATTGTTAAATTTCGAGTTTTGCTCTCCAGATTGCCTATTTAGTGGAAACTGGCCACAGAGTAACGGAAGTCGATAGCGTTGTAACTAGACATTACGAGACAAACGCGGAGCGTTGAAAGGCTCCTGCTATTACACCCCAAGCGGTGTGCTTCAAGAGATGGTTTTTAGTATCATAAATATGACCATCACATGGCAAAAAATACCTCGAACCCGTCCGAAATTGTGAAGGCGTCGTCTCTCTGTTACAAAGCTTTTTGCCAAAATGCATGAAAATCCAGTAAAGGACTATAAAGATACAAAGGCAGACGAATATGTAGAAAATAAAGTTGCCACTAGGAGGCACAGCAGTAGTCAGAGCCGTCCAAAAAGTCGTAGGCAGTCATTGTCACTTTTAGTAGACGTATAGTCATGCTTGCAAAAAATATAAAATCTCCACAAAGGGCCGCTACTGTTGTCAAACCCAGTCAGAAATCAGCGCCAACCATGAAACATAACTGCTAAGTTTAATAATGACTCTTAGAGCACTTTGGCGGATAAAGAGGCGGACGCCAAAAGCGCACTCGAATTAATAAAAATGGCCAGTAGGTGGCGTAGAATATGTCTAATCCGCTCGGCAGTGAAAAGGCATTGTTGTCTGTTTGCCAAATTGCACGAAAATCCACCGGTAACTCAAATAACAGAGGCAAACGTAAAAATATACAATTGCCATGCACTAGAGGGCACAGCTATAGTCAGATTGGTCTGAATTTCGTCGTTATCTGTTGTCATTTCCATAGGAACACATCTTCCTAATTTCAAAAAGATCCTCTAAAGACTTAAGCTATGGACGAAAAAAACAAAATTGCCACTAGGAGGCGACAGTGCAGTAAAATCCGTCTGCAAATCAGCGTCAGTTGCGGTCTTCTCATCAGGAACAAATCTGCCAATATCCATAATCATCATTTGCATTGTTAAGGCACAGAGAAGCTAACGACAAAAACGTACTAAAAGCATAAATTTTAAATGGCCTCCAGTTGACTAAAAATACGTTAAGTCCGTCCAAAAATTGAAGAAGGCGTCATTGCCGCCTTAATAGAAACCTGTCAAATTTCATGAAAATCCACCAAGGAACTCAAAAGATACAGAGGCAAACATGAAAAACTAAAATTGCCACTAGGGGGCAGAGTGGTAGTGGGATGGGCTAGTCTCCTGCACACACCCTCTTGATTGGTTGGGGTCTGCTACAGCGTACTTTTCCATCGGCATACTCGGAATATCATTGGCTGTTCCGATTTCAAGAAACAAAGCATTCTATTGGTCAGTTGTATAATAGGTCAAACTAGTGCAACAACATGGCGACTTCCAGTGAAGGAATGACATTGGATTTACAGCTATATAAATCTCTCTGTTTTCATCAAACTTTCGCAGTTCAAAGCTACCGAGTCAAGGAATACATCACCATTAACGTATACGAAACATTTAATGATAATTATCTTGTATATTGTGCTGTATTCTGAAGAGATGTGAAATAATTTGTGGAAGAGATACCCAGTAGATTACCCACAAACAGTACTACAGAGCACAGTCACTTTTTTAGTCATAGCACTGAAGTGAATAACAGGAAATGAGTAGCTGAGTGAGTCGCAGCCACGGGAGTTTGTCTCGATCTTTTTAGAGCATACATTGAATTAAATTTCAGCAAAAAGCACTCTGGGTTTCAGCGGTTTTGGTGCAAAAATGGATCATTTTGTACAGTTCCAGCCAAAAAGTAAAATTAATCCTTTCGTGTGGAATTTATTTGGAAATGCACCCTTTCATGGTGACTTTTGCAATGGCCGAGTCACTGGTCAGAGGCACATTTGTTCATATGACATTTATGCAAGTCTCTCTCCTGGACCTTAACTCGTCGGCTGTTGCAATTTTTTTTTAGTTTTCACGTTCACATGATGTCAAGTGCTGCAGTTCGCAACAATCATCTGTTAAACTTCAGTCTAATTGCAAACCAACGTCCCAGATCCATTTTATAACATTCTGAAACTATTAAGGTTTACTGTAATCAAAGCATCCTGTAGTTAGACATTGTAAGCAAGCGAACTTTATAAACCTGGTTCGTTGAAATGACTGCAGTTGCAAAAACATTTCACACATATTTCAAAACTCGGGCTTGGCGTACTTCGAAGATTTTAAGTTGGGTCACTTAACCTAAATTGACGGTTTCTTGTGCGTTAGATGGGTTGGATTGTTATCCAGGCAATAGTCACTCACTGGCAATCCGCATTTTGAGAACCAGTTTTAACGCCTGCTATTCAGTGAAAAACAGGTTCCTGATAATCAGTGGAAAAAACTGGTTCTCAAAGTGCGGGACCCCTGTGTGAGACTATTACCATCATGTTTTGCTCAGTGTTTTGAGCAACATGCTAGCGTTTCATTCTTGTGGTTATGATCTAGATAATACAGCAGTGATTTTAGTCAACATTTCGGTCTTTTCGAGCAGTTTTTCAAAACAACAAATTCGACTCTTATTGAGGGGGCCTCCTCGTGGCAAGAGCTGGGCAGTGTGAAATGCTTCAGAACATTAGTTCGCACTGGCAAACACCCTCACGTTGATTTGAAATTAAAAAACCGTGACATCATTAATGTGTTTCTAAAAACATTTCACTCAGAGGCAACAAAACACATAACATGCCAAGAAATGTGTCTAACTAGGCATTAACATAGCTGTGAGATGCGCAACAGGGCTACCCCCTGTTCACTGCAGACCCTTCCCCTGGTACAAATTCATTTCAGTTTTGTGCTTCCCCAGCTCCCCTCTCCCTGTCCCCTGTTCATGTAGTGCCTCCAGGTTGCCTCTCGTTTCAGTCACAATCATTGGTCGCCAACAATTTCACGTTTGGCAACCTCTATTGAATAATTCTGGCTACACCAGTGGTGTTGGGGGAATAGGTTATTAACCCTAGTGATCATAGAGTAAAAGATACTTATCTTGAGCTCACATAAAAGTAGAATAGAAAATGACAAAAAAAAATCTCGAGTTAAAAGATGAGATCTAGGGCTCGGGTGCTACTTTCATAATTGTCTATGCTTTTAAAAGACAGTGAACCTTGATGTGCAACTTGAGAGGCAGTTAGGTCTTTAGTTCGAGTCTGAGTTCGAGTTTTTACTAGAAACTTTTGAGTTTTTACTCAAATGTTTACATGTTACTACACGAGACGCTGGATGAATGGCAACAGCGTTGCTGGCTACTTGCAGAGTAGATTCGCCGTGCGTTATTGCCGATTTTTGGCGTTGCGATTTTGGAGTTTATTTCAGTTTTGAACATCGATTTCTCGGCGATGCGTAAACGGATTGCTACAAAATTTCGAATACTTGCTAATTGATACCTTCCGAAGAGAACGAGTTCTCAGAATCTCAATTTGGTATGAATTTTTTTTTTTTGGAACGAAGCCATCAAAAATCAAGAGTACGACCATTTTTGCTCAAAATGCTCTAAAAAGTAGATAATTAAAAAATTAAGACCTATTTCAAAACTCTGAGAAACTGTTCCCTCTAAAATGCCGTTATCAACATGTTGATAAAAGATTGTAGAAACAATATTTTTAAAATCTCTGTT
The DNA here is from genome assembly GCA_002633005.1 of Phoronis australis. NCBI lineage: Eukaryota > Metazoa > Phoronida > Phoronidae > Phoronis > Phoronis australis. The sequence goes on from NMRA01000088.1 coordinate 704,894, forward strand.
CAAAGTCAAAAATGTTTTACTAAAAAACGCATTTCTCGTGAAAAAAGATAAGTAAATAAGAAGAATAAATTTTGTTAGGAAATTTATTCAATTTAAAGAAAATATGTATTTTGTAGGAATTACAGCTAACAGTATTTAAGACGTTCGCACATAAATACAGCTTGGTAAACAAGCGTTCAGTTACCGAGTTACGTAAACCCTTTGAGATAAGGACTTCTGGTCTCACGTAAGACGCTACGAACCGTATTGTGTTGTTAGAAACATCAACTCTATTCACAGAACGAGCTTTGAGCCTTTCTTATAACAGTGAGGGGCTATTCAAGAGATGTTTCAGTTACAGAAAACACTGGTTTAATGACACCGTAATTATCAAACCCCAAATATTCAAAGTTTGATGACACATTTTACACTAGGATTTGCACTTGGTAGACCTGAGTTCTCAATAACAAGGAGACGGGCGCGTTGGGAATTCTTTTGCGTGTTTCAAAATGCGGGAAAGCTACCTTTGTGTGTATTAGATTACATGTAGCTGCACCAATAACGAGTGTACTTTTGAACTACAGGCTCACCTTCTGGTCGTCAGAGCGGCAAATGGTCATTAGCGTTTGCACTAATAGGCCTTATTCAATAAATGGTATTGTGCCGTGGTTTTGACTCACAAGCGAAATTGAAACCTATAACTGTCGCCGACTGCAATTAGCAAAGCGACTTCCTGGAACGACCGATTCACCGATTACTCGGTTATTTCTTTATTAGGTTTTGCAAAATCATAATCACTTACCAGAGAAACACTCTCTTGGGACCTGTAAATTTAGCCCGGTCTACAACATGTTTGATGGTCTGTGTTGTCGCGGTGGTGCAATGGCTCAAAATGCTACTTAGATACGTGTCATTAAACTGAGTGCCTACGTTTGAATAATTGATCGTCGACTGTTGTACACAGTGAGTACAAAATACGTCTGTTAGCCTATCGTGTATGCCAGTCACCCGACTCGTACGTCCTCAATTAAGCCAGTAGTCAATTCACTTACTTGTATTTGTATATTTCGTCCGTCTCCATTTCTCTCTTTTGCCTTTTTACTATTCATGACACAGCTGGGGAACCTAGAATTTTCAAAATGCACTATCGAAAGTCGTTCTACTCTCGAGGCTGCTTGGACTATATTGACAGAAGGCTACCATTATTTCACGTATAATGATAGAGGTCAGTGTGACGTCTGGGGACGCGTTCCGCAGACGAAAGACACTCGCGAGTCATGTTGGTGTCAGTAGTGCAAAGCCCGTTTCTAGTATTCTCGCGTCGTGCTGTGGGTCTAACTACCAGGGCACGCACATAAGGTTGAGCAACAGCCTCCTTCACATCCTGCTGTTTTTAGGTACATCTTCGATAATTTTATATCTTAGTGATCGGTTTGTAGCAAACTTTATCCCATATGCGTTGAATAAGTCGAGTGCAATACGGCCGTGTGATATTGTTTTCCGAATTCATCCCTCGCACTACTTCAACAGTGCCCTCTGACACGGAAAGTTCAGAAGGTAGGTCAATGTCGACTCGACGTCGTTAGCCGATTCGATCTTCAAATTTTCCAAAAGTAGTTTAAAATATAAACAGTATAAACAACACTCAACATGCAATCAGGTCTCTAACGTAACATCTGGTACAAAACTGTTTATTACATGACACTTCTGTCTCAGTTTTCAATTGCTAAATATCATATCGTCTGTAACTCAGGCGCCGATTCGTCGGTATCTACAATATCAAATATTCTTGTTATTTAACTATTTTCATGAACTGTTACAAGTTCAATGCATGTTTACCGTTGTTTTCATCTTTGTTATCTATTTTCAAGTAATGAATCGTTACATTTAAAACGGTTTCTTTTACTAGAGAAAACTTGCAACCTAACGTGCAAGCACATACATATAGGATGCGATCCGCTACGTGAACAGTCTGGTTGAAGTTTTTAAAAAACTTACGCAGGAGGCAATGTGGCCTAGTGTGATAGGTGCCCGACTTCTTTACTCGAGGTCGTGGGTTCGAGTCCCACTGGGCCACACTGCTAGACCCTTAAGTCAGGTTTCTAGCTTCTCAGCTGGGTTTTAACTATATATTAATAAATCACAAAAATAGTTCCGTGTGATCAGTGCAATGGACCCCCATGCGCGGCCTGCGCACGTCTGGAACAACGTGTACCAAACCGCCTGCAATTATTTTATACAAAAGAAACTTACGAGTTCGAAGAGTATGGGATAACTACAAAACGTACTTCGATTGGCATAGATAAAGTAATATCCCTATCGACATTATTCCACGTATCAATACGTTTTATGAATGTATTCATGTTTTAGTATTTCTTAAGAAGTACTGTGCGAATTATTGTTTTCTATATTTCAATATGTGCTATAATGGTGAACGTGCAGTGTCTGCATGTGTGTACGTGCTTGACAGAGAGTGTTGTCTTACTTGAATTATTAAATGAATTCCCTTGTTAAAAAAAATCTCGCGCTCGCTTCATGGTGACGGGTCTCTGTCAAACTAAACGCCAAATAGTGGATAACGGTGGACTGGTGGTGATTGTGTAACGTAACCAATTGCTGATTAAAGACAAAATAGATATAGATGCGAGAAAGACAAAAGGTTACTAAACAAATAACTAAAGTTAATTGGGGAATGAACAAGTCAGTTTTGCAAAATCAAAAATAAACAAGTCAAAGACAGACCAGTGAAGAATTCATGAGGACAAGTTGCACTGCGTTGGGTGTACTCAATCGACTATGACAAGCTGCTGCTGGGCTGCGCTAGGAGAATGTACTAACCCCAGGACACTTGTCATTTTCCGCATTCAGAAATTGTAAGAGCCCTGAAATGTTGCTTAGATATATGAGCATACACATTCCATAGATCACAGTTTCCTCTACATTTCTCTGACTTAAACCATATGGCTGTGATTACTAGTTTGGGAGATATTGGCAGGTTTATGTAATTGTACACACATACTTGAATTATATGACTGGAGCCAGACGTGAGATGATGACAGTGGATCAGTTTTCTTTCACTAAGGCTGTGATGAAGATGTACATATGGTGAAAATCTCCATTAAATTCTGGACAACTTTTATGTTGGCTTCTTTTCCGTGAAATTAACATTTCCCCTTCAAATTTCCTATTTAAAATTGTCATGACATTAGTCTGGGTGACCTTCATAACAGCTTAGTGCACAGCAGTAGTGGTGACCTACTTAGCTCAGCACACAGGGAAAGTTGGCTGAATAGAGGCACAGCCTTCGCATTGGTCTGCTGTTATCACGTGCCTCGAGTTTGGTCAGCTCTTGGCTCTTATAGGCTGATGATTGCCACGTGTCTTTAGGGGCGTTTTTCTTTAAACCTCGCTTTCAGTTCACTTTGTTCCGGCCACATTGTTGTACGTCAAAACTCATTCAATTTTCCCACCCTCTTCCTCCCAGTTTTCGTCATTCTCTCGTACTTCCACGTGGCCGGCGCTTTTTATTGCCCATCTTACCAGAGATTACCTATTATACGTTATTTACCTGTATTCATTTTATTGTAATTGTACTAGTCATAATAAATGACCTTATATCGCCTACCTCGGTCTCCTTTTCATCTCTGGTAACGAGCTTGCGACTCACGTATCATTTATCTATTATTCGGGACATATGTCGATCATAAAATTGTACGATGTCGCTTCTGAAAAATCAGATTAATCGTTTTTCGATGATTTCTAAGTCGAGGCTAGTCCAGATAGCAATCAGTCCTTTGTCTAGCGTTCCTCTACCCTTTTGTCCGTGAAACATCGGAGTCTCTAACGCATCCTGGGTCCGTGAGCCCTCATCTAATCATGGCATGTAGGCCTAACTAACATTTGATTAATAAATACAAATATATTTTACTGCATAGTACAACAAATACAAGTGAATAACCCGGCATTAACGTGAGTTTTTATCAAGATTACCAGAGAGACAGTGTGGACAAGATCACGGCTTTTTCACGTGAAACACCGCCAGTGATGGACGGACTGGTTGGTCGTTAGACATAACGGTCCGATTTGAACAATCCAGCGTACCTCGTACTATAAAACAGCCCGCACTCATAACAGCATACCTGAACATTAATAGCCTGCGACATAAAGTGAACAATGCCCTTGACAGGCTGCAGAGGGTCCCAGTAGATATTTTATGAGTAGTGGAAACTAGGCTTTATAAAACTTTTCCGAGTGCACCATTTAACATTGACTATTGTAGATCCTTTCCACAGGAACTGAATGATTGTGGACTATGGGCGATATGCATTCTGACATTCCACGTCGGCGTGTAAATGACCTCGAGACAGATTTTCTAAAGACTTGTAAAAGTTGGTTCGGGAGGTACACCTAATCAATCCTAGAAGGTACATGTAGCAGGCCATTGTTGGACCTGCACCGTCTTTAGTGATGCCTCGATATATCGTATCTTCTAGATATCACCCGCACTTCTCCAGAACTATGTGGTTAGCTAGAGCACGAGATCTAGATATGGCATGCAGGCGTTTAGTAACTTGAAATTCATCCCATAAGCATTGAATCAGCCGAGTGCAATACGGCCATGTGATATTGATTTCCGTATACCCCTCCCGGACTAATTCAACAGCACCCTCTGACGTGAAAAGTTCAAAGGTAGGTCAATGTCGACTCGACGTCATTAGCCGGTTCGATCATAAAACTTTCCCAAAATAATTTAAAGTAATACAATGGGGCTATTCGGAGAATTCACCTCGCGGTGTCGCTGCTGTACTAGTGGTGATTGAATTGCGCATGCGTGGCTGTCTGCATGTAAACAACTGGTAAAAGATGCAATTTTTATCAAAATACGTCGTCGCGCTAAGCCTTATTACTGCTAATTTCCCTGGTGCAAGTCTTCGACAGGTGGCCACAAATTCCCAAAAGACCCATGGTTACTTTATTCGTGGACAATTGCGGTCAACAGGGTCAACTAACTGACAAAAAGTGTGTGGATGCTGAAGCCCCGTGTGTGCTCTATGACTATGCAGTTCCATTCGGAGACTACACAACGTTACTTGGTAAGATTTTAGCAATCAGTTTCTATCAACATCGTTCGGTGATGTTATCCCCACCAGTTACCCCACTGAATAACAGTTTTATTGAGTGGAACTAAGTGTTTCTTTTTGGAAACTCACCCGATGCCGGGTAGGCTAGCAGCACATATTCATATTGTCCTGGGTGGGAGTGCTCCCAAAATAAGAGGTGTATGGTACGTGATGCACAGAAGTCAAGAGTGACTTTTTCACAGCAGTTTCTCTTCAAAACTATGCTGTTTCCAATAAAATTCTCTAGATGAGTGAGTTTCCTTATTTTATCGTGGACCCCACCCCCAGGACCACCAGCTCAGTTATCGAATTAACATGAATAAGCCTTAATTCAGTAAATGTCGTAACATTGCATTGGAAAAAAATTGACACCTAGAATGAATTTTACTTGTTGAGATCAGAAGCACATTTTAAGTGTCATGAAAAATACACATTGTTAAATCACTTTTAGCCTGTTTCACATATTTTAATTCAGATATTAAATAAGACTTGGGTACAAAGGTTATTAGTTTCTACACATAAACATGAAGATGAAATGTCAAGTATGTTCTGCCTTACAAAAGTAGTTTTGTCTTGTCTTTTCTTTTACAATTTGCTAATATTTCTATTCTGTTACAGGCAAGAAAAAACAACTGAAACCAACCGCCTGACCATCTATTTCACCGTTGGACAAAGTGAAAAGCAATCCTTCAGCAATAACCTGAGAGAATTGAACGTAATTCAGAAATTCAGCACCTGATATGCCTGATTATGGACTCCCTCGCAATGTTGTTTCTTTCTGTGCTTTTTCAGTTTGCCATTTGTTTTTAAATACACTGATAATTGTTTATTCTCGAATCTTGTGCATAGCAGATTCTTATCCAGCTAGCTACAATTGAAAACATACAATAAGACAATCGATGCAGTCACTGAATGTCATTTCCCCATAATCTGTACCAAATTGAAAAGTTTTTACCAATAGTATAAAGCCTTTCTTCTGAAAGGAAAATTTAATGTCACTCAGCTTTTGGCTTTCATTTCACTGGGTTCTAGTTTCAATGGCCTATAGAAGCGCTTGTAAAAAAGGTCCAGTTTCAACACGTGGCTTTCTTTCATGTAACCTCATTCAGCCTCAATAACATCCACAATTAGACCCTTGAAGGTAAACACAGCAGCATATCACTTGAATCGTTTTGAGCCCAAAATCAGACTCTGAACTAGACCAGAGTGTGACTAGGTCTTCTTTAGCTTCAGTCCCTCATGTTTCTTCCAGGAAAGGAAATAAGCTATTGTCCACACATGACTCATTGCCTATGAAAGGGCATCCTCACCAACAAGGCTTATTTGTGTAGCAGTCAGATATAGTTCATCTGGATACACAGACACTCCACTGGCACATTGTCTTATGGTAACTTAGTACTGCGATTCACATTTCTCCAGGGCCACTGACTTGCACATTGTGCCATGCAGCACTGCTGGTGTGTGGAAGTGCTGTGGGAAGAGAACGGAGTAACAAAGCTTGTCTATGATACAGCTTGAAGTGGCCTTAAAATGTCACTGAACCTGGAACAAATATTGAAATATGAATAATTAAGTACTCCAGATTGGATCAAAAATGTTATCCCTGTTTTTCAAAAATATATGGTGATTGGTCTACAGTTTCACATAAAAGTAAATAATTACTATTTTCAGAAACCAAGGGTGTATATAATGAGTATTGCATAAAACTGTGTCTTTATTTTTTATCCCTAGCCATAACAATTCTTTAAACGCATCACTTGTCTGTAAAATATACAAGTTTTTTGAGACAACTTCAAACCTTTGTTACCCATTTTCAAGCCTTTTTAATTTTGATACTTTCAGCAATTTTAAACTCAGATTACAGGTTCATGGGTCTGTCAAGCATACTTCTAGCCTAAGGTTGAGGGAACCGTTTTTCTTCTAATAGAAGATATGAAGACTTGGGTCATTTAAAAATGATGGATAATCTTTCTGTTGTTTAAGAGTAATTACAAATCGTAAGGCACCATCAAAAATGCAATTTTCACAAAAATGGCAGTCATTTGAATTTATAACGACTTGCAACATTTAAAGGCATGAGTTAAGACTATTCAGTCACTGTGAATTCGGAAAATGTAATATATTTTCGTGGTTTTACAATTGATACAAGTAGCAAAACAGTTTCATGAAATCAACTTGAAGGGACTTTGTGAAGGTTAAGAATTACCTCACCATGCTCTTTTCCCCAAACATGTATCACCTGTTATTTCCACACATTCAGTTGTACCAAATATTACAACCCCCCATGCCAATCCCCCCTCGGGACCTGAATAAGTAATTTAACAAAATGACTTTAAAAATAGCTGTTCCTTTTCAAAGGCTTTGTTCGTTGTCTCCAATATTGAAAGTAGGCTTTGACAACAGATCTGCACTGGATGGGAAGATCTTGTTGGTTAGCTGCAGTCAAATGCTAAAAACCAATTTTTGTCCATTCAGGGACAGTGCAGAAGCGATGCATATCTCCTCTGCACGGTACAAGCCTTCAAACCTAAAAACCAAAGGTTACGTGAAAACTGACGTGATAGATTTCCATTTCAACGTGTAATAGATTTCCAGAAGACATATGATAGGGAGTAAACAAATAATCTAATGCAATGGATATTTATCACTCACGTACCCTCTGCCATTGGGATTGGATTGTAATCTTCATTAACCTGTATCGAGTTGACAACATAAACATTCAGCATTGATTGATGTAACTGTCACTGATAAACTTTTAGAAATCATTCCAAACAATAATAATGGTTTGATGTACGAAAAGATCCCGATTGCTACGTCAAGTATCGTATCACATATCACAACGTACAAAGATTAACTCTGGCTGGCGACCGACTGCCGCGAAGTCGACGTCGGCGAGTGCCTGAGTTAACAGGCATCGGTAGAATAATCATGGAATAATCGTTAAAATAATCACAAACCTTACCTTTGCACGAGGTCGTGCTTACTTCCTCTCATAGAAGCACTCTTTTTACGCAATCTCAGAATCAGTTGGCACGGCTGCAAGCCATTTCACCATGTATTTAAAGGGCTCGCGAAATCGAGGCTGTTAATCTATCACCACTAGTACACGCACGCCCTCTAGTTATTGTAGATTTTCCAAATAGCCCCATTGCAGTAGTACAAATTACACTCAACATGCAATCATGTCCCAAACGTAACATGTGTAACAAACTTGTTAATTATATGACATTTCTGTCTCAGTTTTAAATTGCTAAATATTATACCGTCTGTAACTCAGTCGCCGATTCCTCCTGAACTACAATATCAAATATTGTTGTTATTTAAGTGTTTTCACGAAATGTTAGAGGTTCAGTGCACAATTACGTTGTTTTCATCTTTAATATATCTTTTCAAGTAATACAACGTTACATTTAAAACTGTGACTTTTGCTAGAGAAAACTTGTATACCTAACGCGCAAGAACATACATATAGGAAGTGATCGGCCACGTGAACTGTCTGGTTGAAGTATTTAAAAAATCTGCCGAAAAATGAAAGAAATTTTGGAATTACAAGCGTATTGGATTCGGTCTCGGTCGATACGCGGAATGATGTTTCGTGGGATATTACATCATCTACGCCACTCTCGGCACGTTTTGTTTAAGTATAGACCGAGTCTAACAATGACATCACAGCTGGTGCACAACAGCTAGCAACTGAAACTAACAGATTGTGTGAGAACGTATTCAATCAATTTATTTTCAGGTGATAAGTTCACTGCCCCATATTACAAAACATAACATATAACCAATTCTGTCACACTTGCGCACATATTTTACAATAGATTCGCGTATTTCTTTAAAGATTTGCTCAGGTTTCTTAATTCTTTTATGTTGTTTGTTTTCATCATATTTGCAAAAGTACTGTCGACTATGTTTCTGACAGAGGGTAAGTATTTTGGCGAAGATTGTTGTATAAAGAGTACACTAATAAAACTGAATTTCATTTTCAACAACATTCAAGTCACTAATACCACATCCTTTGTGAATGTACAGTACTCGTTCTTTAACCTGCTTTTGACTTTAAATTGGATTGAGTTCATCTGAACAAAGTTTTCAATATGGATTACATAGTTTTCAATTACTAGATAATTTCTAACAGTCGGTATACATCGAGACTGGTCTGCTCCAAAAGTTTTCTATTCCAATATTTTTACACATACTTCAAGATTAATTAACAAAAATCTCCTTGGTTAATCCACACAATCCTAAAACCAGTTGAGCATAAAAACCCCAGCTATCTCTACAACTTTTAGCAAATTCATATTGCACAGCGTAACATGCTTTGGCGTATCTATTTTGTAGAAACTTGATAGTTTTAGTAGTTGAGTCGAAAAATGACCCCCCGTGCACCCACGGACTTCAACTCCTAAGCTGGATCTTTGCAAAGAAAAATAAGTGTGAAAACCGAAAAAAAAAAGATGTTAAAAAGCAGAAAAAGTCTCCCACATGCATTTTTTATGCAAAGTAGTGCCGCCATTACCGATTTTTCGATATTCGACGATATCGGACTTTGTTTTTCCTATAATTGAACAATTCAAGTGTGAAAACTGATATTTTGAGGGTCAAGCATTTCGATGGAATAATTTTCTTCATAATCTATTGCATCTAATGTGTATTACACGGTTACTTACAATCAATACTACACTGAAAGTCCTGAAGAATAAGTTGGTCATTGGTCTCTAGAGGCATTGCAGTAGAAGATAATCACTTACTTAGAGACGGTGTAGATTGGACGCAGACATTTCGAGCTGGTCCGCCAGGCCTTTATCGATGAGTGAAGAGTCTCCCTGCGGATAAGGGCGAGGCTATTGTCATATTAAACGCTAGTGAGTACAAGGATAAAATCGATGAACTGTTAACCGATACCAACACTTATTCCCCCTTAAACAAGGACCCTACCAACAAATATCTCCAACGATTAGTCAATATTCTCAGGGACTGGAAGAAAAACAAATCTATGAGTGACAAACTGTATTGGCAATTGTACCCTGCTTCGGAGGAACCCCCAAGTCATATAGCACCCCCAAGATACACAAAGACAATGAACCTCTGAGACCCATTGTCTCCTGCTGTGGCAGTATTGCTTGCAACTCTGCAAAGTACTTGGCTGGTGTCCTCAGGCTTCTCCACGGTAACACAATACACAGTGTACGTCACAGTTCCGACTTTGCTGACAGAGTCAAGAACCTGGTAGTTCCTGTAGCACACAAGTTAGTGTCATATGATGTTAGTGCTCTCTTCACCAGTATCCCTGTAGATAAGGCCTTCACCATTGTACGCAGGAGACTGTCTGATGACCCCACTCTACGCACTGAATTGTCTGTTGAGCAAATTCACCTGCTATTGGCTTTTTGCCTTAATACTGCATATTTAATATGCAACAACAGATTCTACCAGCAATGCCACGGAGCTGCTATGAGATCTCCTGTGTCTACTATCATAGCCGATATATACTGGAGGAGTTGGAACAGACTGCCTTGGCCTCGGCACCCAGACCCCCACCCATCTGGCTAAGGTACGTTGACGACACTTTTATTATGCTACCGGAAAATGACATCTCCACTTTTACTGATCACATCGACAGCATTGACAACAATATTCAATTCACCATGGAGACAGAATCCAACAGAACCTCACCTTTCTTGGATCTATGTGTACACGTAGTTGATAATGGCTCCATCAAAGTTACGATCTACAGGAAACCGACTCACACGGACCGATACATTCAGTTTTCATCCAACCACCCTTAAAACACAAACATTCTGTTGCCCGTACCCTCCCGGATAGAGATGATCGTTACATCACTGACTACCAAGACTATGTCGAAGAAGTTGACCATGTTGAAAATACTTTACGAGCTAATGAATATCAGGAATGGATGTTCACAGACCCCCCAAGTGGTAAACCTACTGAAAAACCCGATGGTCCCTCTATCGCCATCCCATACATAAAAGGAGTGTCTGTCTACAACACACTTACAGAACCCATGGAATTTCTTCATATATGAAACCCATCAACACTCTTCGATCCTTACTAGTCCGACCCAAAAACAAAACCCCGATAAAATGTGACCAGGAACCTAACCACACCTACACTGGAGAAACCAAAAGACCGTTCCTAACCAGGTTCACAGAACAGCAGATATTAGACAGACCCATAGCTGTGGGGGAACATATATTGGCGACTGGACATTCCATCTCCCTCGAATCATCTAAGATCTTAGCCAAAGAACAGAATTGCTGTGCTCGCAAGTTAAAAGAATCCATATATATCAGCACTCAGCGCCCTCTCTTGAACCGGAACCGAACGCTGGTTGTGTATTCGAACATTTATACCTAATCAGCGAAAGGCGGGAAACTCCTCACTCATTGACCAGGTCGAAACGTCTACGTCCAATCTTCACCATCTCTAAGTAAGTTATTACCTTCTACTGCATACACTGAAAGTGTACAGCAGCCAATATAAACACTAAAGGTGCAATTTTTAGAGCTTATATAGTCAGCTTTTTAGTCAACCGGATTTCACAATTTTCTTTTAATATTTCAAGGAAAAAATGCAGGGAAATGATTGCAGAAATGAGGGCAGTTATTAGGTGCTGATGTCACTGCTTACATGTTCCATCACTCCATGTCACGTTCATCGCTTTCCGTGAAACTGCCATACAACTCTCGTCACTTTCCTCTTCCACTTCACAAACATCGGTGAGCAAGATATCAATTAGTGAGTTTGGTAAGATAGGACCACACGGCAACACAGATTCTAACACTCCTTCGTTAGTCCGCATCCATCCTTGGTGTTCGTCATATGGTTTTGGCTGTTCAATTACTAGTTCGCAAGCGCGCTTGTACAAAGCGACACGGTGGTTTACTCATTGGATGTGAGGTTTCTGTGTAGCCAGGCACGGGTTAAGTTGAGCAAGGTCAACCTTGGATTTGTTAGTGAGAATTTCATCTTCAACAACTATGTTGCGCAACATCTTGGTACGAGTGGCATCTATCAATTACTCACGACTCATACATGAGGCTTGTGAACTCCTCCATCCCTTTCAAAACTTCAGAACCCAATCAATGCCAAGTTGCCTGAATGCTCAGCGAAACTTTGGATTCTTGTCCAGCTTTTTAAGGAGGTCAGCCTTTCCTTTACTTTTAAAATCACTGGTCCAATCTTCCCCAGTGCATATATAAAACCCAAGTACAGTTTCACAGTAACCATTTCCCTTGGATTTTGGCCAAGTCGGAGAGCTTCAGTAGTCGCCGGTGTTTTCCAAACTCTTTATCTAGAAATACCAGTCAACTTAATGGCGTATGATGCAGCACAATTACAAAAGGTTCTGACACAGCGTTTCTGTACCCAAGTGAGACAACGCACTGGAGGTTCTTATGTCAGTCTCTTCGCGGTTGCTGTATATATATGGGTGCTCCTGAGTATGAATCTGAAACATCAGATTAATTTACTTTATGACATCGCAGATTATTTTAAATTAAGAAATACTCAGAAAATCATGTTCAGAAAAAAGATTGTGAACTTTCCTCGCCATCGGATGTAACATGTTCATGGGTTTTTTCGTCTACAATCAGAATGGCCATCTCGCTCTTCTCCAACCTGGAAATTGGCTTCTCACCACTCTAGACTTACGGTAACAGTTGACATAGTTGCGTTTTGTTGTCATCGTTTTCAAGAAACGTTTTGAAGTCGTACAGTTTTCGTGTATGTGGTCCACCCACGATTATGTTCTCTAAATTGCCACGTTGCAACTGTTTCTGGGCTTTGATGGATTCCGGGAGATAGCTGACAGTTGACAACAATAAATGTTTCCTCGACGCCATCTTGTCAAGAACTTGTAAATAGATCTCTCCACATATTGGAGGGAGATTAGCTAACGTGTGAAGAAGTGTCATGCCATCTTGGATGAATAGAGTATCCTCAGGATAATGAAAGTCTTCTGGAACAGTGTTTTCCTGAAGATAATGCAAAAGGGAGGCTTTGTTAGTCTTGGAAAAAGGTCATCTCTTGTTCTAAGACGAATCTTCTACTTCGAGACTTCGTCGTCGGATGAGATCTGGAGGCAAAAGTTTTACAATATCAAGTTCCATATAATCGGCTTTTAATGACCGCGGTAGTTCTGAAGACTGTTAGCATGCCTTCGGAATGTCATCTCAAAGAGTTAGCTCTGTTTTCAGACGTTTTTCTCTACTTCCTGAACAATATGCTTGTGCCAAAGCATATGGAAGGTTATAATTGATCTATGAAACAGCCAAAATGATAGTGTCACCTCCGTCAATTTTATGAAGTTGACGTGGGTTTGCAATGAACCTGTTCTGAAACGATTCATTAGTTTCTCAGAACGGTACCTAAGATTCCCATGCCCGTTCCGTTTTAGTTCCTCAACGTAAAACAAATAGAAGGAACAGACCTTGATGACGTGATTTTGTTGGACGACGTGATTTTTAAGCTACGGTATGTGTAATTTTTTTGCATTCCTGTTCCTCTCACAATGCGTAAAGCTGTAAAATTGCCATGTTCACTTACAGAATCTAAATAAAGAATGCATAGGAGTAGAGACTGATCTTTGGCTTCAGTTGATAAGCTTCGACCTCGTTTTCTTTTTGGAATGATTTTTACATCTGCCTAGACAGCTGCCTTAATTTCAAATGCAGTCCAATTTCCCTGTCCATCACATTGGATTCGTTCTAATTGACATGTCAGCAAACCGATATGTATATTTTTATGTTAGTTTGTTTTCAAGACGTTTTTTACGTCAAAAGCTGATTTACAGCTTTGATGTGTTGTCATGTGACTGTCTTAGAAACAATGTTCCTCTTCTTACAAGATGAGAAACAATGTTTCGTTTATTGGAACTAAAATATATTTTCGTTGGGCTACAACCTAAACATGATGTCACTGCTTGTTTTCATTTGCCGTCAACATCAAAGTCATGAATTTTATTCAAAAATAGCGGATTTTCATGCCCCACACAGCATATGCTGAGTGTTTGTAACTGTAAGATAACTTTTATCACTTACTTGTAGTTCTAATGTAATTTTGACCCACAAAACATAAGCCCATACATTAAGCTCTTTCAACTTTGAAGTTGAAGTGTGGGGTTGCACGGGGGGGCTTTTTTCGACTAGACTATAGGCAATATTTAAAAGGGGACTGTAGTAAAAATAGTGTTGCAGTTAATCGGTTCCAACACACAAATAAAACTCACATTTGCCCGACTTGCGCGCCAAACAAAAGCCGATTCGTATTCATAGTCAAGACAATGAAATCCTGACAGCGATCTCTGATATGTCAGTGACGTGTCTGGTGGTCGCCTGCCATCGCTGGGTTGCCAGAACCTTGGCCCAAAGTTGTACAAAAAATATACAGGTTTGCGCCCATATGGGTAAAAAATGGACAAATAAAATCTGACTCAAAATTAGTGTTATTAAAACTACCCTCATCCTTGAGTAGGCCTAAACTATATATTTACCGGTGTTGGAAAAGTTAACGGTCGTTAATCGGCTGCTGCTAAAATTGGAATGCGTTCTCTTGAGTGGGCTTTTGGCGATTACGTCGCCTGACCTTTACCAGTTTCTTTTCCCCCGATTCTTTTATCAACTGTTCTTCGCTGCCGGCACAAGGTTGCGTACATGTCACAACAAATTAACGTAAATTGGTTTCATTACGTTACAAGTTTTTAATATTTTAATACCAGTAAACCGAATTTTAGAACAAACCATGCTGCTGCGAAGCCGTCATCATCTCTCAAAAGACGTTGCAAAATTTTAGGAAATGGCGCGTGCGACGTGTCATCGATATTTATGATTTTACAAAATAATAAGTTGATGTGAAGGTGGTGTATGAATTCAAGACTTGTAGTAATTTTCATTACAGGCTTTGGTGTTTTATTACAAGCTTTTCAGTTTCATTCATGCACTTTCGAGAACTTCATGATATTTTCGTAATAGTTTTACAGCCATATCATATATTGAATTTGTTAAATGCACGACACTTTTCGTTGCTCACAGTCTTTATTCCGTTACGTTCGTACTTTCGGAACAAAACTCTACTGTCAACTGAACATAGATACAGTAACTGACCTAGCGTGACCCGGGTGAAAATAATTTCCACCTAGGTTGAAATATTTTCCACCCGGGTGAAAATAATTTCCACCTAGGTTGAAATAATTTCCACCCGGGTGAAAATAATTTCCACCTAGGTTGAAATATTTCATCCTAGGTGGAAAAGGAAAAATAAAAAAATTAATAAACTAAAATAGCGATGATACTTTCGGGCCACCGTAAGAAACACTCTGAACAAGCTTACTGTACACTTTATAGGCATCCCAAAATGAGACTGAAGCTAATCAAGGTGACCTTACAGCTTAGAAATACGCTGATGTCACAATTTTATAAGCTGTTCTTTTGTCACGGTAGAGCGCAACCTCTAAATCCATATAACAATTTAGGACGT
The DNA here is from genome assembly GCA_002633005.1 of Phoronis australis. Classification (NCBI taxonomy): domain Eukaryota; kingdom Metazoa; phylum Phoronida; family Phoronidae; genus Phoronis; species Phoronis australis. The sequence continues at coordinate 720,490 of NMRA01000088.1, forward strand.
TTTCTTGCAACCATCATCATTCTGTTCGATCCCAGACTATGTTTTGGCTGTACAAGTTCAGTCAAACATGCCACAGGTCAAATGCCCAGTGGGGTCATGTGGCCGTAATTGTGTATTGCTTCAGTTCCTAGAATCCCATGTACAGTAGTGTGTACCCTGCATGTCTCTTTATTCTATTTGTTGTGATAGTGTGGGTTGTGACCTACAACTACTTCAGATAGGGACTGAGACTGATTCCTATGTGACAGCGAAGATAAAACCAGGAGAAATAGATAGGGAACTTCATTCCCCAAGACAGCACCAAAATACCTCACCAACACATTAAAGTTCCGTCATTAAGAGAAGAGAAAATAGCTATGCATGTACTCAGGGTACCTATAAATAAATGCTCTTCAATTAAGCTTACTTAACATTAACTGAGTGTGCAATCACTAATTGGTAATTCATTAGTGTTTCGTTTGTGCCTGTTCTAAATCATCCAGGGTATTTGATTTTATTTTTTGTAGTTAATGGATTGAAGGCAACAAAAAGTAAATATAGCTGTAAACATTAACAGTTTGCCTACCGGTACGCGAAACTTAACTCTTTCTCAAGGAGATCTTATCACCCACTGAGAAGAGGATCAAATGATGACAAAAAGTAACGCAAAATGAATTTCACGCTATGATGACAGGAAATGGTGGCAAACTCCGAAATAATTTTATCCTCTCTCACTGAGTCTTGATCAGCTATAAAATCGTACTTTTGTTTGATTCTTATAACAGCAAATCAAAGTATCCCCTGGCCTTAAAAGTGGCAATCCCAGGTGGTCATCTGGTTGTTTCCTACTCTTTTAGTTTAGATTCTGTTGCAGGGAACACGCCTAAAATCTGAAAAGCTACATTTCTCTTAAAAAGCTGTACTCTCAAGATACAATAACAGGCGTGCTTTCAGTAGACGCTAGGACCTACTGTAGGACCTAGCTAAAACCTAGTCAAAGTCACGTGTTCTCATTTAAAATACACGACAATATTTCACGTAATCTCGCGAAGTCTTTCTTCTTAGCGAGGTCTAGGACTCTTTATCCACCCTCCTAGCGAACAGGTCAATATAGTGGTCACAATAAGCAGTTGCACAAGACGCGTAAATTGTTCACCAACTAAATATAATTTATCATCCCTAACTTTTAGTGGTCGACTTGAAAGGGGAATAAAACGATGAATTTATGTTATTTAAAATTTTCGTGATGTTTTGCAGAATACGAGATATTTCCCCGTTTCCATTTCCTGTTAACCTATATTTCGAACATCCAGAATCTTCCTTGATTTTCCTTGCATTCTAACATAGCAAATGTCGATTGTTTTGATTTGCAAAACGTCGAAAAATGTCGTGAAAGAATTGAGGCAAGTTTTTTTTGTTCTCTAGATTTAAAGTGTAATCGATATGGAGCTCGTAAGTGCAACTTTTAGCCAATGAAATCCCTTGTAACTTTTACAGAACGGTTCCCTCTGTTTGGCAGTCAACGACCTATTGGTGCATAAGTAAATTTTGTTAAGTTCTTAAAACCTCCAATGTCATATCAAAATCACCTAAAGAACAACCCCACTGGTCGATCAGCTGTCAAATTAGAACTTCCGCATAAACTATCTGACGATACATTAATTAGCTGGTCTCGAGTTCCCAGCATTTATTGGTCGATACATTCTACGTAAACTCGGGACAGCCAATCACAGCGTAAGTCATCCTCCGTTGTGTTTAGTTTGAAAAGTCGTCATATATTGCTGCTCGTATCTCCTTGGTTTATGGTATAGTAAAGTATTGTTAGGCGCTGCGTTTGTGAGGGTTGTGACAACTCAGTATTTGAGCACGCTGTGGTTCTTTTCGCGTATTGGTAAACATGACATACTGGCGTTGTTCATACGTCACACTCACGTCCGTGGAAATACGAAACTTTCAAGCAAAGCCGCTTTTCTTCTGTTTTCCCGTTTTCAGGATATTGAATTCACGGTTGAAATATTCAGTGGTATAAAGGAATTAAGGTTTAACGATGATGCGAATGTACTCACTTGTCAAAACAAGGCAACTCGTGTTTTTATCGCTTTAAGGAGATTTACAGCATGTCCATGGTATATAACTGAATCTGAGATTTACAGCATGTCCATGGTATATAACTTAATCTGTCAAAGCCCTATCAAGCTTCAAGTTGGTAAGTTCCGCAAAAATTCTGTCGCATTATGAAGAGTGGGCTAACATTACTCCCAGGCCACAAGAATTTTAAACCTAATACCAAAAACGATTTAGACAGAACAAAATTTAAGACACTAAAAAGACCGGATTAGTGAGCGGATTAAAGTTATTCAGATTGCATAATTACAAGGGCAGTGCGAGAAGTTAAGACCGAATTATTTCTCGAGCGTTCTCGTTTGCCTCTCAGTGATGTTTGGTTGCTTTTCCAAACGTTTTATTAGCAATTGAAACGAAAATTTGAATTATTGCTGATAGCTCAGTCGCTCCTCCTTTAGGGTCCAAAAAGTTTTACTCATTTTGAATATGATAGCTCATAGTTTAAAAAGAGTTCCCACAAATCTCTTGCAGCGAACGCGCCCCTCGTTTTTTTCCTTCGCTCGCTAACAGGCCACATTCCTTGTTTACTATTAACACACATTTTGCCTCATTTGTTTCTGTCTATTGTTTTTCAATCCATTTGCGTTTGTACAAGTATGATGACATGCGCTGATCAAGTACGTAAAATGTCTCATCGTCACAAATATGAACGAAAACTTGTTAAGAAGCGAGACCACCGTTATTCTTCAAGTTACGAGCTCGCAATGGTGACAACTTCGGTAAGGTTCAGTGGCCGACGAATGGGGTTATGATTTGGCTTTAAACTGCTAGTTTATTGCAAAAGGGTCGATCAGCACTGTTCCAGTTCAAAATAACTGCCAAAAAATAGCATTGCTGAATCACACGGTCATTCTGTAAGATCGGTCGCAATCGGAAGACAGCGCTTTCCATAGCTTCTCTTGTACTGAAATTTCGACATTTTACTTGAGGGTGTTCAGACATAACAGTCCAAACATTTTGCCAAGAAGGGGGAGTACAAGCGAACGAATTTGATTTGAAAGACAAATCGATTAGTAATCACACCCCGAATAAAAGTAAGATTTCATGATAGCAATCTCATCGCTTTGATTATTTATTGTTTTATCTGGAAGTTTTTCAACGATTGTCGGGATTACTGAAGTTATTGAATGCTTTAAAATCGCTTTTAGTATGAAAACATGTAATACAATTTCATAAGCTCTCAAATAAATATTTTGAAAGAACGCTGTCCATTCAACTACACAACAATAACTAACTTGCAGTGTTACGTCTTAACTTTACAAACATATTGACTCTTGAGCGCAGAATCTAATCTTTGCACACGAACTCGAAATTGGTGTTGATATTTCCTGCTATACTCTTTGGCGAACTCAAGAACTGTCTGTTATTCTCTGCTCGAGTACGCTGTGGTTCATGTAGATGACTGCCAATCCTAGGTTGCACTTGGTGATCCCAACATTAAAGCTACATGTTCTAGTCTGAAGTCTAAATGACGAGTTTTTAGTCGAGCGTGTAGCTCGAATTTAGAGGTCATCAAGTGCGAACTTGGACTGAATGAATGACGTATTTCACGTAAATAGGCCTTAGCCCACATTACAAATATACAATAAACAGAGAGTACATGATATTTAACCCAACATTACAAATATACAATAAACAGAGAGTACATGATATTTAACCCAACATTAAGTTACATCAAGAAAATAATTTCGACGTTTCTCAGCATTAATCAAATATTTAGCAATTTTTCTCAAGTTATTTAAGTTGTGGGTCTCTAGGAGATCCTTGAATACTGCATCGTCCACTTTATAGAATCTAAGTAAAAACTGTACGCACAAATCAGAATATAATTAACATTCGAGAAGAAAGAGTATTTCTTATTCCACTTGACCCCTATTGAAGCACAGACATGTTCTCTCCTCTCTATCAAGACAAATAATTTTCCTTAATTATTATTAAAGAATTAGCCGAACACCTAAATCTTGCCCTAACCAAGCTGTCACTCCTAGACCTGGAGAATCACACCATTATCTTTGCCACCGATTCCATGGTAGTGTTGATGAAAGTTCAATCTGGAAACCTCCCAGCCAACTGGGGTGTCTTCCGATCACGCCACCCTCATCATGTAGTGATCTGGTCTTTCGTACCTGGCCACGCCGGTGTCTTGATTAATGAGCGTGCAGATTACCTCGCTGGCTCATGCACCACCAACCAACCCCTCTACTTATATTCGGCTGACGTTAAGCTGCTGGCTCGCAAACGCAACCTCGAGCAGACTGCATCTCAGCTGGTTGAGTTCAATGATGGCAGCCGCCTGCTCGAAGCCGGTATTATTTATGGCCATGCTGCGAAGAGTCACAAGAAGAGCCGTGCCCGAGTGCTGTCTAATCAAATGCTTACAGGCAACGTCAGCCCTGGAGTTCTGCGCCTTCTGCTGTCACGGGGATGGTCTGGGGAGGGGATTAATGCACCAGCATATCCCCAATGATCCTGTCCGTGACAGGTATTACAGGTATTACTAAATCTTGCGAAGGCTGCTCTCTAAGTGAACTGCAGACATGTTGTGTATTTTTCAATGACGATATACTTTTTTTATAATTTTATAAACATCTAACGATTGGAAAGACATTCTGTAACTTCAGTCCTGGATATCAAGGTCACAGCATCGTTGCTGAAATTCACATCTAAATGAGGCAGTATCGCCTGCGCCTTGTTGTGCCCAAGGCACTTCCAAAACTGTACGTAAATAAGGCGTTTCACATTTAGAGCCCAGCAACACTTATTTTGTTCAGCCATTTCATATTGCACAGTATAGCACACACTAACATAGCGATGGCTTGGCATCTTGACAATCTTTAACCAGGATTTAACAATTCTCAATATTCAGTGTATTATCGTCACTCTACCTCGCTCTCCTCTCACTGCAACGTTTGAAACATGCTGTCCAATAAGAGCTTACGAAATTTACTGTACATTATTTCAATGTCTTGTGCTGGATGAAATCCGCAAATGTAAGAACCATACAACATAATCGGTACTACTTTTGCATCAAACAGTTTTAGCCACATTGGCACAGGAACGTCAGTTTATTCAGTCACGTGGTTTTTCAGTACAAAAATAGCCTTCGTTGCTCTATCAGCTAATGCTTTGTGCGCCTTTGAAAACACTCCCTTGGTGATAAATTTGATTCCTAAATAGTTATACTCTGAAGTCGTTGATAAAATCTCCCCGAATAATTTCCACTTTTCATAATTTCTTAAATATCCCCCTTACGGAAGATTTTAATTTTTGTTTTTGACATATTCACATGAAGCTTCCATATATTAAAGCATTCTCCTAGTTTGGTAATTAATCTTCGCATCGCAACAGTGGTTTCTGCAACGAGAACCAAGTAATCGCCAAACAACAGTGAATATAAATTTACAAAACCAATATTTACACACGAGCCTTGTTCATTTTGTAAATCTTCTTCCACACCTTTTACAATAGACACCCGGTGCAAGTGAACCGCACTCGAGCACAGAATAATGTACACTTGTACACTGTTTATCTTGATTTCGTCTTACAGTGACATAATGGGCAACAATAAAGTTGAGCAAAATTACACAACATTTCAGCAGTTGCTCTATCTAGCGTTGTGCCGTGTATGTATACGTACGTACGTGTAGTACCATTGTAAGTACCAGCAACCTACTCAATATCTCGAACGACAAAATTATTTGAGCTCGCCCAAAATATTATATTGTAAACCTCTTATTTGTTAATTTCAAAACTGCATCATCTACATGAAAAAATCTCAGACAGTCCTGTTCATGAAAATCGATTGTTAAACCGCTACATTGGTGTGTCAAGGATATCATGGGGTACAACCTCGATTTTCCCTAAAAAATGTCCGCGCAATCCCAGGTGTAACGGAAAGCCATCTATTGGCTCTTTTGTTGACTAACTCACTGCACTGGTACATGTACAGGTATAGCCGTTTCGAGCTCTGAATAACAATTTGCAGGTCGGTGCCTTTTGAATGATTGTATCTACCCTGAACCCTGGTTTGTGTAATTGTAATTGCCAAAGTATACATGTCTATACGTGGGTTGTAATATGTTTTGCGTGCAAGACAAGCCTCTTGAAGGCGTGGAAACCTGTAGGAATCAGAAACGCACAATTATAAGCGAATAAAATACTATATTAAAGCAGACACTTGATGTTGGTATAATTGAAAAACAAGACTAAACTTCAGTGATTTAACAAATCGTTATAACTGATAGGTGGCACCACAAACCATTTCAATCCCTAAAAAATATCAACATGACAGCATTTGGTCGTGTTCTTGGGCGGCAGGGGGTGCTCATATGCTAAAACAGAATTGAGATCGGTAGATCGCAAGACATTAGCTTGCTGGCTTGAGGCGAAAAATCTTCGCTTATAGAACGGACACAGAGAATCAATCCCAAAGTTCAACACTTCCACACAATGGCCGCCATTTTGTTAGGTTTCTCTATAGTATAAGTAGAGACCGTAGAGAGGGAGAAAAACCACCTAGTGAAATCCCATTGGACGGCCACTGGCGGCCATTGTTGTTCCATGGACCGTAGAAACGTCTAGCGGACGTGTGTGCAATAAACAAATATGGCAAGACCTATGACGGCAACAGTCGGTAAAAAGCAACGGTTCGTTTTGCAATACCTGCGTATGCAGCAACAGTTAATATTAATTGAAAATTCGTGACTTTTTTGCTTCCCCACTGATTAAGATAGATGATGTTCACGATTGAAACAAAGAATGTTTTTGTGTGAAACTGCTGCCAGTCAACCAGTGATGGACCGGGTGATTTGACCTTAATGTCTTTACTGTTCCCTGCATTTGATCGCATATATAGAAAATTATCGTTAATTCTTTGCATGGTTTTGGGACCTCTTGATTACTTTATTCTATGCCCATTGCTTTACTTTCTTTCATTTCTTTCTGCAGTCTTAATACATTCAGATCTAAAAGATTATAATATTTACTATTACTACTTATTTAGTAATTTTATTATTGTTATATTATCATATATTTGTTTTATTATTCTTTATTTATTATTATTTATTTTTTTTTATTTATTCATTGTTTTTATTGATTTGCTGTTACTTATTTAAATTATTTCTTGTGATCCCATACAGTTAACATTCTGGCCATCGTTGGTCAACAATTTACTTTATATAGTCATGATATGGACTTCAGTGCATAATAAATATTAATTGTATGATTTGGTAACCCGCTTGATAATTTTCCATGAGAAGTGTCGAAGGAAGTGTTCTCTTAAAAGCACATTGAGTCTTACATCGGAGTGTACTTCGGTAGTATGTGTACTACCTTGGAAACACCGTCACACTCAGTGACGATGTAGTTTCTTTAGATTTTTGTTTAAAACATCAAGTCAGGAAATGAGGCGTCCTTATGTTATTTACTTTGAAGTTGGTCACTTTTACCTGCCGATGTAGGCTGAATATGCCTTAACTAAGTGCTTATAGTTGATTTTAAAAAGTGTGAATGGTTTTCGAGAGCTAGTACGAACGCATCGTAAAATCTACCCTAAATGGACTGTGTATTCAATAGGTGTCTTGGCTATGGACATACAAAGCAGGTTTGTTGGAATGCAGACAGGAATTCCATCTCTTGCTGGTGTTCAGCCCCCTACCCCTCTTGAATCCACTTTCATTCAACACAAGCCACCCCAATTCGCTACCCATTTCAGATACCATCAGGCACGGATGATGGGGGTCCAGTGAATCAGTCCCAAATAGCTACTCCACTTTATTCCCTTAAAAATACTGCATATTTCTGCTGAAATTGAAATTGTTTGGCGTTTTCTACCCTACTTTTGTGGGAACTCAAGATGAGTGTCTATTATTCTATGCTCGAGTACATAATGACTTACGTGAATAATTTATTAGACCTTGTTTGGAGTTAAGGATGTCTCCAACTTTATTCACAAAAATTGGCCATTTTTACAATATTTCACTTGTGTCTAGCAAAATACCTTATCTTCATTCTCGGGGAACTTCAAATACAAAATTTATACCGCGTAGCGAGAAAATAAAAAAGATTTAGCAGAACCACCTTGGAACCGCACAACCGCATGGATATTTGTTTACTACTTATCCAAGGTCAAAGGTTAAAGTGCTTTCAATTAAATCGAATCTCCCGCCAGGTACAGAACAGCTTCGTATACCCTCAGTCCTTTCATTCTGACGGGTAAAATCCTGGCTAATACTCTGCCCCTGTTTTCGTGTAACTAGGCACAGCCCCCCCCCCCCCCCCCCCNTGAATGGAGAATGTCGTAAGGTGTGGATTTTCGAAACAAAGATCTGGAAACATATGATGGTTGGGGGGATGAGAGTCCGTTAATTTTTCAGTTATATTTTAAAACAAAGTTTGTGCACTGAAGTTTTAATAATTAATTGTTAATTAATCAATTTATATTAACACCAGGAATTTTGGGGAAAGAAAGCTATTTCCGCCCCCAACCTTTTGGTTGAGGGCCGCCCCCGGTATTTGCTCCTACTTCTTCTTCAGAAGGTCCGTCTTATGTTTATTACTTCCCTGACCTCCCTGGACAAAATCCTACATGTTCTGTACCTGCTCACCCTCCCATCACCTATTTTCACCTGTTTACCTCTGATTTCTGAGTCACACTCTTACTTATGGTGTATTTCCCGTAATTTTTATTTCTTTTACTGCCCACGTATTTTCTTGATATACCGAGTCTAGATTTTGCTTATGTGTATTTTCCATGGCACTGCTCATGTTTTTTGTTTTCAATATTTTAAGCAAAGACACTTCACAATTTTGAATTTGACAAACTGAAATCGGCCGTAGTTAACGCTTCGCGTACTTCGTCGGCGCACACACGCCCGCTGGGTGACGCCACAGTCCGTGACGCTATAATGGCTGCGGCCTTTGTGAATAGTCTTGTTAACGTCTTTGGTATAAGCTCACGAACATACTCGCGAGACAATCGCTTTTCATTCACGTGATTTTGAGAGATTTTTTGACTTGTTCTTGACTTTCTTTCGAAAAACTAGGTCTACTGAACGCTCGGTCTACTGGCAAGAACGCCTCGCGATTATGGTGGCACCGTCTCCAAAACGGATAATGGGAGGTATGATGTTCGGGTCGCAATTCCTCATGTTGCTCTTCCTTCCAGGCTCCAGTTTGCTAACTTCTTAATTTCCTGTAATAATTGTCTTCCGTTAAAATTAATTATTTCGTCATCTGTTAAACTTATTTATTCATGTAATTGTATATTGTATTGTATTTATTTGAACACTCTGAAAACTTTAATGTTATGTAGGACCTTATTGGAGAGTTTTTATTTGGCCAAAAGTCTACAGAGCTAGAGATTTTAACAGAGTAAAAGTGAATTTTTTTCTGAAAATAGAGAAAGCCTATAGAATTTAATTTTGAACTTTTTACCTATCTGACTTTAATTGGGTCACGTAACTATGCCTTGTAGTAAAATTTAGCATCGATAAAAAAACAACGGTATCAATAACATTACAATTTTTTATATAAATTTTCAAGATGAAATTTCAAAAAACCTTGTTTCACTTTTCTAAACTATCATTTAGCTTTCATTTTAAGAACTTTTTAAAATTTCATGAAACTAATGAAATTCCCATTTTGATAGCCTCTCTTGTAGAAATGGCACATTTCAAAAACAATTCCTGGACGTCTTGTGGAGAACAGTGCACAAAGCCTAGCATCTGAAAGTTTCATATGAATCTGAGCAGCCGTTTCGGAGATATTTAGCCACATTTTGAGGTTTGTGTAAGGTCCTACATAACTTTGATTTTACATCTCTCTTGGTATGCTAATTGTATGTTAGTATGTGCAACTGCGCTCACTTGGAAATCAGTGGATTCACCGCAGTGATCATCCAGTAAAGTTCTTTACATTTTAAATCCCTTCCAATTTTTAGATGTTCATTTAGTTCTCTTGAGACAGAATTTATTATGCTGCAACCTTATAATTATTGTCCGAAACAGAACGAGTTGTAGAGGATTGTTTAGATGTTTGTGTCAAATGCATTCAGCAAACGTCTTCTGTTGCAATAAAAATACTAGTTTTCCATCAGTTGTTAGAACGGCCATGGCCGTGGGACTAATCTCCGAGCGTAAGCCATGGTTGGTGTTTTTAGGACCTGTAGCTGACTTGATGTCAGCGCCATCATGCGGATTATTTTCTGAAAGTAGCCCACTGTGAGAGTTCAACTTATCACGCCGTGTGACTTTTCAAACGAAATCCTAAGTGCAGGGATATCCTACTAGTCTCAATGAAAAGCTGAAATATCTGTTTGATGAATTTTAACTCATTGTTGAATTATTCGTGATTTAAATAGTTCATGCTCCATTTAGGCATAGATTATAGACAACAGATTCGCAACTCCGGCATATTCTTACGAGCTGAGTTGAACTCTCCTGACCTATCTGCTGCAGTTTCCGGTCAGTGTAATTTGACGAGAAATACTTGCATCTACTTTACTGTCCAAAACAGCGAAAAAAAACATTAATTTATATTAATTTCGGTATTTAAACGCTTTTCAAAGTCTTTCAATAGTAGAAGTGTTGGTATTGTGAGTACTTTTGGCAATGCTACTGGTAATTAATTTCAAAATTCAAACTTCGGTTCCGACCCTTTATGTCGTCTGCTTGCCCAATAGCAGCATAGTTATCGGACAGTTTTTGATTTACGGTTCACATAGGCC
>NMRA01000088.1:732436-789536 GCA_002633005.1 Phoronis australis
AAATTTAGCGGACATTTTTCGTCAAAAAGTTTACCAGATAGTTTTCATCAAAACGGAGAAAAGAAAAATGGATTTGTGAAGACAGGATTAAGTAGTAGGCCTACCAGAGCCTCTTAAAAAACACCCATCTTCGAAGTGACGTGAACAAATGGACAAGTTTTTTTGGAAGAACAACTTCCATTCACGTCGACGCGAGAACATAACTTTTTCTCCCACAGCGGATTTTGGGGTCTCCGTACACTATGGAAGCTAACGCCTCTGCATTTCGCTTGCGTAGCCGAACAACCGGCCACACAGCAGCCGACCATGATTAGCAGACGACGTACTTGCCGGAAATTACACCAGATAATTTAGCCAGGTGTCGCCAGTGAATAATGACGTAAGGGCTTGTGCTCAAGCTCACAGATTTCGTCCATTGAAAGTATACGGAGTTGGCGGTCCATGTACTATAGTCTATGATTTAGGCAATTCCTAACATAATGATGTTTCCAATAGATGACGCTGATCTTTATTCTTCAAGGATACGCGTGCCTGCATGTATGACGCTGTTGCACTGGGGCTCTCGCTGGTTCCCTGCGTGCTTAGCCCAGCCAGCACGCAGGTATCACGCAGGGGCACGAGCTTTAGCATTGGTCGATGTAACCTCGGCAGTCATTGGTTAGCTTTACAACACCTTGAAAAAATGGCGGACTGTGAACGATTTTTAGCCATGTCATGCAAGTGGTGCCGCAACAACTATTTTGTTTCTGCAGTGATGTTTTTAAACACGCGTCTATTAAAATAGACGCGTGCTTGAAGCACATACATGTACAATAAACACATATCTGGCCGATTTAACCGGTGTGTTATTCATACTGTATGAATACAGGACACTGTCGCAAACAAAAGTCATCGACAGTAGAAAGATGCATTCCGAAAAGTGGCAATCACAATTTCTAGGCTTCATATTTCCTGAACATAAATTTTAAGCACCGATTTGTCTGTACAACAGACCACATTTACACTTCAGTCCATCAGTAATGCCAGTTTTGCGTAAAGCGCTGCCTGTTGAGAATTCGACTAGCCAATCAGAAACGCCGGTGTAAAAAAATTACCGAGGAAAATTAAGTGATACCTGCGTGCTGGCGCGGCTACCGCTCCACCTAGCGGCACGCAGGGAAACAGCGAGCACTGGGGCTATTCGGAGAATTCTCCTCGCGGTGTCGCTGCTGTACTAGTGGTGATTGAATTGCGCATGTGTCGCTGTCTGCATGTGAACAGCTGGTAAAAAGACGGAATTGTTATCAAAATACGTCGTCGCGCTAAGCCTTATTATTGCTTTTTTCCCTGGTGCAAGTCTTCGACAGGTGGTCACAAATTCCCAAAAGACCTAAGGTTACTACATTCGTAGAGAATTGCGGTCAAAAGGCTCAACCAACTGACAAAAAGTGTGTGGATGCCGAAGCCCCGTGTGTGCTCTTTGCATTTCCATAGTGAATTTACATGCTGTAACGTTACTTGGTAAGTTTTTAGCAACCAGTTTCTATCGACATCGTTCGGTGATGTTATCCCCTCCAGTTACACCACTGAATAACGATTTTAGTGAGTGGAACTAAGTGTTTCTTTTCGGAAATTCACCCGGGATTCGGATGCCGATTAGGCTAGCAGCACATTATTGAGATATTATCCTGGGTGGGAGTGCGCCTAACATAAGAGGTGTATGGTACGTGACGCTCAAAAGTCAAGGGTTACTTTTTACAGCAGTTTCTCTTCTAAACTATGCTATGTCCAATAAAATTCTCTAGATGAGTGAGTTTCCTTATTTTATAGCGGACCCCACCCCACAGGACTACCAGATTAGTTACCGAATTAACATGAATAAGCTATTCAGTAAATGTCGTAACATTGCATTGGAATAAAATTTGACACCTAGAATGAATTGTACTTGTTGAGATCAGAAGCACATTTTAGGTTTCATGAAAAGTACACATTGTTAAATCACTTTTAGCCTGTTTCGCATATTTTAATTCAGATCTTAAATAAGACTTGAGTACAAAGATTATTAGCTTCCACATATAAACATGAAGATGAAACGTCAAGTATGTTCTGCCTTACGAAAGTAGTTTTGTCTTGTGTTTAGTTTTATAATTAGCCAACATTTCTCTGACTATTCTCTTACAGGTGAGAGAAAACGACTGAAACCAACCGCTTGACCGTCTGTTTCACCTTTGGACAAAGTAAAAAGTAATCCTTCAGCCATAACCTGAAAGAATTGAACCTATTCAGAATTTCAGCCCTTGATATGCCTGATTGTGGACTCCATTACAATTTTGTTTCTTTGTATTTTTGTATGTGCTTGTTCAGTTTGCCATTTTTTTTTAAATACACTGATAATTGTTTATTCTGGAATCTTGTGCATAGCAGATACTTATCCAGCTAGCTACAATTGAAAACATAGTATTGCTTTTCTTGCATGTGGAACTTTTGTTCATAGACAAGTTAACACAAACCATAAAATTGTTCAAAGGCCTTCTTGAAAAAGCTCTAAAAATAATAACACACACAAACAAATCAAATGCAAACAAAGGGAATACTTCATTTCGATCGCTGGACATTTCTATAGGTCAACAGGAAAATGACAATTCGCAAGCTTATTCCGTAATCATTTCAGCTTTATAAAGAATAAGCACAACTGCACTGTATGGGGTTTTAAAACTGAAGAAATATTGTGGTTTCAATAATTGGTGACAAACTTTCCTAGTGATGAAAAATTTATTCGATCATCTAAGTAACACTAACAGGCTTTCTACTGACAATAAAACAATCGATGCAGTTCCTGAATGTCATTTCCCCATAATTTGTGCCAATTTGAAAAGTTTTTACCATTAGTATTAAGCCTTTCTTCTGAAAGGAAAAGTTAAAATGTCACTCAGTGAGAAAGGACAGGTATTTATACCAGATGCTTTTGGTTTTCTTTTCACTGGGATCTAGTTTCTATGGCCTATAGAAGCGCTTGTAAAAAAAGGTCCAGTTTCGGCACGTGGCTTTCCTTCATGTAACCTCATTCAGCCTCAAAAGCATCCACAATTAGATCCTTGAAGCTACACACAACAGCATATCACTGGATTTGTGCCAAAAATCTGACCCTGAACTAAACCAGAGTGTCACTACGTCTGCTTTAGCTTCAGTCCCTCATGTTTCTTCCAGGAAAGGAAATTAGCTATTCTCCACACATGACTCATTGTCTATGAAAGGGCATCCTCACCAACGAGGCTGACTTTTGTAGCAGTCGGATATAGTTCCTCTTCATACACAAACAAACCACTGGCACATTGTCTTATGGTAACTTAGTACTGCGATTCACATTTCTCCAGGGCCACTGACTTGTACATGCTATGGAGCTCTGCAGGTGTGTGGAAATGATGTGGGAAGAGAAAGAATCAACAAAGCTTGTCTATGCTGCGGCTTGATATGGCCTTAAAATGTCACTGAACCTGGAACAAATATTGAAATATGAATAATTAAGTACTCCAGGTTGGGTCAAAAATACTACCCCTGTTTTTCAAAAATATGATATTGTGACTGCTCTACAATTTCACACAAAATTGAATAATTACTGTTTCCAGAAAGCAAGGGTGTATATAATAAGTATTGCATAAAACTGTGTCTTTATTTTTCATTTGTAGCCATAACAATTCGTTAAACGCATCACTTGTCTGCAAAATATGCAAGTTTATTGAGACAACTTCAAACCTTTGTTACCCATTTTCAAGCCTTTTTATTTTTGATACTTTCAGCAATTTTAAACTCCGATTACAGATCAATGGGTCTGTCAAGCATACTTCTAGTCTAAGGCTGAGGGAACCGTTTCTCAGACTTTTTACTTTTCTTCTAATAGAAGATATGAAGACTTGGGTCATTTAAAACATGATGGATAATCTTTTTGTTGTTTAAAAGTAATTAAAAATCGTAAGGCACCATCAAAAATGCAATTTCCACAAAAAGTGGCAGTTATTTGAATTTATAAACAACTTGCAACATTTCAGGGCATGAGTTAAGACTATTCAGTCACTGAAAATTCAGAAAATGTAATATATTTTCATGGGTTTACAATTGATAGCAAAACAGTTTCACGAAATAAACTTGAAGGAACTTCATGAAGGTTAAGAATTACCTCACTATGTTCTTTCCCCCAAACATGTACTACCTGTTATTTCCACGCATTCAGTTGCACCAAATTTTACAACCTCAACCCCCTATGCCAATCCAGCGCTAAGGACATGATAAGTAAATTAACAAAATGACTTACATACCTTTCTTTAAAAATAGCTGTTCCTTTTCAAAGGCTTTGTTCATTGTCTCCAATACATAAAGTAGGCTTTGACAACAGATCTGCATTGGATGGGAAGATCTTGCTGGTTAGCTGCAGTTAAATGCTTAAAACCAATTTTTGTCCATTCAGGGATGGTGTAGAAGCGATGCATATCTCCTCTGCACGGTACAAGCCCTCAAACCTAAAAAACAAAGATCACGTGAAAACAGGCATGATAGTTTTCCATTTCAACGTGTAATAGATTTCCGGAAGACATAGGATAGGGAGTAAACAAATAGTCTAATGGATATTTGTCACGTACCATTTGCCATTGGGCTTGGATTGTAATCTTAACTCACTAACCAATATCGAGTTGACAGCATGAACATTCAGCATTGATTGATGTAACTGTCACTTATAAACCTGCTAGAAATCATTCCAAACAATAATACTGCTTTGATGTACGAAAAGATCCCGAGTTCTACGTCAAGTATCGTAACGCACATCACAACAAACAAAGATTAACCCGACTGGCGACTGCCGCGAAGTCGACATCGGCGAGTACCTCAGTTAACAGGCATCAGTAGAATAAACATGGAATAATCATTAAAATAATCACAATCATTATCTTTGTATAAGGGCGTGCTAACTTCCTCTCATAGAAGCACCCTTTTCACGCAATCTCAGATTCAGTTGGCACGGCTGCAAGCCATTTCACCACGTATTTAAAGGGCTCGCGAAATCGAGGCTGATTATCTAGCACCACTAGTACACGCGCGCCCTCTAGTTAATTTAAATTTTCCGAATAGACCCCCTTGTATGGATAATAGCATCGTTTTCGGTGTCACCAAGTAACAGTTACCAGAAAATTTAAGCTTTCAGGTAGCAGCAGATACGATTTTTGGTAAGGTTTTCTCTACGTGTCCAGCTTATCTACGTTTTCTCTGTTTGAAAATGGGAAACCCGTTGAAAATATAGGTTGTTGTTTCAATTCCACCGTTTTCTCTTTAAAGAAAAAGTAACATACACTTTCCTGGTTGTGTTTACTTAAGAAATGGGTAGCAGTGAATCGGTAAAAACAAAGCAGTATTACTTAAAATGTTATTGAAATCGTCAGTGAAAACCGTGGAGCCAATTGCCGAAAATATTTTATTTTTAGACGACCTTGTTTCGAAACATCGCCACCCGTGTGTCGAAGTGATTGATTTTCTCATACACTTACGGTCTTCAACCGAAGCCCATTACTTGGGGTCCATTGTCCGGTTGCATGAAAAACTCCCAATTAATAGGGACTCGACTAAAATCCTTAAATTTACCGCATATTTGTTGACTTGAGTAAACAGTGATTGTCCATTCTTGTACTGTTTCAGTTTAATCACTACGTTAGGTTTTGGCTTTGATACAAATTAAGAGTGAACTCTAGGTTGAAAAGCTAAAATTACTAAAAATAAGTGGAGATATTTTCTTGCAATGTCCCTAATTTAAGTCCCTGTTCATTTTCACTGAACTAAGGGCTCGGTTTTTTAGTTAAATTATTAGAAATTGTCACTATTCAAAGAGGAGCTCGTAGTAAAGATAAATGATTACATCTGTGAGTAAAGAACGACACAAAAACGCAAAGAATTTAGGGAACTTACCTATCTGGGACTGTTTAATGCAACCGACCACATATCCTCAACAGAGTCCACCCGTCCAATAATTTGTAGGTGTCAGGAAGAACTTGTGGGGCCGAAGAAAAGGGGCGTCGAGAGACAGCAAGGCATGTAGAAGAGAGAAATTTTAAGAGAACATTAATCAACATCGAGTGCTGGGCTTACTCCTTTGGGGCATTGGACAGGACAGTTTTGAAGTACAGGACATCTCTAAACGTACTTCGAAAACTTCCGAGAAAACTTGTAATACACAGATGTTTCAGACCAAAATGTTTTTAAGTTCAAGAAGACAATTTTAGGGAAGGCGAAACTCGAGGGACCCCACTCTGGCAAGGTATAGTGGAACCACCTGTCGCTCTCTTTTCCGTTAAGGCAAAAGTTTGGCGAAGTCGAATTACTTCGTCCACCCCTACCTCCTTTCGTTATGGTTTATGTTCCTACGGGTCTGAAGATTTATAACTAGTGGATAAAGTACCTATCATAAATTCTGCTTGGTACCGCTGTTCGATGTGTCGGTATGGCTTCGACAGACATACATTCGACGGAATAAAACTCGTCTTCGTTTCTGACATTTTTGTACGGTTATCCAGACTACAAGTAGGTTTGATTATTGGTCCCAGTGATTCGCGATACCTATTATTGTACATAAACTCGTCAAAAGTTAAAGTTTCGGGTTACAATTCGCCGAAATTTCGCGTTTGAGCTGTAATTTGTAGCTGGAATCAAAGAGTCAGTTCAAGCGTGGACGAGGATAAGACACTCGTCTCCCTAAACCATCATGTATTCAAAAACACTTATCTTGAGTTCATACTAAATCCGACAAAACAGCATTTGTCAGAAATAATTTAAATCTTGGTCTACTTTCAATTCCAAACACTTCAAAACCAAGAAAAAATACAAAATGGCAGCTCAAAATTCCAATATGCCTGCCGTTTTTCAGCTTTCTCATGGTGAGGCCGTATTCTATGTTTACAGTCTGAATAAGGTATTCATTCATAGCGTGTTTCTTTCCTTAAATTCGTTGCTCAGCGAATGCATTGCATTTTAATTATATTGCCGACAACCGTGCAAACTTTTATTAAATTGCATAGTGTTAGCAATACTGCATTATTCGCGAAGAAATTCTTTTACTTTCACTTCTTAAAATGTCTCGTGCAATAAAACTACGATATCGTATTTGCTAAAGGAACCTCCCGTGCACTTTACAGGTTTGCTGTATATCAGAAAGGTACTTCGACGACAATTTGCTTCATGATTGACTATAGGTGTCGCTGTATAATCAGCAATTGTGGCGCGGAGCACTCCTAGTAATTTCTCTCGTAGTGTCTAAACAATTTCCTTTCTTCGTGCGTGCAGCTATGTAGCAAAACATAGAACTAGCACCAGAACGTGTATTATAAGAACTGTATGTCTAATAATTATCTGAGAGACAAACGTGTGATTGTAAGGGATAACGTTAAGGTGGTCAAACCTGGTGATAGTTCGGATGTAATTATTTATTATTAGAATATAAAGTCACGTGACCTTGTCATGAACAACAACCCCAGTCGTGAAAAATTGTGACCAATGGCCAAATGTAATGTTGTTTACTAATTCACATGTCATGTGGACGAATGTCTTCTCATTCTCGTGAACAGCTTTATATGGGACACACAGTGTGTTCCCTCTCCCTATTGTTGTCCATGCACTCGGAGGGAGGGTCCATTCAAGGTCATTTTTACACCAACATGGCCGAAAAATAACTAGGCAAGAAATAGTAGACAATACCATTATTCGCTCTATTGAGAATGGCACATTTCGGTTAAAGATATTGATCAGTCACTAAAAACATGTGCTGAAAAAATGCGCGCACCCAGCCTGAAAAATGGGCTTGGGGATCGAATTTTTGAGAATGTGAACCTTTTTACTAAAAAACGGGGTGCGTTCAGAGCTATGAATTGTGCATTCGCCGAATTTTGGTAATTCCTGGCTTTTTAGTGGACTTTTGCCTCGTTTTCTACTTTTCGGACTTTTTGTTTCTCTGAAGTGGACCTTTTTCCCCACTTCGCCAAACGGGGGGCTCGTTCGAGCCCCTCCACCCTGGAATGAGTAGCTCACTGGTGTTTACAGCACGCTTGCACTGTTTCGTTAGCCTTGTGGGTTTCCTACCGTGTGATACATTCACACTCTGCTTGTATGCCGTCTACCCGCTGTCACGTGTGTTTCACTGTTTATGTCGCTTCGTATTTGTTCATTTCACTTATTGCCTGATGATGAGACATGCGGTCTCGAAAGACAGCGAAAGGTTGTAATTTGTTCGTTTGTTATGCCTCTCGGTGTTTTGCTAAATAGCTGAAGAAAGAAGATTGTTTCGACACTACGAGCGAGTCTGTATTAAGCTGCCAAACAGAAAGTACAGTCGTGCTTTCAACGAAGTTTGTGTTAACGATGGGCTGCTACCGAACTGAATCCTCTTATGTGAAATATAACATTATATTTCCTAAGTGTGCTGAGAAAGTTCAGAATAGTCACTGAGACTCATTTTTCGAAGAATAAAAACTGGCGCAAAATCTTGGATTTGAGGTCGTGTTTGGTGAGTTGAACATCTAAAATTTGATGTTTGGCGTTTGAGGCTAGTCGGGTTGAAATCCCCACACTGAGGTCGCATTTGACTAGCTAGTAGTCGTCAAGGATGAGTCTACATGGAATCTTTCAGTTTATGCTCAACTAGAAGGAAAGCCCCGGCGGCCGACTTGAATTAACTGACAAGTTAATTTTGACATCTAGTTTCTTTTGCGCTGTGGTTTTTAAATTAACGCATACAACGATATGTGACATTTCTTATAAACGCATTTTGTTATTGTTTAAGGTGTCATTTTATTCAATAAAACGTTAAACATACAAATGTTAAATAATAACTTATTCTCATATTTACAATGATAAATAATATGTACAGACTCTATACATAATAACTTAAATATAACTTAACATGTTACATCAAATTTATAAATATAGCAAATTTTACATTTACAACACAACGCATATGCACAATCCAACGTTGAGTCATCAAATAAACTGTTTACGTGAGCCACGTGACCAAATGCTTCAGATTTAGTGTAAAACAACAGGCGTCGCTTCTCAGAAGTGAGAAAGTGTTACGACGCCTCGGTCTAATGACGAATCAGTGATTATTCTCCTGAAACGCTATTGGTAAAAATGTGCTGAAAATAAAACGTTCCCAAGTGAAAACAAAGATAGTATCATTGAATCTATGACAGTACGTGACGTTAACCAAAAACCAGATTATGAGGGTACGCATTGCACTGTAACATTTTAAAAGTTGTATTGAGCGCTACTTAAGTGGGCAAGGTAAACTAAGAATGAGTAAGTTTATTTAGCCAAAACAAAAAATAACACCTATAAGCCAGACTGCGACCCCAATAAAACCATAGAAATCAAAAAGTGTCTTATTTCACGACTTGATTTTTGTGTCCGTCGCCACTGTGTCAAGTAGTGTCCGTATTCGCTTAACAACGCTCAATACACCTTTAAGAAAACTGAATGCCGATCAACCATTTCATGAGATTCTCGTATTGCATTTTCTTCTTCTAAAACACCAAATAATCGATAAGAATATTTGCACAGTTTTTATACTCGTTACATCACACGCTTGTCCAATTCAGCGTAATGTTTTGGGCTTCAGCCGCATGCTTGGGGCGCACATGCCAGTCTGCAGACAGAGACCCCTAGTTTGACGAATCCAGAAAGATATCGTTGCGGTTTGGTCTGTTTAATATGTGTTTTCCTTAAAGGCTTCAGTTTGTTAAGTATATCAAGGACAATTATGTCCGACTACAAAATGACGCCATTAGTTACTGAGAGCTTAACCGCAAAAAGAACTCTTGAAGGTGTTAATGGGAGAGTCAAAGTCTGCTATTTCGCGTTCGAAAACAACTTAATCTGCACGACCATTTAATACTGCAAAAAGGAAGGATAGAATGAAACCCAAACTGATATGTACTCAAGTCAAATTTAAAGGAAACTTAAACTTTGACCCAATGCATCCGTCCAAATGATGGACGGAATAATGTCAGAAACAATCAAACTTTACTCAAGACTGTAATTGAAAATTGACCAATCGCATCGCGAGGAGTTAAAAAATTTTTACTCGAAACGTGACAGGTGATTGGTCAATGATAGAAGAATCACGTGAAAACGCTTTGAGAAAAACTTCGAACTATACATTCCTTCACGTGCATGATTCATAAAAAACACATCTAGTCCACGCACTGTAAGAGAAAACGGGGACCCGTTCCAACAAAACTGGCTTAGCTAAGACAAATCCTAAATTTTAGTAACTTTTAAAATAAAAGTTAAACTTGTCTCAAAACCAATTCAAGAAAGAGATGTTAAGTTTGGATTAACTGTGTGATGTAAGTTTTGTCTTAAATTTCACTAACTAACAGAATGTGGAAGTTTCAAAGTTTGGAATTTAAGACAAATCTTAAACTTAAGTCAAAAATGAACTTAAGTCAGTTTCTTGAAACAGGCCACTCAGAACTCAATGAGACATTTACTATTGTAGAAGCCTGATATAGATTTATAGCTTACAACATAAAACATGGATGAAACAAAATACTGTTCACTGCAGTTCACGACTCAAAAATACTATACGTCCTAGTGTGCCCCAATCTCCCCTACATAACGGAATACAATATATCAATTATGGACATATTCAAACGTTCTCTTAACCATATGGCCAAACGCTGATCTAGCTTTGCCAGTTGTTCCTAACGCCGAACACCTGTGTTCTCTATCCTTGCACGTGACCTTGGCTTCTTGGTCCCACAGACATTACGAGATTTTTTCAAAAATGATGAAACCAATGACTGGTGAGAATTAACCTTCCCCGTTTCTCTTACGCATGATTAGAAGGACGAATTATGGGAAATATGTATGGCAACATTGTTGTCATTTTACGGATATTGAAAACTGATGCGCGTGCATCGCTGCGCAAAGATTTGTGGGATATGATTCAGTCAATCCAAAACGATGACGTTTCTGCAATGAGAGACAAATTACTAAATTCCTTTCACCGCCCTCCATCGGTAATATCCACTTGTTCACATCTTAGGATTTTCTTCAAGTGTTCCTACATCCAGCGACACAACATGAAGTCTACGGATAAGTCCATATGGGATGAAGCCGTGGAGTAGTTTCCAATTGTTGAATGAATTCTTTCTTTTCCTGGCTGGTTCCCGGCCTAAACGCTAGATAGCATGGCAATTTCCTGTTAAGGATGGACAACTAGGCTCGCTTGTGTATCATTTTTTGTTGCAGGGGCGTGGGTAAGAGTTATTAAGGAGCTAAATCTCACTACGGGAGTTGTGAACATATTTCCCATGATGCGTCATTGTTATCATGCGTTAGAAACAGCAAAAAGGTCCATATAGCACCGATGATGAAGAGCAAGATGACGGTTACAGTCACCTCATCATCTACCTAACAAATAAAATAGAGAGAATGTCTTACTATGGCAACACGGCACACGGAGATCTCTCAAGCCGTGGCATATTGCTTAGCGCGTTTCATTTAGTTTTAACGCGCATTCGAAGGCCTTTTCTTCCCGCAACAAAGGACAATTGAAACTAGTTCGTTAACACGTTGGCGTGCCAAAACGCAACCAGAAAGCTGGGTACCATTTTCAAACTGTGACAAACGAAACCAAAATAAATGTTTTCGAGCACTTTGACAGATAACGTGTTTGTACGTTGCGGAAAGGATGGCCAAGCATCGACCAAAAGATGTCGCTGCTTTACTGGTTCACGCTGAGACACAAGGTGTCCGCGGTGCTGCCTGTCGTAAGACAATGGATACAGAGATATAATCGCAATCAATCATGCGCAACGACACTCTTCAACAATCATGTCTGAGTATTCCGTCACTCCATAGTTGCCGTGTTCATCCAGGTGCAAGATTGGAAGCGGACTAAATTTCGTCGCAGTACAACACGGGGAAGGTGCCGCCCCTGGATTTGTCATTTTCAGAATGGACTTAATCCCGGAGAAAGTGTTGGCCATTTTGTACCTCCTGGGGCACTTTCCATCACAGTAGTAAGCGTTGTAACCCGCAGGTTCAACAACCCAATCGTCCCAACCGATGTCTTTGAATGAGATGTACAGTGGGTGGCGGCAACATTTTTTCTCGCCATCTCCCTTCACACAGTCTTCCTTCACAGCTCTGCCCTTGCTTTTCCCTAAGATGTACCGCTCACTGGAAAGCACCGAGAGCCCGGGACTCACGTCCTCTTCGTCTCCGTTGTAGTTCTCGGCAATGTCTCCGCCTTTTGCGAACGTGACTACGTCGTGAAGTCTTTGAGCGTCACTCTCAATTTCTATTCCTAAGTTTGAGCCGGGGTTATTCACCCAATTCATGACGGCTTCTTTAATATTAAAATGTTCCCAACCGATATATGCTAAATTTATCACCTTGCTGTCAATCAACTTCCGTGTTTTTTTCTTCTTCTTCCGCTTTTTCCTCATAATTTGATAAACGTTCACTGATATCGTATTGTCGATATTCGAGTCGTTTCTTAATTTCTCCGGATTAACAGCGGATTTATATAGTTTTAACTGGGCTTTGTGTATGGCGACCTCCTTCTTGGGATCGCCTGGTTGAGCAATATTCACATCGAAATAAATCCGCGTGGGTTCCTCTGACGGATTTCGCGAACTGTTCGTCTTTGAAATTCGTGCAGAACCATAATCTGAAATTGTAAACGTAATAAGGTTAGATATAGCTGAAAATTTCGCAGTTTAAAATAATTGTTCTCCAGTCCTCCAATGACCTGACGAAGAGTTGTACGTGTTAATGCATGTGGTGAATAAAGGTGCGTTTCAAGATTTATTTATTTGGTTTTACTCGAGCACATCTAGTTTCTCTCTTGGACCAATTGTACGGAACTTCCTTTTGCTAGATTTCAAAAGTAGAACAAAAAGCACGAGAGCACGCATTTTGCAACTGAATGGTGTCGACGATATGCAAGTTATTACTTGGACATGAAGGTTTCAGCAATCCGATGCTTTTGAATTTGATAGGTTTAAAACGATACATTGTCCGCCGTAAAAAGGATTGATTTGACTTCCAGCAATTTAGTGTGTATTGGAAAGAAATTCAATATACTGTGATGAAGCCGGAAGGGAGCCAATTTTCACACACTAGTTCACACCCATTAGGGATATGGGAACACGTCGACATGCCATAGGCTAAAATAGGTGACGGATGAGTCTGTGAAACAAAGCTTTGGTAAGAGAATCTTACTTGGATTTTTCAAATAATATAATCGTAAAACTGAGACGTGTCCTTTAAGACATAAGAGTTTTTACTCAGATATCAGACAGACTATGATTCATTTCGTAAAGCAAACATAAAACTAATCGTCATCATTTAGTTTGTCTTCCACCATAACGGAATAAACACCTACATAGACACTAAGATCTCGTGATATAGCTGCTTCAACAAGACACACTTGTCCTTCGGAAACTACTCGTTGCACCTTTTAAAGGCAAGTAATTTGTCTATAAGAAGCAGACTATAGTCTAACTATCAAAAAATGTTGTCAAAGATATCGAGGCCAAGATGGTCGCCTCTACTTCGTAGTGAGTCAAAAAATAAGAATGTTGGACAAGATGTACTGATGCGTGAGAATGACGCTTTTGAATATCTTAACATGAGCACCGTCGTGTAGAACATGTTGATAACGTTCGTCACGAGGTTGTCTTGAGCTGACACGCGCCCTGATAATGCCAGAACGACTCTTCTACTGAGGAGATTAATCTTCTCGCATCGCCATCTCACGGATATTTCGGAACTATTATCACACCTGGTTAATGAGACGCGGTTTCCTATGCGAACACTGTTTATAAACATTGCGGCCAATATGGCAAGGAATCGGGGTTAAGGAGTGCACATATCATTGCCAACCCAGATAAGGCTGTTATAGATATAACAGTAACATACCTACGGTAAGTTGAAGTTTATCTCAAACATAAAATGCTGTTGGATATTCTAATACCGCTGTCAGGAAAAGAATTGTTCCTTTTGTGCTCTGTATGAAGAGACAGTGGGACACTTCATGTAAATGTACACGTACATTGATACTTGTTCACAAAATTAATATGCCATGGACTGGCTGCATTTTGAAAAGAGAATGTTCGCATTTAATCGGTTACGCATAACAAAACACAAGCCAGGATGAATATTTCAGGAGACAATGAAAATCTCAGTTCGAGATCTAGTCATGAGATTCTCTTGTTTGAAATGACATCCAGGCAGACAAAATTCGGCTACGTTTTGCAACACGGTTCTTCTCGTCCTCTGGAGTAGGTCACAAGTCTCCCTTTTAGGGCTCAGCAAATCTAGAGCAAGAACTGTTGAACGGATTCATAACCATGAGAAATTCGTTCACGCATTTACGCGAATAGCTATAAATGATAATAGTAGATCGTTTCTACCCCGCACAACACCATTTGCTCATCAGACGTGACTCCTTTTACAATAACAACATAATATATTAAAGTCATAGTCGATAGTTAGAATACAAATAAAGGCAGGATGAGATCAGACAATACACCTAGTGCAGTTCAGTATCACATTTACCCCAGTGTCGCAAAAAATCATAAGTTCATTACATAGATGTTAGTATGCTTGAGCGCTCACTTGGCAAACGCTTCGTTTTCATCAAATCTCACGTTACCGGTATTAATCACTATAGATCAAAACGTGACCAAGTAGCCTAGTTAAAAGGGTTCCATCCCAAAACATGAAATAAACGTTGGTTTTCGGGGGGTGCTTTGTGAGGCTTTGGCACGTCTAGTTTTCCAGCACAGCATTTTGCTTAGGTTCAACATTTTGGCGTGTTTAACCTCGTTTTAAAGTGTGAAAATGGCAGCCGAACGGTATACTGGTGAGCCAAATTCCATGCGTTAAATAGCACTATGTTTTAATATATAAATGGTAAAGACGCCGGCCTTGATTTCAGCGGCGGAAATTGGCGATTTGTAATAACATCGCAAAAACACATCGGATTTTGTTGTTTTATAGTTCTGGTCAAATCTCCGTCTCACCAATAATCTCAACATTACGTTTTTCGGTCGCATAATGTCGCTTTAGCAGTGCGTTGGTATTATCTTTTTACAGTAAAAGACAAAGTATGCTTTCGCGTCCATGATGCTGCGGTCGCACACAAAGATATTTGACGCGTTCTAACAATTTATATGCTGCTACATGGAAAAACATTCGTTATTACGTCAGAACGATTTATCGGTAGTATTGAAATTCGTGATCATATACAATGTACATTTAATATCTCAGGACACGAATGTAGCGGGTATCGCAAATAAGTGACGCCCAAGTGTCGTGAAACTTAGATTAATGATTGTTAAGACAACAATTATTGGTGATCACTCCTGACTTTTCCAATTAGACGTTCACTGAGGTCAACAAATAGGACGACTCGGGGGTGAGACTTTTTCATGACCGCAATTTTGCGGTAAATGAAAGTGAAACTAGCATGAACCGTGATTTGACGGTTACAGTGAACGTGATTACGTATTTTAGGCTGAATAAATGGTGAAATTTGTCCGAATTCGTGAACGTGAACGAAAACTGGAATCGAGGATCCCCGAGAGAGAGTCTGTGCAGACCTGGGCACTAAGTCACACCGACGTTTTCGTGCCACTTTCACAAGCCCTACTACATAATTTTCCATCGCCTGTTATAATAGACACGCGTATCATTGCTACTCTAATTTAGGGGGACCTCACAAAATTTATTTTATCTTACTTTGAGGTGGCGTCGTTTGGACTTCTAGCCTCCAATTTCAAAACGCGGTCACGAGGTAGACATTGTTTTTCGATTGGCTCATGCTTGTGCAAATGAGGCAATATTGGAAATATGCAAATGAGTTAATGTTTTAATATTTATTGACCGGAACATTCGTAATACAGAATTCAAGGTGATTCGATGGCAAAAGTCAACATAACTGACCTCCCTTCTTGATAAAGCAGCAGTTTCTCAAGTTGATCAAAACTCAAGCATGGTCACTCAATTTTATGTTTACAAAAATGATAAGATATTATATTGATACACGCCTTACATTCACAAGTTTAAAACACATTAAATGAACCAATATCTTAGGAGTAGTACAATCAAGAAGATTTCACAAGACAAACACTGCTCAACAGAGTTGTCGATGTCGTGGCAATTAACGAAATAAGACTTAGACGGAAAATATTCTAAATCAAATAACTCGTCATGAAATGTCGCAGCTTCATTCGAACGTAGCATATAGATTTAGTCTCTATAGTACAAATTGACTTGAAAGAGCACGACCAATTGCCGCCCATCTCCAGCTAACAAAAAACAACTCTCGAGAAAAAAGTAACTCGTTTTTATTTGCTCATGATGACAATGCGCGGGCTGGAGACACTAATTGTCTATATAGGCACATTTTAATCGTGTCGGTTAATGCGAGTAAATACATTGCACACTGGAAAAATGGCTTCACAAACAGACAAAGCAAATAAACTTGTAGTTTCCACGAGTACTATCTAACTCTAATATAAACAGACCCACCCTCCAATGTACGAAGAAAAGCCACATTTAGATCTGTTAAATGCATATAGCCAAAGAGAGCAATACCTGGTCAGGGAATTAATATAATTCAAAAAATAAATAGTGTGATTAGAGTACATAGCGAGTTACTGTTGCCAGGAGCACATCTGCAATGTCGTCAGGACGCAGGTGCCACACCAACTGAGTTTCTTCTCAATTCTCAGTGAAAGTATCAGCTTCCTCATTGAGACTGCGTCCGAATATTAGCAAGAAAAACTGAACAGTGTACGCAGGTATCCTGAGGATTAAGTCAACATTCCGGTTGTAAGTACACTTTTAAGGGACATTTTACGACAGAAAAACGCGTTTTGAGGATTATTGGTGGATGGGATAGACTTTTGAGGTTATTAGCATTGACCAGATGCTACAAAACAACAAAATCCATGCGCGCACCCAGGGGGGTTCGTCCGCTTCAGAGAAACCAAAACTCCGAAAAAATAGAAAACCGAGACAAAAGTCCACTTTTGGTTGCTATCGGTGACTCCAGATCCGAGTCTGCTCTGGGACTGATCTCAGAAAATTGCTTCTTTCGCCGATAGTGTCCATTTAATAATGAAAGTATTCTCTGTAATGGCAAGCGATGAAGCTGACAGGGATGGCGGTGACGATGGTGTGACTATTGAGCTGGTGATGACGATCACGGTGGTGTTGATGGTTGTGTTGGGTGAGATGGTGATGGTGACGAAACATACAAAAACGACAAACTGCGAGACACGGCTTATAAATACAAGCACAAATAACGTCCATGTTACTGAATACAAAATTATCTCGGCAAATTTAAATTTATGCAAATATAAATTTATGCAGCTGATATAAAATACAGAGAGGCTATTTAGGTAACCCGGATCTGTTTGTAAATATTGTGTGAAGTAGGGGCAGGTGTTTTTCGGCAACAGGTGTTATAAATTTCAACACGTCAGTCACACCAAAAGTGGTTCAGTGTTAAACAATTGAAAGGTTACAGTGACTATTTCAGCTACGAGATTCCAATTCTGCCCGCAAGCGGCGCTTTTGTGCAAAGCAGTAATCCTGTGACTACCCATCAAATGAAACTGCGAAATTAAAGGAACTGCACATGCACAATGCAAGAGTTGTGAAGTGCGGTTCTAACACGAGAGCGGCTACAAGCTGTAGGCTAAGTAAATGCGCTGTAATATGGAAAATCGGTCACAGCAAGCATCTGTTATTTTTGTACCCCTACACGTACAGTCATGAAGTAGTAGACGCGTATGTTATACTTTTCATATACAATCAGATCCTGCTTTCGAAATAAACAACCTCCGTTCCTCACAAAGTACGTGGTTTGAGCATTTATTCTTCCAAGAAAACGTAAATTTTTCACAGACGTATAGGAAACACTAAGTTGAAATCAAACAACCAATATGGCAACACGTGATCTTCCATCGCCCAATCAGGAAACAGTGTCCATATCTGTTTACAGAAATTGCACAATTCATGCTGCTTAAACAAATATTGTTCTTCCTATTTGAATGTTTGTTATTACGACTGCATCGGAAACATGTGCTTACGACAGACTCTCTTGGCGAAGAGTAAACTTTCTCTAAAAGCAAACGTTGTGAAACAGTTAGCGGACGACACGGGACGTAGTCCAAACTAGTCGGACGCACTGCAAGCCGAGGAGCATAGTTATCCTTTCAGCTAAATTGCAGCTTAAGGTACCGGCATGAATTAGGTATCCCCGTCTCGGAGGCACGTGTACCCATTTTTATAAAACTTGGCACAAAATTGTGACGGCCTGGGGTGGGGGGAGCGAAAATTCTGACAATGGAATTTTGGCGACTGGGGAAGGAGTCAAAATTTTGGCGACTCGTCGGTGAAGCTGGTTATAGTTTCTTGTGATGTTTGTACACTGTGATTCAGCGTTTTTCAATGAAGTCGGTTTCTTTGAACCAAAACTGCATTTTGTAGCAAAATGGAAATCGTCGAACCTACATTTGTCACGGAGAAGGCAAATCCACGTGTGCTCAAAACAACAACTTGGTGCTTAGGAACTCGTGTGAAACCATGACCAACTGAAGGCACTCACCAGGTGGCGATACCGTCGCGTGCACGAGTCGGCTTATCTACTGAGAACTGACACATAACGTGTCATGGAAATCGACATTTCGTGAGTGTACTCAAAATAGTTCGGCAAAGGCACAGCTTGTCATTGCTTGTGATGTCCGACGTCACAAAGTAATGAAGAGCCTGAGGAACTGTATGAATGTAAGAAACACTCCCATGAAAAAGCAATACAGGAACCACGATCTGACAGCAGGTTCCAGCGCTAAGTTCGTACAAGAAATGTTGTTACTGCACTTTTAAGCTTGTTTCTAGAGAATAATGACGCGAGCTTCATCAAAACACAAAGCACAGGCCGAGCGCCCAGCGTTGCCAAATTGTCGTTCTGTGCCGACTGTGCGAATTAAGGTTTCTGAATGTTCCTGAGTGGAGAACGGTTTAGGGCCTGTGATCTATGTAAAAAACACACCTGTCTTATCTTACGGTAGATAAGCAACCAGTCGACGTGACCCAGCTGCACTTTAAAGTATGTGTAGAGTGTCAAATGTCGAATAGCGCGCCTTTGGAAAAACAATATAGAATAAGTTAACAACTCCTTAGGACTTGCCGTGCTACTATAGCTGGTTGAAGTGAGAGTCGTTGCGATAGATTTTGCTATGCGACAGTAAGATTGTATTGGTCTCGGATTATACTAAAATCGAACTAATAGTTAAGAAGTAGAGAGCGATTGTTTTTACTTCATTTTGAATCTCTTTCATTGCATTGCAAATGCAAACAGAAGATTTCATAATAGCTATCTTAAATCAATGACCCTGTCTCCTTCAAACAATAACTTCGTGTGAAATAATTGGTTGGTGTAAGGCTGTGACGAGTCTAGGGCTCCATATATGAGTCAATATTTTTTGCCAACTTTGAGACGTGAGGTGAAAATACCCCCTAAGGTCTGGAGTTTGTCGCGTGTCGCGTGTCTCGTAAACCATGTGTGGTATGTGAAATTTTGAAGCAGGTTGCTCTTGCGACCACTGACTTGGCGGTAATGTACAAACGTGACCTGTGCCCAAACGTAAGCAAATGACGCTAACGAAGCCTGCGTAATTTGCTAATATCACATATTCCTTGATAAGATCATTTGTTTTAATTATTGCACATTGTCATCGTAAAACAGATGCATGACGATAGCCGCTCAAATTGACTCTTTTACAGATTAGCAGATACGCCTTATTACACCGAATTCTGGGTTGCACGTCATCCATAGAAGAAGGGACCCAACCAATGAATCTACACCTAAATTTCCAGCCAACAGGGGGCTTGCATGACATATATTTCGCAAATTCATTGCAAAAAGCGCAAAAAGGTCAATTAATGTTGGTTGTAATGGTTGGCACGAGGCTCGGTGTCTTGTTTATGCAAGCTTGATTAATAACGAGTGAATATAAAACATTTCCGTACCTTGACGGCTTCCAAGCCCTTCGTAAAAGAAGGATTCATGGGTGACCTTGCAAGGCAGTGATACTGAGCATTAAAAGCTAAGTGTCGAGGTCGACAAATCAAAAATCTCCATTCAATGTCAATAAACCTCCTTGATACAATCCTTTAATGCAGACCGTCGATAATAAAAGAAATGCAAGACACTAGGAATGACGTCACAGCAGAATCTCCCATGTGTATTACCTGCTGTAGCTCTGTGTTACTGATGTCACTGAATTGATTAACTAGGCAAACATTTGGTCCGGATGTTTTGGTGCACGCCAATGTGTACTGGCTGTAACACACAAGCAAAGTATAAAAAGTAAAATCAAATCCTTGATTGTAAACATAAAACACAAAGAAAATGGGGTTTAACCACTAAGCTCTTATGATTAATTAACCACACACTTGGGCAAAATATCATAGGATCAGATTTTGTAGTTTTTTTGCGAAACAGTTAAAATGGCCGCAGTTATCACTTCTCGTGCTTTACCTCGTTGCCTGAAGGCGGCGTGGTTGAGTTTGACGCCCCAGTGTATTCTCCTTCCCGCTTGGTCCTACTATGGGAACAGCTATCACTTCGTCAGTACATTAGACCATGCTTGACCCGCCGTGACAAAGTCAACTGCCTGAATCTGGTCTCAAGCAATTACGAGCTGACAGTTCTTCCTGAGTGAGGAAATTCACTCTAATCAGAATAAGGAACAGGCTGAGACCAGTTTGATAAAAGCAAGTGGTCTGGATAAAAAATGTGTTTGTTTTTTACAGGAGTCGAGTTCATAGCCACTTTAAGGTAAATCTTTTCCTGTTGAAAGTGCGAAGTGGACAGATGGGTGCTCCAATACATTCATGATGTTCCAGCTATGAATTTATGTTGTGGACATCTATTAAGCACTGGCATAAATTATGAGAAAAAATCCAGCTACAGTCAACGTTGTAGCTTAGCTGTGAGTGCGATATCACGAGTGCAACAGGCGACCACGCGTCTTCACGGCGGATGAAATTGATGCCATGTTGTTTTCAATTCAGTCACGAGTCGTGACCGGCGCTAGGAGAGAGACGAAGCGTGCCGAAAAATTGTACATTTAATATTTTAACACACGCTTCTTATACGTTTTATGGCAAAGTAATTCGACTGAGACCCATCTAAATAATAGGTTATTTTATTGGAACACAACGTCCGCCATCATACTGTTAATCCCAAAATAAGAACGGTCGTGTTTGTTTTAAATTAGTGCGTTTTAAACTGATTTGTCCAGCTAACATGGGTAGCATTAGAGAAACTATTCGACGTATGTTCGCTAAGATGTTTTCTGCAAATAAAGAGACACGGTTATGAATTAGCTACGGCAAACATCACACAGCGACCTCACATTATAGCATCAGAATCTGTTACTATTCAAAGCAAAAAATAATGGGTAAAGGAGCCAATAATTTACTCCCGGTGTCTGCAGCCTAGTGTTAAGAGGAAGAGAAGCGACCTTCTATTTATGAATACCTCTTGCGGTTAATTTAATAGTCACAATGTGTTAAACCAACCATCAACACCTTCTTCCGGACACTACGATTACCATCTAATGGCTGCCGAAAGCAATAAAAAGCACGTGAGCACGTGTCAAAAACTTGCGGCAGCCGTTCTTCCACAGACCAGGGCCATGCAAAATGGTGTGTACATTTCAACAGTTCGCTCAGTTACACGTGAAAGTTATCTATCGCTAGTTGTATTTGCTCAGAGGCGGGAGAATAGATAAATATAATGGATGTGTTGTGTCCTATTGTCTGGGTAGGGATAAGCACCAATTCTACCACCTAGCAGCACGCAGGGAACCAGCGAGCAACTCATCCGTTACTTCCTGTCGGACACCGGTTTTGCAGTCTCATACATCAATAGGGGGCAATCTCGCAGTCATCTTCATTGTTCTCGGTTACATTTAGACTGCTGTGGTGAGTTGCGAGTAAAACTTGTGAAGACTTTTTCCTCTCAGTAGCTGATCTTCAAACTCCAAGCCTTTGATGGATTGTAAAATATACGATCGTAGCACATATAGGCCTATGTACTTTTATGTGAAGGCGTGCCCGACATGCAAAACACTTGTGCAAAAACCCAGGAGCAAGTTTTTGAAATACCGTGCGAGACTGTGGGTGAAGCTTGATTTATCCGCTACAAAAAGGCAGGTGTTGGCCGTGTATTCGATTTAAAGTTAACTATTCAAACGAAAGGTATGGGGACTTAAAATGAAGACACGTTGATAAAACTCGATTTAAGACATATGCATGTACAAGGGTTTGTCTCAAGAGCATGCGAATGAAACATACAGTCATAAGAGTATTTGTCAAACACTTGAAAACCGTTTTTTGGAAAGCACGTTATTTCGGACGGACCCGAATACCCGAACATAATGGTAACCCCGAAGCAGCATGGGACCAGACACTTTTATAGGTTAATGACAAAGGGAAGTAGAGTCGTAATGAATTATTGTGACCTGTTTTATTGACAAAGGTTATAACTTAAGAAATGATGTGTAACGCAGGCTCATCAAAGTATAAGTCACTAAATATGCTTGGTAGTCATGCCGTCTTCGTTAATGGAAGGCCACGCCACCTCTCGGCCATAAAAATATAACTGGTTATTTTAAAAGATTGTCTACAATAAACGAAATACCCCGCAAATAGCTTATCGAGGTGATTTTTAATTCGCATTGTTCCTGCAATGAGCTTCAGTTCGAGCAAGTTGGCTGCTGACTAAAACTGTTATTGAATTCTGCCAGCTGTGTAGCTACATTACAACAAGTTCTGAGTTAGTTGCGCATGACATCAATACATTAACCATACCCGAGGTGTTCCGCACGCTAGGGAATTGCCTGTGACTTGAATTGCCGGCTCATTCAACAGCAATTCAAGATCGGATCACTCGGCGTGGTGATGATTTAAACCCCAAAACGCTTCCGTTGTGAATTCAGCATTGACAGCTAAAGGAACAGGGCGAAACGCAGCTTTAATTCAAATCAAACCAT
Organism: Phoronis australis; assembly: GCA_002633005.1. Taxonomy (NCBI): domain Eukaryota; kingdom Metazoa; phylum Phoronida; family Phoronidae; genus Phoronis; species Phoronis australis. Next base: position 755,536 of record NMRA01000088.1, read on the forward strand.
TCTACACTCACCACCGCGTGAAACAGGATGCACCAAGGTAATAGCCATATTACTAAACAGCGCTGGATTACTGCAAACAAGTGTGAATCGCGGTGGACTAAAGTGTGACATGCATGACGTTCGATTAACCTCATGGGCAGAAATTCTCGACAAGACTGCGGGTGGCGACTTTTCGCATTTTACATTAATAACATAACACATTAGCGTAAACCATCCGTAAGAAAAGACGGAAACTCTTATAATGATATGCAACGGAATTACTTCCTTTTAGAACACTGTAACACACGAACACTCACACAATATGATTATCTGCTGGAACATCTCCGTCACTTTATGACTGACAATCGCCGAGATTTTTCAAATTCCTTTCCTTATAAAAAATACCCCTATTGCGCAGCTTACGGAAGAGTCAAGTATCGATGTCATTGAAATGCCCTGGCGAGAATATAAGTACGAAGTGTCCTTCGTGATAGGCCCATTAACACAGAAACGGTTGATTTTGTAAACGCAACAAGTGAAACAGGTTCAAGCAAGTCACGCGTCCAAAGAACACAGAAGCTCCGGCTCACATAAATATGCGTATTTTCTGAAACGCGTTGTTAAAGTGCAGTTCTTGTGCACATAATACGAGTGTATTCTGAAACGTGTTGTTAAAGGGTCATTTCGCTATGCTAGCGGACTAATCATGAAATGGGCTGATTACCTCCAACAAAAAGGTCTCAGAAATTTCTTTGGCATGAAATCTGCCTCCCCTTCAATAACGCTAGGACCTGGCTAAAAAGCAAGACTTCGCGAGATTACGTGAGATATTGCCGTGCATTTTAAATGAGAACAAGTGACTAGGTTTTAGTTAGGCCGTAGGTCCTAGCGTCTACTGAACGCAGGCCTGCATTGCAGTGCTAAGTAGGCCAATCGAGATCGCAAACTTCAAGGGAACGGCTGTGAATCTTTCTGTTCGAACAGCCACAGAATTCCCTTCGGCCCATGAGGTTATGGTGTGTAATTAGCAGTGCCAATTCGCTGTATTAAAAACAAAGGGTTCCACTCCAAACAGATGAGCCAAAACAAAGGTTTTCAAAGATGGAACGAAATGTATGTGCAAGGAGTTAAGGGATCACCGCAGCCAAGTGGAAGGTTGACCTGTATTGTCAAAACTGATGACAAGTGACATTGTCACTTACAATGCCATGAATGATCTGCGTGTAGGGGAAAATCATTTTATTGTGGTACGGAAAAGATTGTGACACTCTTGATACATGGTTTATAACTAGTATTTATAATACCGATGGGAATAGTCCCTTTAAAGTTGTGAATGTAATGTAACGAGATGGGACGTGTAGGCCTGCCTGCTCCAATGACCAGTGTTGATTTGGATTGGCGTTTGTCTGAAGAAATAATTCCAAGTTCAGATAATAATACTTCTATATATCACGACTGAATAAAGGCCGGGAGGGAAATCACAGACAGTATCTCTGGAGTATTTTATCGATTTAAAAATCGTTTCAAGCTTGTTTTATTTGTTTAAAGTGTCAAAGTTCCACTTCTAATTCTCCAAAAGCGCGCCTGATACGATCTAAAATGTTTCAAAAGTAAAGAAAATCGAGTAAATCATTGAACATTTAGAGACATGTTATAGTTTCGTCCAACAAGCAAAACAGTAACAGATTTACAAAAGCATGCTTGGATATTATGTTCTGCGCTTTTTACTACTTCTGTATATCTGGAACCCCTTTTTAATTTTAATTTTGCGTCTAATTTTAAGAGCTGTGGTAATATCTAATGTCATTTTGTCATTCTGAGAAAAATGAACTGATAAGAAATCCCTCTGTCACAATTTCTCTTGGAGACATCCCCGGGTCAAGGACCCACACGTGATTAGGTGTGGATGCAGGAACTCAATAGGTCATTATTCTCCCTTATCCGCTCTTGCATCCAATCGCTGTAGTTGTCCGTTGCTATGGAGACGAAACAATACCCTGGATTAAGTCGTCAGCAACCAGTATCTTACTTCTGCATGGGATTTCTATTTGATGGTCCTCCGTGATGAGATGAATAAAGGTCGAGCACACATTCTGAGATATTGGTCACGCCTTCCACCCCCGCTCAACAAACAAATGTTGATCCCCGGGTTATCTCTCGGGGAAACCGTATCTCCCTTTAGAGTTTAGGAACTTCATTTCATGGCGTCAGTGAACATTTTTTCTCCAAATCAATCTTAATTACAGATTTCGCGGCCAGTCAACGGCAAAAAACGTAATATAGCTGATTGCTTATTTTGAAACTTGATAACTTCTCCCGCTTCGTCGGGTGGATATGGCTATTATTTGACTTGCATATCATTCATTATACTTATAATTATAGAAACTGTCCGACCTACTTAAGGAGTAAAGTCAACCTTTTTGTTTTAAATAAACATACAAATCCCGATTATATTAGAGATATATGTCACTCAGTGGTTTAATAAGTGAATAACAGGTGAATAGTAATTAGAATTACTTATTAATTATGCATGCAACAATGGTGAAGTGACATGGTTGGCGTAGCAGTCATTTCCCCCGCGTCTTGTGTCTGCATTCACGTCTTCCATTGAGCAATGAGCAAGCATGACAACCGACGTGCTATTGAACACAGGCTGTGATCAATCTCGAGAATGAAAGGTCCCTTGGTGAAAAATATAAGAAATTCTAAAAGGGTCACAAAAACTATATGAAAATGCATCAGTTACGCCAATTAAAATTATTGAGCATTTATGTGAAATGAAAGGAGATGTTTTCTGGCCATTTTGGCTGAAATCTACGCTTTGAGACAAATTGTATTCCATACAGAAAACCAGTGATCCTGGCAGAAAGTTGTGAACATAGCCCAATAAGCATTGGGGCTATCACTGGTTGCGAGCTGCAGGTTCTCCTTTACAGGAATCCATGGGGTGCACTGCAAGCTGGGCAATGTGTCGTGATAAACTTTAGGGACTTTTTAGCGGAATGTTTTTTTTTCTGCGGGAACAGCCATGTGTCAACGACGACAAAACGTGGCGCATTGTTACAATTCGACGGCGTTAAAACAGTTTACTTGTACCCGTTCGTGTCAAATTTCAAAATGTCTTATGGTACTGGGTCAACGAAAGGTTACTTGTGTGGCAAATATTAATCTTGTACACCTAAAAATCGTTTCATAACTTTTTGGTGACGGTTTGGGGCCCCAGAACGCGCGTGGCCCCACGAGCCCAGAATGCCGTGGGGTACATAACACTGGCTTATAAAATTTACTACCAAACTCCCTACGATAATTACGACAAACTGTTACAGCAATGATGATTGTGTAAAATCAATAAGTGATCGCTAAATATGGATAAAAATGCATATTGATTTGGACGGCAATGCTCAACTGTCAAAACCCCGATCCCTGCGTTATTTTCATCAGACCGTTAAAAAGTTGACAAGCATTTACACATTTCCTTTAACATTCGCAAAAATGTACACGAAGATTCAGTTGTGCACCAGTTTTCAACAATCACCTAACGTTTACAATATGCATTCCTCTGTCGCGGAGACGGCGCGTTAGAAACGCGAATTCAACGCTTGCACACCTGTCCGAGGGCGAATCAGAGGAGAAAATGTCACGCCTAATTCGCAATGGATCCAAGCCGAAACAAAAAGAACGTAAAGGCACATTTGTTAGCTTTGCAGACCCGTCACCGAATTGTACCTTCTAGTATTCGTTGTACAATCAGGGTTGAGCTCCATACATGTACGCGCAAGAACCTGGCAAAGGCAGCTAATCACGCGCCTCGTTTGCAATACAGGGGCGATGTTACCCATCATCTGATTTACGTAATGATTAATAAAACAAAATAAACAATATATCAAAAAACAGTTGCCTGCAAATAATGGGTTGATTACAGATGCACTGGCAAAACTATGGTCACTTGCTTGTTCAGTGTTTTGTTCTAAATATGCAAATTATGCAGGTCAACTGTCCAAAATTAATCGTGACATTGTCGTAAGAAAACATAACTATCAACGGACGTTTTAACATATGGTCAGAAATAAGTAAATAGCGTTGGCTATAGAACTGGATTTGACTAATTCTAAAACTATCAAAAAAGTCGCATTTCCGTGGACTTTGGAAGATGCACATATCCGATCTGGAAAGCTCGCTCGGTGAGCGTTTGCTGCTGCAAAGATAGTCGATTCATTATCTGGGAGAATAAGCGATGCTAAATGCTCTCGTTTGTCGTGTAAATGTTTAATTGTAACATGTATTCCGAAAATGAGCTAACACCTCTGGCGGGCAAACTCCTTCAGAATTCACCCTCGCCAATATGGTTGGAGTGCAATCTTCTTGAGAAAAGAGTTAGCGTTCTTTGCTCGTCAATACCTCAGTACCAAATCAATAGTACAAACCACCCAAGGTTTAAAGCATATCCAATATTCAAGCACCGGCTACAAATTAAAATTATTTATCGCAACGCCAGGACGAATTCACAGAGATGTCAGTGCTCCAAGAAGTACACCACACGGAGGGAACACGATAATTCAAATGTCACCCCCAGCAGTGGAATGTGTAGTGGTTGGTGGTGGACACATCGGGTGAAATTCGGTTTCTCAAATATGTTTTTAACTTTTTGAAGCAGTCATAATCAAAGTTGTCTTCGTCTCCATTCTTCACTTCGTTCATTTATTCCCAGTTACGAAATTCTGCGTGATCACGTGCATGTTTTCAGCGGGAACTTATGGGCAAAACCCTTCACGGGTGACCATATTCTGGAATTCATGAAAAACGTATGTTTCAAGATTATTTTTTCAATGCCTATAAAATGCACAAGGATGAAGATGCAAATATCAATTTAACTTGTTTCGTGAATATTCATGCGCTCAATTACAAAGCTTGCGCATTCAAACTAGACTTTGGTTTTGGAACACCCTGTATAGTCGTTGCGTAATACTAATTTCTCAGTTTGAATAGTGTTTGAAAAGCAACGTGACATGCTATCCAAAACTGCCAACTAGTGCAACAGCCATAGACATAACCTTCAAACTAACTATTCTGCATGTTGAAACAATGAACTGCGCGTTCAGGTTTCCTCAAACCTCAAATATTTATCTACCTGCTGTCATTAAGGTATTACTCTCGTTTCGACTTTCTCGCCACACAAAGGTAAATACAAGCGTGGCCGATCGATAGAATGGAATGTACGCCATGCGAACATGCCGGTTTCCTTATGTCAGAACCCTAAATTACACAACACATTTTTGCTCGATGTCCTTTAAAAATTAATTCAACCCACAAGAACCGGTTTCTCCTCTACTGAAACTCTTACAGCATTGTCCTGAGGCGCCTCAATGTCTTCATAACTTGGAAGTTTTTTAATTCAATAACTGACAGCAAAAATGATGCTCCGTTTTTTTAGACATTCTATAAGGGGGAAAGACTTAAGAATTGAACACTTTTACGCTCACCTGCGCGTGATTAAAATGTCGTTCCAGGCATGCGTAAGACAAACCGTAAAATGTTTGAAATTACACATTAGTGAGTGGTCTGGGGACATTGAGACATACACTGTAAACAAAGCAACGTTTGGTTCTGAAACACGTTGAACTTTCAACAAACTAAAACAAAACAAAAAATGTTTGAGCTGGTTCAATACCGTGTCAAAATAACGGCCATGAGCTTCGCCCACGACATAGGACAATCGTGGAAAACTAGATGTGTTAACTCGCTTTGTCTAAAACTTCGAATTGTTTCCCCTAACCAACGCAAAATCAAAACTCGTCATAGTGAAAACAGACGTGTTCCAACGTAATAGCAACACCAGTTATGCACTGTTTGCGACACGTAATTTCGCCTTAAGTACTGCCGTAAGAAAAAACGTTACGATACCCTTCGTCACATTGTGCAAACAATCACATAAGCAATACTATAACCCTCACCCTGCCACCAAACATCAACACTGCGTTTGCACGACATGTGAAATGGAGTGAAATTTTGGGACAAGTCCAGAAGAAAAAGCTGACCAGAAGGACACGCTTTAGTATTGCCGCAGTGCATAGAGTGTCTCTTATTTCTATCCGTTGCCTGATCCCTTCTGGTCATGGTGTTTGGGGATGGTTTTTTAAAACATTATTTCGATTTATGTTATGGAGTGGAACATTTCGTTCTGATGTTTTTACGGGGAGTTGGTCTTCTTAATTACACATTATTAAGGAATGTGTTCAATGGTTGCTTTAACGGAACGGTCCTAACTTGATTTATTCCAGTTTGAAGTTTGCAATGTCTCCTTGGCCATTCCACATACAACTCTTTAGTGTTGGAGAGCACAAAAGCGTCTCTTAATTGACCCAATTTCTCATTCTGACAGACTGCCTGAGTTGACAGGGACGAAACGCAATTTCTTTCATTCGCGGGCATCTTGAAACGTTGGGTATTTTTGTACAAAAAGTTTTGAATATTCCACCGCACAAATGTGGCAATTTGACTGCAAGATTGTCGCAACGTATTTAAAAAATAAACGCTGGAAATATTCTACTGCATCAAATCAATACAAGAATGCCGAACGCAGTCCACCAAATACCTTATCGCTATTTAGCGGTATCTGAAATGGGTCTTTAATTCAATCCTTGATCAGGTATTATCAAATTTGATCTGTTGGTTTTACCCCAATATTTCGCATGCACCTGAATGCAGAAATGGACGTATAGTTTCACCAACTCGTGCATTGGCCATGCCCTCTCATGCAGCTTTCTTCCTTTCCCGCCACGAGGAATTGGCCAATCTGTTCGATTGTGGAGAAACGAACCTTGCCACTTTCGCGCCATTTGTAACTGTGGTTACCACGCACGCGCACAGATATTAGTTCCACCTTGCATACGATTCAACTTATTTACAAAGCGTAGGTGGGCGCAAAGTCGAAATATCTCGCGCCTGAAATAACATCCACTCATTTCAGCTATGCAAGGCGGTCTTTCAACGAAATAAGCACGAATATTTATTCTTATTTCATCTTCAGTCAACTCAACTGACGACCAACCATATATGTTCCGTGAGTCCTGTGGTCGTCACACAGCCTTTAGAAAACTATCTGGTCCTCCAGTACTCCATATTTGCATTCGTGTGATGCGCTGTAGATTGTTTCAACCACCACATGTAAAGTTTGTTTACAGGAAAATGGACGCTTTAAAAATAAAAGACACAAGCTAGGAATCTAGATACGAAAATGTAGTCTACGCGCAATGGTTTTGTTAAGACGAAAGCGAGAAACCACTGAAATCGATTGCAAATGTTTAGCAGTAACGTCGCATTTTGTAACACGTGTATTTTATTATGGAGTTTGGTATCCGGAACTATGGAAAGTGTTCAAACATCAATCAAGGCATTGTGCCTGTTAGGTCGTACAAATATTGTTGCACGTGCGTCTACAATCCCCCTTGTTGTTATTTTAACTCGAACTCAAGGTAAACTACTTTCTGGCTTGACTAGAGCAGATCTCTCTAATTACGTATCACTAGGGCTGGTATCATTAATTATATCCCGGATAGAAATGTGCCGTCGCTAATTGCTCTTGAAAACTAACGCGTCTGAACCCCAAAACGTTATCTTACATCGTCATCAAATGAACACTTAGCAGCAAACAGTACAAACCATCTTTAGACATGCACTATGTAGCACATATCGGTAACCAATGAAAAAGTGAAACAGACAGTCACGCGCATGAACTTAGAATCATTTGCCAGAACCACTGAATCAACCTCTCGAACCATATATCATTCGTACGAACCACAACCTCATACATACGAACAAAAACAATACACACGAACCCATAAATAAAAAGCTCGAATATTTCGTCACCGAAGCACATGCAGAATTGAAGTTCTGACTGCGGTTCGTATGCATAACTTTTGTTTGTACGTATGGTGTGGTTCATACGTACAACTCCAAGGTTTTTTAGAAGGATTCCCGCAATTCCGACGTGCCATCCGAAGTTCGTGCGTACGATTGGCTGTTGACCATGATGGCGGTGAAGAATGACGTTGATTAGTTGAAAAAGGGGCCAAATGAGATCCAAACACCTACTTCAGACTTCCAAGAACAGAATACGTTTAACTGAACTCATAAAAATTAACGCAGTTTCGTTCCATCTCCATCACAATTCACAATGCCAGTATTCTATACCCTGGCACGTAAACTCGATAGTGCCTCAGTGTAACCGTGAGATCAAAACGGGTCGTTGTTACAAAAACCCCCATGGCCTCGGGTCGTTCAATGTTTATCTATTTGCATTCCAGTATCTAACGATAGGAAGCTTGTCTCTATAGGCCTGAGCCGATCTGTAGAATGCCCTGACAGTCTAAGATTAAGACATCAGACGGCAGCAACCAACGCCGGTCATGAACGAAATCACATGTGGCTAATCCCATCGGTTAAAACCGGTAGCTGGCAACACGCTGCTGTCTGCACCATGACACACGTACTCTCTTAAGACAAGACAATAAACACTGCACAATACAATATAATACAATGCAATGCAATGCATTATACCACACCACAACCCTGCCAAAGACGAGCAATAGGTGCTATCTATGCAAAAAGCGCTTCTTTTTGTCTGTCTTCGCCATCAGAAGCCTACAAGACCACCAAATACATTGTACGTTCACCTTAAAGACAATACAATACCGCGACGGACATCTCATGCTGACCACTTAGGCGTTGTTCATTCAATGACCATCGAAGCAATAAATCAATGGCTTAAAATATTACTCACCTGTGAAATAATTAAAATTTTTAGCAACGTACTCCTCGCCACTGTATAGCTCACGAAAACGTCTGTTTGTTTCTTCAATACTCTTTTTATACATCCTAATCATCCGCCGCTTTTCCTCTATGGTCATGTTAACTGCTTTTATTTTGGGTACTCCTTTCAATCCCAGTTTTCGTAATATATCCTTCTTTATGGCCTCGATCCTCGCCTGTTTGCCTTTCTTTGGGCGATTTTTTCCTTGCCTCCGTGTCGGTTTGGCACTTATTAGCAACATGGACATAGCAACCACTGTTAGAAATAGTACTAGTCGCTCTAAGTTCATCTTTTTACACGTGTAGACGTAGTAATCCTTCAGGATATTTGTGATTAAACCGCATACTTATCCTCCCTTTATATACCTTTAAGTATATTTGCTCATATGCTGGGATCCTACCATTATTTGTTATGAGGGGTGTGGAAGCTGTTGACATAATCACTATAGCAGATGGCACATGCCAATGTCCAATCAAATGCTCTTGCTGTGTTGTGGGGCGTGTCTGTCGCAAATCTTAAAATCACACAGAGGACGAAGAGCCGTCCCGATGCCTGTTCAGTTCAATGACGGGGCATCCCGGACGTGACAACACACCTATAAATAGAAAAATACGTGTTCAAAGTAAGTAAGGATGGGTTTGAGGGAACTGATAGCGTACTATCGTTTCAAGATATCTCTCACCGCGTGTTGCTATAAAGAATTATTTTTTCTGTTTAAAAATTGCATGTCGTGATTTTATGCATGTCGAAAAGCATTAATAATCCTATTACCAACAAAAAGTGAATTTCGGCGCATTGCGTCATCCATGGCGTCATCCGGTCCATCTAGTCAATCGTTTATTTAAAGCGGATCCGCAATTCTTCACGTGCGTGCGGGTGTTCGTGACCAAACTGCACGAGCTCGCGGACACTAATTGACTGCCCGGATGTCTGCTTTCTCTTGTCGACGTGAAGTTGGACGCGTTTAATGCCAAAACACAAACGCATTTGTGTTAATTTAGATAAGTTCAACAAATGTAGCTTTTATGGTCCAAAAACGTCAGCGAGTATCATTTCCGCAAACCGTGGCCTAAATGAACTCCTCCTGCGGTATTCTGCAGTTGCTGATTGTTTAAAGAGAATTGTGTGCACGTAGACAATCGCTCTTAAACTTCTTCGTTAACATCGCACTTTTCACCTAGTTGTGCTTAGCAACAGCAGTCAAAAATGTGCTCATTGAGAATTCCACTTAGTTTATCATGGAGTAAAAATAATGGCCATTCACGCTATGGGTCACCGTTGAGTACTGTTTCAGTAAACAAATGTGCTCTAGTTTCCTTTGTTTTAAAATGAATTTTGTCATTGTTTATGGCAGGCCTAAACGTATTCTTTGAAACTACGATAGATAATGGCAGAGGTTCATCGGTGTTCTTAGAATTCTTCAGTCGTCAGTTTACTTGTGTTCAAACTTGTGAGCAATCTAAATTAGTCATTTTGAAGAGATGCCTTCTTTTACAGGACATGTATGGACCATGTGCCATGCGGTGACAAAATATAAATATGACATTTTTGTGAATAAAATCAAGAGATAACTGCTTGTGTGAAATTACACTAGGTTCATATTTATCTGCTGGCAGAAAACAGAATAATAACTTGCGGAAGCAGTTGTGGCTCTCAGTTGTGCATTGTGATTCTGTCTGGTACTAGGTCTACAAGTTACAGTTAGTTATAGTTTAAAGAGGATTATTCCTTTCAGTTCTGTATCTTCGAAGCTGTCCATTCCATTTGTTTTGTTCCAATAGACTTTGCACATGACAATTTCGAACTGTTGCGCAACATCGGTGCTTTGGGTGTGCATCTGAGACCGCCAAACTTTACTAAGACTCGATTAAAAAATTGTCCGATAGTGTGGCGCGCTTCAAAGGAACTACAAATTTTACGCGTCAATTTCGAATCGACCTCGAGGAATAGCAGTTACTGTACTCGCGAACCCTGGCGATGGTAACAACAAAGTTGAACTCAAAACACACATGTACCTGCAAGCAACCAATTAATATTTATATGATGATTCATGATATCTCTGTCGCTTCTTAACACGCCGCTTTACACTGACCTGTAGTGTTTTAATTCAATATTAATTTCATTTAATTACGAGGGGCAGGCTAGTGTTATGCTTCTGTTAGAAAAACTAAGTTTTTAAGTATGAAACGGCGAGTATAGTAAGCCAACGATGGAACTAGGGACATATTTCAGGGTAGAAAGTCTCAACCGGCAGACGAGGGTTATGAGAATGGAAACGTGCTCCTAACAAAAGCTGAATGTTCATTTATGATCCCGAGTTTATGATGTGCACAAGCGACCCACATGACTGGTGTGCTTGATAAACTTGCCTGCGACTTACACTGATCCATCCATGAAGGTGACCATTGTGACAAGGCTGTGGATCGTATTCGCGACATATGGTTGCTGTTACGGATAGTCCAGATCACATGCCAATCGCACGACCGGTTGCGATCTAGCGTGCGACCTCGCGTTCGACTTTGGATAAACGGGTTATGGGATCTTGTGCACTTCTTTCAGCCAACCCAAAAAGTTTCCCATGACTGGTCGATTATTATACGTTTTACAAGGAGACGTTATTGATATAAATTTCGAAGTTGTCAAATTAGCTCCTTATAACCTTGACCTTTAAATTATATGTTATTTTATGAATTTCTGCGTAGAAATGAAATTGTGTTCGATCAGTCTTCCAAAGGAAAGGCTAGCTTTGAGCACATTCGCAAAAAACGAAATTCCTTGTGGAAAATACAACAGCCAACTAAAACAAAAACTTTCATACCTGCGTTTGCGTTTATACACGACCAGCAGTTCCAGGAAAAATAAGATAAAGGAGGTATCGCTTAGCATGAGAGAACTTGAATAAATTACAAATGGTGCTATCAAGATCCTATACAATAAATTGTAAATATTGTGCGATAATGCAACGGTTATAAACATTCCAATGGCTGATAGTCTGCCAAAAACGTATATAGGCGTATATCAGGTATGAGCTGATAAACTACCTATTCTCCTTTTCAGAATAGTACATGCTTTACAAATACATAATTACTTGGGGATAAAACAGAAAACAAAGGATCATTAGTTGTATTAGCGTATTATTATCACTTGCAGATGAAAGAGTCGTTCGTGATTGCTACAAATACCTCGAAGCATGATGAGCGGTGAGTGTCGATGACAAGAAATAACTCGAAAATGGTAATTACTGAACGTAAAGCAGCGCACAAAAAGAAATGTGGAACTTTTATAAATGCGGGTACTGCTGATACACCGAAGCAAGGCTGCGAAAAGCAAGTCTTCGTTGCAAGAATATAAACAAACCGTTATCGTTTTTAAAGTTCGCCGCACACCATTCGAAGCCACTCGTCTCAAGTCATATGCAGACTAGTCGCCGACTTTCCCGAGTAGTGACTGGATACCACTAACTGCATGACAATTCTCAACTAATATTACAAATGTAGTCTCGTGACTCACATGTTGATCTTTTTGGTGAGATAAAATTGCACCACGTTAGTGAAAATGAGTCGAGTCATAAACCTCAGTGCATTGCACGACACGACTCCCCTCAACCTTTGAGTAGCGTTGTATAGCATGCGGCGAGCTGAACACCAAATATCTTAATAGAATCGAATTCATCAGATCGCAAACAGATTTCACCGGCGAAAATCCTTAGGTGTGCCTATGCCACTATAACGTGATATATACTGTACATTCGTGCTTAATCTCAATTAGAATGTACCTTTTGTATAAAACTACCGTCAGAAATCGTGGGAGTCTAATTCTGGTACTCAAATGGTAAAGTGGACATTACAAATGTGTTTGTACACATATTTGATTACCTTTAGCGCGTGATCTGGCGATATGCATTTGACCACAAAGCGACAGTTGTTAACATTAATATTAAAAGTTGGGGGGTTAAGAGATGGTACGTTTTATTTTATTAGTCGAAAAAGAGAAGAAACATGACAATCACTGCGTACTGGGCCCGGTCTCCAATCTTTTTACTCGAAATGGAACTCGAAATTAGGTTTGGCATTTTCTACTCTACTTTTGGGCGAACTCAAGATAAGTGTCTATTATTCTATGCTCGAGTACACAATAACTTACGTAGATAATTTATTGCCCTTAGTTCACAGTTTGTAAACCCAATATTAAAGCAATAAGTTCGAGTTTGAACTCGAAATTTCGAGTTTTTGCTCGCGTTTGTAGCACGAATATAAGGGTCTTCAAGGGCAAACTTGAACTAGAAACTCCTATGCATAAACTATAATGTATTCGAGCACAGTCTGATAGCCAATTATCTTAAGTTCGCACAAAAGGAGCAGAGAAATTGCCAAAAATAGTTTCGAGTTCGTTTCGAGTACAAAGATTAGAGACCGGGCCCAGATGAATGAACGTTGCGCGAATGTAGTTTAATCCATTTCTATGTTAGCACAGCTTTTAGAATTGAGAAAAATCGCGTGCCAGCAATACGGTTTTATCATCCAAACAAGAATTGTTTGTTCAGAACTGACGGGCACAACCCGTGTCCAGTCAGTGTTTCATTTGGAGTGAATTTTGAAACAACGTTTGCAAAGTAGCGAAAAAATTTTCGGTGGCACTGTGCAGATGGACTGCAGCCGCGGCCAATTTGTACTCCTAGAAATTAAATTTTGGGGAGTTAGCCAGATTTGGCGGCAGTTTTGAGGTATTCGTAGCGAAAAGATTCAGTAAATCTGGTTTGCTTGCTTGTTAAAAAGTGAACAAGAAAAGTCCAGTAGTTCGACTGTAGATTCACTTTTCTTCAAATAGCGGTTCCCTGCACGGCAGCAGTGAGTTGAGGAACTTGTTCCGATTTCAGGTAGCCCTCAGACAATTCAGAAATCACAGCACTTTTGGACCAGTAAAGTTACTTTCGAAACCTATTATTGGCTCGTAGAAGTTGTGGTTTGCCGACGAAATTTGTCAGTTTCGTGTTTCATTGCCGCTTTTTTAAAGCCTGCCTCCCGTTCAGTAACGCTAGGACCTCGCTAAAAAGCAAGACTTCGCGAGATTACGTGAGATATTGTCGTGTATTTCAAATGAGAACACGTGACCTTGACTAGATTTTAGCTAGGTCTTAGCGTAGGTCCTAGCGTCTACTGAACGCACGCCTGATTTCCTTTTTGGTGAAAGAGGAAGGCCCAAAAAATTTGAGACAGTATAATGTATCTGTGGTCAGCCGTGGTGCTTTGAGATGAAATGACTCGCGTTTTTTTTCTTGTTCGTAAAATATTCGACAGAGTGGAAAAAATAGGCGGCACGTCATGTGATCTGTGCAAAATCCATTGTACATTGCCTCCTTCACCAAAATATTGAGGATTGTTTCGGTAATATGGCCATTTTCTTGGAACACCCCGTTTAACACATTGGAGAGTGTCGAGTGTGTTGGTTTTGATTTAAGATTATATAGAAAACTAGAAAAATGTCCAACTTTAGCAAATTGTGGAGCAACATATCTCAGAAATGAATCATTACGAAAATTTAACGTACATGGTTTTATGCACTGTTCTCCTGTTGTTTTCTTTAATCTTCCGTTTTTTCACGAAGGGCAATAAAATAAAACTTTTGTGATTTTTATGAACACAATCAAAATCTGCATAAAACGAAAACGAATTGATTTTTCAGAAAATTGTAACAGTGTTTTCGAGATTTCATCTTGAAAATGTATATCAAAAGAAACTTGGTCATGTTATTGACTCTCTTGTTCTTTTTTGTCAATGTACCTTTTTGCTAAATTGTACTTAAGAACATGATCACGTGATCCAATTAATGACAAATTTGTATAAAATTACAACGCAAAGTGTACAGGAAATATATTTTTACAGAGTTAATTATTGTAGTTCTGTATTTGAAAAAAAGCAGAGACTCGTCGATAAGATCCCACGTGACCTTGATTTTGCGACGTGTCACAAAATGTGACCAATTAACATTTCTTAGAGTCTATGGTTATATTATGGTCGGAATGGGGCACGGCGTTATGTTATCCGTTCCATTCTTATTGTATCTTACTTTGAACTTTGAGCCGCCGAAGCAGCGCTCAATGAAACTTCAATAAGCAAACACTCCAAATATCGTGTTAGCCTTTAGTCAAACAACATCCAACCAAATTTGCCGGAGTGGATTCAACACACCCTACTGCGCCCTAAACTTTTGGAATCTTTAAACCACGACGGCTTTTGAGTTTTGATGGTAATGTTAAATCGATTACAGTGACCACCGTGTTTGGTTGGTTATGCTTTGATGGATTTAAAGCCATTACAATTTTACTTGAAATAGGATTTTTATCTCCAGTGGCTGAAAATCCGCGTTAAATACATATTAAACTACATGTGTTTTTATATGGGTGAATGTTATTTGTCGAGGTTGCTGTGCCGAGTAAATATTTTCATGAAGCCCAATGCCTCGAAACCGAGGCTAATAACATTCACTCAAACACGTGTAGTTTAACATATACCGCATATTTATGTTTTAAACCACGTGTTCGCCAACTCCCGTACAATAAACGTGTCACGTGACCGTACAATAACCTAGGTTAATCCCTGGACACGGGACACGGTAATATTGTGTGGGCTTATCAAAGGGACTTTATCGTAGAGAAAAGTGAATTTCTGAGATTAACCTCAGCGCGGAATCGAACCAGCAACCCTCGCGATCGCATTTTAACGCTCTTTTGGTGGAGCTAAATCCCATTCGGTAAATGGCGAAGTATTTTAATCGTATTTAAATGGTAAAATGTACCGGCTTTTAATTCTTCAAATGCCTGACATGCAACGGCGAGAGTTAGGGATTTGAAATAAAAAAGGCTGTCGGATCAGGCAGTCTTCCTCAAAGACTGTCGATTTCTTCTGCACAGTCTGCAGATGAGAGAAGGAGGTCAAATCCTACAAATCATCAAACAGGAGATGCACATTCTAAGCAGCAAAACCACCGTTGTGCTGCAATGGATTCCCTCCCACTGTGCTATCAGCGCCAATGAGGAAGCGTACCGTCTCTCTAAGACAGGAAGTAAACTGGAACAGACAGCCCACCAATCATGGAAAAGCAAAGAATTTGCAGCGAAGCCACTTCAGAAATACTTGGCGGAACCGTCTGCGTCTGGGGGCTGAAGAAGATTATATCGACCAGCTGAACCGACAACAACAAGTCACCATCTTCAGGCTAAGAATTTGCCACCGTCAACTCCTTTCTCACTATAACTACTAGCAGCATTTCCAATCCAGAGGAAACACGAAACAACGAAACGAAAAATAACGAACGAACCCCCCCCCCACTTGTGGTACATAAAAGTTCCCCCACTGGCCGGCCAGTCGAAAGACAAGCGGATAGTCAGACGCCCGCGCACACGCGCACACGCACACGTACGTATTATGTCATGTCCATACTTCCTAGTGGTCTCCGACCAGCATCTGGTGTCCGCTGCTGTATCTCTAAAACCCCTTGATTGGTGCTCGGGAAATACCGTGTTACTGTCACTGGTGGGACGACATATTAAACTGTTCATTGACGGATTGTCATGGAGTTTGGTAAATAGGTTTCTATTATGGATACAGCACCTTTCCATTTTCAGACAAATTCTACATCGTCGGAAAATTGACGAATCTCGTACTTTCCTTCGAGTGTTTTTTTCTTTTCAATTTCAGGCGATGATATTGGTTAGTTTTCGAGTCGAGTCTTGAATAACGTTTGGTGGTTGCCATCCCTGGGAAAAGTTGTTGGGCAAGATCTAATTAAAAAACATAATTGCGTAATTTTGAGCCCGGGCCCAGGCACGTGCAATATTTTTTCCTATTGTCAATAACTGGAATTTTCTTCGCGTTCGTCAACACGTAATCATAGGCAATATCTGTCTGTGATTAACAGAATGATTGCAATAAGACAATTTCCTCTTCGTAGCAATTAAAGAGGATGCGAACACGCGTGAGTCCAAAGAGCAGAACTTTTCATTTAGACCACATAACGCCACAAAACTGATCTCCCTAATAATCACCATTGGCGTCCAACTTGAGTGACAAAAGCAGGATTCAACTAAAAACTTATATTTTCTTTGTCACAGATAGGATATAATGGTACTTGTTGGGTGGTCTTTCCCTACAGTTGCCGTGTAACTCGCCTAAAGCACAGGTCACACTTGCCCGTTTAGCAAACTTTCTAAGGAATTTTCAAATTTTGCTAGAAATATTTCAGGGTTGTTGAGCGTTACAGAGCATTCTTTTGCTTCAGAGGACTAGATGGGAACATCATTTTTAGTATTTGTTAACAGGCCAAAACCGGGTTTGGTATCCTTTTAAATATGAATTCAAGATAAATGACTTTCATTTTATGCTCGACTATATCAAGGTTTACTTTGATACATGTCTAATCTAATAGTCATTATTATGATCTTGAATTAGATGCTCCACCTACGTATACTATATTGTACTTGAGCATAGATACTTATTTTGAGTTCAAGTATGTACAAGCATGTACGAGCAGAAAATGTTAAAGCCAATTTGGAATTCGAGTTCAAATTCATAGGTTAGATATAGGAATAAAGATAATCCATTTAGGAGAGTATTCGTTATGCATAGCAACCGCAAAGAATTTTCGATGTGGAAGAATACGCGTTTCGGCTTGTATGTTATTTATATTTTTGAAACGGACTATGCCAAACTGTTCAAGGCAAATCACGTGCCTCAAGCACGGCGCCCAGCTTATAATCTGTGGCGAATACAGTTTTCTTCAGAAAAAATATGATTTTGTTAGCTGATACTTTCAAAGGCGCTTTCGCATATTGACAAGCGTAAGACGAACATGTATATTTTAATGGGCGCTACATAGTGACGTACTCACTGCGAATAAGAATGGACGTAAACTACATAATAAATGGATTTCTTATAACATAAACCAGTTCATTTGTCAACGTCACAAGTTAATTGGTTGAGTTTTTAGAAGATATTAATTTATCATTCCCTAGAAATTTCGGCAAACTTATTAACACACAGGTCGTGGTCCATGTGTCACATATAGACAAGCTCTCAAAAGCAAATATCTGATCAAGACTTGTAAAATAACAACTTGAGTTTACCAAAGAACACTTTGAAACTGATTCATGTTCCGAAGTTCCGTTGTGTCATGTAGTGACTGAAATCACATACACCTGCTTCGGAAGTACGTTCAAAGCGGCACAAATAGCTTTCTGGGGTTCTTTGGATGTGCAAGTTGTTCAGGTCAAAGTCCAAGTTTCTATATTTTTTTGAGAAACTGGTGTGACTCAAAGTTAAACACTGAAAACGGTTTGAGAGGTGGTATAACTGCAAGACAAATCCTTTCAAACGTGTACGACAGTTGTCGAGCCGAGCGTTCTATAAATACAGGCTGTCCGTGACGTCATTCCCAGACAACCAGCACTGTGGTCTCACGTATGTCTCTCGTTGGTTCCCTACGTGCCTAGCAAGCACGCAGGTATCACGAAGTGGCACGCGCTTTAGCATCGATTGGTGTAACCTCAGCAGTCATTAGTTAGCGTTACAACACCGTGAAAAAAATGGCGGACTGTGAACGATTTTTGACCTCGTCATGCAATTGACGTCGCGGCAATTATTTCGTTTCTGCAGTGATGTTTAATAGAAGCGTGCTTGAAGCACATACATGTGCAATAAACACATATCTGGCCGATTTAACCGATGTGTTGTTCATACTGTATGAATACAGGACAGTGTCGTAACCAAAAGTCATCGACAGTAGAAAGATGCACTCCGAAAAGGCGCAACCTCAACTTCTAGGATTCCCATTTCCTGAACATAAATTTTAAGCACTGATTTGCCTGTACAACAGACCACATTTGCACTTCAGTCCATCAGTCATGTCAATTTGTTTGCGTAAAGCGCTGCCTAGCCAATCAGAAACGCCGGTGTAAAAAAAATTTCCCGAGGAAAATTACGTGATACCTGCGTGCTGGCTACCGACCACCTAGCGGCACGCAGGGAACCAGCGAGACGTATGTGTGTGCGTGTGCGTTTACGTGTACGTGTGGGTATGTGAGACGTTGTGAATAAAAACCATCCCTATAGAAAGCAAGTCCACGTTTATAGCGGTAGGTTTTGGATGATAGCTATCCCACAATACTTTGCTTAGAACGTCATCAGTGTCACTGTCATTCTAGTGTTTGGTCGTTCTTCTGTGTTCACCTTTTAGGTGTGTGGTTTTCACTGATTATGTTATATTAGCAAAATAACGAAGCGTTTGGACCTTGTATATAGCATATAGTGTTGTAAATATGACTCCGATATTGTACATGAAGTCACTGGTAACTTTAAATTGCCGCTCATTTCTTTAATCATGCATTATGACAGTTATAAAATGAGTGCCAATTATTAAGCGGTCATAAGACGAAACTCGTCTCATATCAACCGTTATTTGGCATTTAGTGATCCCCAAAGATTGTGGATTTCAAGTTGAAAGTTTGTGAACAGATGCTGAATGGTAAGGGTTCATGGCGCGACTTGAAGACTTCTCATCTACTGACGAACTTGAAAGGACCAGGCGGATATGTTCAAAATTAAGGAATTTGTGTTAATATATAATTATTTCTAAACAATGAGCTTCAACTGCGTTGTAAGTTGACTGAGCGGACATGCTTTTCTGAATTAAATATCTCGGGGTTTTAAAACTTCTACGCTTCAAATAATTGACCTATCGCCAGGACTTTGAGTGACAGCTTTACTGATCAATCAGAACGCATCATTCTTGACACACCTTTGTTTCCAAGCCGCCATTTTACCCGACAAACAACACGTCGCCGGGTAAAACTTATTGTTAGTTTGTCGACTTTACGCAAGGGGGCGGAGCTTGCGATAGGTCCTTCAGGAAAATACTGTCCACCTATCTTCAGAGAAAGCCTGAATATGGAAATTCGTTATCTTTGAGACACGAAGAGGAAACTCTACATACTCTATATAAGTACGAATTATCAGTCTTCATACACGTTATATATTGGTCACATCAGTTGAACTATAGTTGAGTCTGAAAGATCTCTGTCCCGACAGGGGTTCGAACCCGGGGCTTTATGCTAACCGTGTGGACACTCTAGTCCACTGAGCTATCTCGACCACCGTTCGATTACAGAAATCCAAACAGACTTACACAAGGCACCTTACTCAGACTTGGGAGTAAAAATACATGTATATAATTGCGTTGTTATAAAGACTGGTAATTTTTATTTATAACAGCACAATCTTATTCTCTATGTAACCTCACTGTACAATGGTGTGAGGAAAATTGGTGCTTAATCCGGTTTTATCGATTAAAAGATTTTATTCCTTACTTGATCACTTAACTCTTCGAAACGCAATAAATTTTTGTAACAGTTGTATGCAACAAGTTAGGCGACTCATTTAAAAATTTTACTAAATTGGCAAGCGTTGCTGCCGTTTTTACCTAGAAATCATTGTTGTAATTTGGAACTGTCCACCTGTGCCCGGTTGCATGAAACAGTACCGAATAGGGACTCAACTAAGTTCCCTAAAACCTAAAGAGTATTTTTGGATTTGTGAAAACATCGATTGCCCTTTCTTGTATTGTTTTAGTTTCATTACAAAGTCAACTTTTAACTTTGATACTAATCAAGAGTGAACTCTAAGTTGACTTGTTAAATTATCGAAAATAATTAGGGAACTTTTCAAGCAAGATCCCCAAATTAAGGACTGAGTCCCTATTTATTGTCAATGAACTCTGTGCTCAGTTTTCAGTTATGTTATTAGAAAGTGTCATTAATCAAAGAGGAGCTCATGATGAAATGATAGGAAAATATTGCATCTGTGAGTCCATAAAGACACAAATACGTGAAAAGACTTAGGGACCTTAGTTGTGTCCCTATTTAGGACTGTTTCATGTAACCGGCCACTCGAACCTTCAGAAGGACGTTGTGATGGTAGGAAGCAGATTAGCTGCATAATAAAGATGAATGATTTGTAGTTTTGAACTTGAGATGAAGCTATTTTGGTACGCAGCCGCTGTCAAACCAATGTTGAACGCAATTCTAAACAAAAGACAGGACTACTGCCGACACAAAACAGGACCACACGCAGGCACGGTTCCAGAGGGAGTGTATAGTTTTTGTATTTTTGCAATGGAGGCTTTCTAGGTCTGCCACTGACAGTCCCCTTCGATCATGGATCATCTCCTACGTCAAGTTTGCTACCCTGTACCTGATTCTCCGTTAAGCAAGGGGTCCCACACAAAATGGGGACCCGCATCATGCTATATGGGCTCCCTCGAAACGTTGTGTTGACTTGAATGAACGAAAACTGACGACAGAAGCTAGGGGCGAAAATTGTGGTAACAGGGGGCAGCTCGGTGGTGTGGCGATCAGGGAGTGCAGCTTGGAGGACGGTGGGTTGGCAATTGTGGCTCCTAGGAGCAGCTCAAATACCACAAACCCACATTTGTGAGCTAAGAGAAACTTTATTCGGATGTTTAGTGATGACGTGTCATGGCATGGCAGCAGATGACGCAATTTGGACCCGGAAATAAGAATAGACATGCCGTCACACTGGGTCCAAAACGTCATAACGTCATGCTAAACATTACTATAGTTATGTAGGGCCTTATTGACAACACTATGCAATTAGCAAAATTTCTACAAACTATAGAAATTAAGTTGTTAAAAGTATGTATTTTTTAAAAGTAGAAAGCCTGGAGACTTTGACTCTTAACTTCACCCCATTAACTGGGTCGCATGACTATGTCTTTTTGTTAAAAAGGTACATTCATAGCAAAGCAAGGCCATCCGATCAGTAGCTTCACTAAATTTCTTTTGATACAAATGTTCAAGATGGGCTTTGAAATACGCTGTTACATTTCATAAAATAACATTGCAACTTATGATTTTTTCATAAAAGTCACGACAATCCCGCTTCTGTGTATCCTCGTGTAAAAATGGAACAATTTGAAAACAATTCCTAAAAACCATTTTGGAGAAAACTGCATAAAGCATTGTATGAGAAAGTTTCATCTGAATCCAACCACCCACTTATGAGATGTGACATTCAAATTTGGGCATTCTTCTTGGGTCTTACGTAGCCTTAATCCGGCACTATCACTACCCCCACGTGTGTTGTTCATGCGCTTTCCACAATCTCGCACTTTCATTGCGCAATGTGTACAATGTACGCAAAGCTGTTGGAGTATTGAAAATGAGTCAGTGTCCTTCAACAGGGTAATGGTTTGCAGTGATCTAATTAAACAAATACCGTACAATAAAATAATTACTTTTAGACGGATTTAGTGAATCATTCACACTCCGTGGTGTTGAAATTCTGATGTCATTAACCCGGTAAGTCATACGATCCTTTCATTGGTTGACCAGACTCGAGGGAAGGGGGGTTAATGGTGTGCTTCGCCTTTGTCATGTTCGGCAAAAAAGAGAGAAAAGAGCGTGGGAGTTTATTAAGACCTGGGCACAAGTTATTACTTCAAAAAGAAAGACGAAGGGGAGGAGATCATTAAAAAGACATGGGAACTGGTTATTACTTCAAAAAAGAAAAAAGAGGGCGGGGGAGCTAAGTAAAAAGACATGGGTACCAGAAATTATTTTTGTTGCAGCTTGAGTTTGCGTTATTGCGTTGTTGGCTATGCTTTACTTGATTAAATTTATGCGATTGGTTAAAAGGGTGGTTTGCAGTCAAAGGTCGCTTTAAGGAATCCACCACACCTCCGAGAGGGGATGACCATCGAAAACGCCCAAGTCAGTCGCCGGAACTAATCGCTAGAGCACAGGGGCAAACCACCCATTCCAAGTTGAAAGATCATATCTTTCTATTTTGGGTCAATGGTTTAGTTTGTTTGAGCCATTTTCGCAATTTTAATATTTTTGCCATGAGGAACAGCGCAGAAATTTCGCGTGGGTTAAAGAATGTATTTTGATAGTGGAGTAACCATCAGTGACTAACGAGTGTACAAACAACGGGCAATCGCTTATATTTAGTATCATTCGAATGACATTGTAGATATGTATACAGTAGTGAAGGTTTCTTTGCTAGAAAAGTGAGGTCACTTATGTAGTCGTCGCGAAATATCGCTTCGCATTAGAGGCTTTACTCGTGAATGTCTTGCGTTTTTGGAACGCGTCTCGGCTCATTTCTCCACAATATGGAGATGATAACTGCATTGTTTGAAAAGATCGATGTTATAGTTGAAGGCATTTTTAAGTCTAGAAACTAGATATTCTTCAACATATTCCAACGCTTTTGTTCTCAATGCAGCAACTACGTGGAAAACAGTACCTGATGTTTTGAGTCTTAACTCAGAGAATGTGAGGATACTTAACCCAGTTTTGGCCTATTAGCTCTCTAAAATAAAATAATGTTATTTAACCCTCGCCAACCCTCAAAAGCTTAAGAACAAGTTTGAAAACTTTTTTATTAAGTCTGCTGGACCGGCAAACGTGACTAACGCTTTACAGAGCTAAGCCCCGGTAACACCGAATCGCGCGACTATTTCATCGCTCGACTATTTCATCGCACTACTGATTTACGATTTGGTAGTGGCACGACCAGTCTCCATGAAGTTTCTTTGATTTTGAAGTGATCGTGCGTGCTTACTATATATCGGTGGTAGGTAAGCGTGCGATAAGTTGCAATATCGGTTGCACAATCGATCGCAGGTCAGTCTTGCGAGTAGTGCAAGCTATCATTGTTGGTCGTGCAACTGACCATGGTAATCAGCTATCATAGTACGACTGGGTGTGCCACCAAATAAAATACTCAAAGAATAAAGTGTACATTCTGAATTTTTGGCTTAAATAAAAAACGCTATTAAACACGTACGTCACTATTCACAAGTATTTCAGCGCTTTAGAGAAGGTTTTGGTTTCAGAAGTTGAACACGCTTTTACGATCTTACGGTAGAAATTGCAAAATAAGCTCTCACTTGTTTGTTTCAATTTTTTTTGCCATGACAACAATTGATTTCTACAGACAAAGGAATTAAAGGGTCGCCTGCCATTGACTTAGAACCGCCCAGTTTTGGAGAGGTTGGTCAAAGCCGTCAAAAGTGACGTTTTTGACACTGTTTTCAATATCACTTGTTTTTGTCATCATGAAAAGATTTGAGACGTGGTTTGTGCCTTTGATTAACCTGTTTCATTACTTTAATTTTGGGAAGTGAGCAAAGAGGATGTGGCCCTTTAATAGGGTTGTGTCATACCGGATAACAGAATATAGCGGTTACTGTCATTCAACCCATGTAAGATAACCGGTGTAATGTCGCGTATATTGTCATAAAAAATCAGCAGTATTGTTCCTCACCCACTTATTAGCATGAGTACCTTTGCATTTCAACCTCACAATAATTTAATTCGTCTTATCGGAACTCAGCAAAAGTCAGTTGTTTCCTGTTTACAGTTGTTTTACTCTCAGGCTTTCCTCATATCGTGATTATCTTGTAAGAGTGGCTACGATCGCCGCCAAACCGGAATGTCCCATTATTTATTATAATTCACGGCGAAATCGAGGGTTTGACATTAAGCGGGGTGCACTGGATTAAGAAAATGGAGTATTTTATACCGTTCTTGTTCCCCAAAAATAAGACAGGATGTACTTCCGGAAGCAAGGGATCCATAAAAGGAAAATGAGCGAACAACAGCAGACGACTTGGATATTCATAAAAAGAAAGCCTCAGAATTCTCATTTATTTAAGCGGACCATAGAACTCATCAAATTAAACTAATCGCAAAGCTGATAGAACGACCACTCGTTAGGCCGTGCCACTAGTCAGGAAAGACTGATCATAAGATCTCATTGCTGGTGGTGCCATCAATTGCCTGGTGATATGAACAGTTGAGCCACGACTGATTCTGCGACCATTGAAGATGCTAGTACAACCTCAATGCGAGCAGCTGCGACCTACATGTAAACATTGGTCGATACTGATTTTGAACATGTTCAATAACCACCCACGACAGATTTTTCAAGCAGTGATCAGCTCCAGTTTCTTTTCTGTGGTTCATCAAAATTTCAGTCGCAAGTCTGTCGAAACCTGGTCAATACTCATTATGGCCGGAGATTAACGCGACAACTAAGTGGAAAGACCACCAACCAAAAAGTGTCAGGGAGAAAGTATTTTGAGTTGAATAGTGCCTTCGTCACTCAGATGAAACACGAATGGCGCATAAACAGGGAGCACAAGAATGATTCGCTGAAGTGACTTAAACAAGGTTTAATTTTTAACTCTAAAAGCGACCCTTAAGGTGGTGTAAGACCAATATCATTAATTTAGTTAAGGTTAACATATAAAATAAAATTGCAGGGGTCTGGTACACTGTGTGCAAGACGTGCGCAGGCCGCGCATGTGGGCTCATTGCACTGATCACCTGGAATCATTTTATGGTTTATTGATATGTAGCTAAAACTGAGCTGAGGAGTTAGAAACCTCACTCAATATTCTAGCAGTGTGGCCCAGTGGTACTCGAACCCACGACCTCGAGTAAAGAAAGCGGACACCTATCACACTAGGCCGCACTGCCTCCTCTTAGTTATGGTTATGTAGTACCTTAGAAAAATGTCCAAATTTTGCTAAGTTCGGAGCATTATATCTCAGAAATGGCTTATTGAATTGACATGAAACTTTCAGATATTATGCTTTATGCACCCCAAATGCTGTGAGAAAATGGTCTTGAAATATCCCACCTTTACATGTGGAGCTATCAAAGATTGGACTTTTATGATTTTTTTTAAATTAAAAGTTGCACAAAATAGAAAATTAAAAGACAACATATAAAACTGCTACAGCTCTTTGAAATTTCTTGCTGAACATTGATATCAAATAAATTTGATCATGATTTTTATACCGTCGTTTTGCTATCAATGTACCTTTCATTTATCCTATATTTTACTGAAAATATCTGATCACATGACCTGATCAACAACGATTGGTAAAAATCTAAAATCAAATTTTGCAGCCTCTCCGCTTTCAGAAAATATTCATTTTTAAAGAACTAAAACCTGTAATCTTCTTCATGTTTGTCTAAATATACAGAAACGTCGATAAGTTATTATTTAACCATTTAAATACTGGATCGTTGTAACGAACTGCAATAAAAAGCTTGACGTCCTGTTGGCAAGGTGAAGCGAAATGTAGGATTTTCTTCGTTGGAAAACGATAAATAATTAAATCCAGGGAACCAATTCCCTTTGCTTTTCAGTGAATTATTGGATATAATTAGTGTATCCCGTCGAAAAAGTTGAACCACACGATAGAAACCACATGTGTTAGTTGAGAAACCAGTCTGACCCAGCACCACTTTGTGAGGTGGATGCTGCTAGAACAAATTCAAATGATAACGGCCTTTCTCAGCCGGAACCAATCTCAGAACGGTGGACACTAAAGAGGTACAAATAAACCGAGAGAATTATCTGTGCAGTTTTCCTTTGGCCAACAATATCCCGGGGTACTTTCATGTAGTTCCATAAACGAACATTTAGCTCCGCAAGTGGTTCGCGAGTGTCGTGGATATACGGAGCGCAGCCCAGATAACGGCGGGGGAAGTCCCTACGATAAGGCAGATAGAGTCGAGGATCTTAATAGCGGCTATCACTGTGATAGTGTTATTAGTGCGTGGACGGATTGTTATCATGTGACAAAACATTGTATCGTGTATCGATTTGACGCTTAGATCTTAGATTAATATTTCCAAACATCGAGGTTCGTGGTATTTGCATTTGATTTAAACTGAATTTCAATCTGGTGTTTAAAACCATGAGCACTAATTTTAATTTTTTAATGAACTTTTCAAGAAATATAACCAATGCATAGCTTTATGTATCGACAGGAAAGAAGTACGAAGCATATTCACTTGTCCGCTAGTTGTTCATATAAAGCCAGGGCCCTGGCATGGACAATCACCCCCAGCATGGGGTACTCATTACTACCAATAAAACACACATGCCGACTAAGAGGTTTTGATGTCACACTCGTGTCTTGAGTAATCAAATCAACATTTCAAAAACAAAACAAAAGGCTCTGGAATCGCCATAGGCGTTGCTCATAAAGCCTCGGTTTTTGGGGAAATATTTTCCACGTTTGTCGTGGATGAATAAAATGCAGTCGCAACTCATAGCCTTTGGGCATAAGGCACCACAAAACTCAAGACTTCAATGGCGTTTCCTAGCTTGAAGAATATGTTGTAAGACTCTCGTGCCAGTCACTGAAAGTTACCAATCTTTTGCCATTGAGACGTTTCCACCATGTCACTTTCAAGAAAATAATGCTTCATTACGCTCCTCAAAAGATTTGACATATAGACGAGCTTGTAATTGAGAAGCTGCGGCTGGAAAGTTCAATTAACTGACTCGAGTTTGTAGTATTGTGTACCGTTACCACGTGGTAGTTCAATGAAAATGTAACAATTAATATTATGTGTCTAGCATGTCGCACCATAGGAACACCTTTTAAATTTACGGTTTCTCTTGAACTATGAACTTTTTTCCAGTAATTTTAGCATGCGACTTTATTAATAACTTATGAATTACTATGAAAACACTACGTTTATGTACCAATTCCGAAAGAAGACGGTTGCTATATCTCAACACTAATTCCTTGGCTTCAATAATAAATGTGGTTTTATTCTAGTTGATGGTCTTAAATGTCTGCTTCTAAAAACGTTGCATTGTGGGCATTCTCTCAGAATAAATTTTCTTTAATGATACTCGTAGTGTTTTGTTTCAGGGGAAGAGCGTCATCAAAGTAACGTGTTCTCGATCCAATCCGGTTTAAATTTAGTTCCAGATGATTTTCTTTCAATACGTAATCCAGAGTTTTGAGATGACCAGAATTAAATATGCAATTTTCAAAATAATTTTCGAATTTCTGGTGGTGTACCATCAAAATGGCCGTCAAAATTACGCGCCACTGAACTTCACTTTTTTAAACTGGTAGTTATATATGTAAAAACAGAAATTCATACAGCACTGTAATTTAAGATATGTTCTTATTTTAGTGATGTCTTTCGTTTGATGAATCTCTTCCTGGGTTTTAAAACGGAACTGAACGAAAGAGTGTCTAAATTTTTTCATTGTGTATTCAATCCCCAAATCCCTTGGTAGCTACGGAATAGCCCGATTTTGCTACAAAACCCCAGTTACTAACGATATCCTTACCCTCGAAACCACGTGCGTTTCCGAAGATAACAATTCTAATCGATCGTCCGAGAGCATTGTTTATTGTGCCTGTTAATTACCGTCTCGAGGGTTATTAAATGTTTTCATAATGACGTGCTGAACTCGTTACTGGGCGCAATAATTGATTCTGGGGCTCACGTGATTTCAACATGATGTTCCGAAACAACGGACTCATTAGACAAAAACCTATTAAGCACAAACGCAAGCGGGAAATGTATTTCGGAAAATTTCCCAACAAACGTATAGATTACGAAACCTTTCGCCTATTGTTATCTTGATTTGTGCTGTGAAGATGTCTTAAATTTGGCAGAGTTCTTATTAGTTACGGTAAGACAATCGCCTCTTGAAAAAGTCATAGAAAAATGACTAATTTGATCAATACTTTGGCGAGACATGAATGAACATTTACCGTATCTAAAATGCAATTTCAACCAAAAAGTAACATTTTTGCTCTGTAAATGTAGCAGCTAACAGCGCTATTTGATGCAAAATGATTAATCTGGACTCGACTAATCTATTAGTCGGTGTTGTGTCGTCAACCACAGAAAGTAGTTCGTTGTTATTTCACAGCAAAATGAAGCAGTTCGTCACTAGTTGAGTGAACCGAAACTGTATCTTTAAACTCGGTTAATAACACTTACGGTTTAGTTTGCTTATAGTCACAACAAAACAGGAAAGTCCCTTGGTTAAAACGTGTGTTTTTTAATCATTTCGCATATTTCTACTCACTATGTATCAAAGTTCTTTTGTTGATGATTTTCAAAAATATGTCTACCTACGTTTCATGCTTCTAACATTCTGTTTACTTGAAAAAATCATGTTGAAAGTGGATTTTGGAAAGATTTTGCTAGTGTTATGATTTGTTTTATTGCGAATCTTGTTAAACGAAAGCTGACATGCAAACTATAAGACATGTGTCAAACCAACGCATAAATTTCTGTATCCGGTGACGTGCACTTTTATAGCTTATGCGAGTAAGGTGAGAAGGAACGAATCAAATGCGGCAATACAATGTGATTTGCCACTACAATTCGCCTGCAATAAGAAGACGTTCACGAAGTCTATTGACCAGCTGCCGGATGCTCCATCAGGCGCGTGCATTTTGGGCTGAATGGTAGTTACTCCCTGTCTACGCCTTTCATTCTGATTTGTCTTCAGTTGAGCTCGGGACTCAATTCAAAGTGAAGAAACAAGACCCAGGAGACGCCAAACGTGGCTTGATAATGTCATATAAACCTGCATTCTAAGCATGTGCTGAACAAGGATTTACGAACATAGAATTACCAAAACATAAATTAAAAACGCGTTATACATACGGTTGTTCCCCGGTCTGCATATTTTCACCACCTTCACTGTATGGACTACGGCTGCTCACGCCTACTTTGACCAAACTAGTGTGAAATGTTATTCTACGCGAACAATAGATATTGGCAAACTGGAAAATCGAAGGTTGATGAACCGTAAACAAAAGTTGTGTCAGAATGTCATGATAAATGAGTCGATTAATTGCAACAAACGAATAATTAATTAGAATCAGGTCATCAAAAGTAATGTATTGAACGGCGTCCATGTACTGTATCGGCAGTAACGCTAATAATTTCAGCAACAGCGGCTATTCGGATAACGAATATTCTAGACTAGTCAGCGATGATGATAGTGATGACGGTGATGGTGATGATGGTGATGATGGTGATGGTGGTGGTGGTGGTGATGGTGATGATGATAATGATAATGGTGATGGTGATGATGGTGGTGGCGGTGGTGGTGGTGATGATGATGATGATAATGATAATGGTGATGGTGATGGTGATGANTGATGATGATGATGATGATGATGATGATGATGATGATGATGATGATAATGATGATGATAATGATGATGATGATGGTGGTGGTGGCGATGGTAGTGAATGAGATGTACTTTTGAAGTTATTAGCTTTGTCCAGGGCTTTCAAGCAATAAAATCCGTTCTATTACAAATGGCCGTTTTATTACAATTCTCGCCGTTGTCTGTCTGGCATTCACATGTACTTCGTGCGATTTAGTTCAGCCAGCAGAGCGTTTGACTGATACGTTAGTTTCAGGTTCGATTCCGCATTAGGGCTGATTTCGAAATTGAATTTTCTCACCGATACATGGGCGGCGCACCATAGGGGGCTGGGGGGGCTGTAGCTCCCAATTATTTCAATGCTACGCCACTTTAAAATACAAATTACACCGAAGTACTAGTATGATATAAACGAAACGAAGCTTTTGAACTGAGTACAAAAAACAAAGCCGGGTGTCTTTCCGATCTCTAACAAATCGGGCGTTGTCCCTGGAAAAATCTGATTCGCGATTAGTGTTAGAGATGCAACAACACGCGACATTAAATATTTTTGTAACCCGATCAAATACCAGGATGCTTTTCCATTTGCATTATATGGAAATTTCGGATTCATTGTATTTTAGGCGTCTTATTCGACAAACTCGGGTTCAGAAACATAGAAGAATATCAAAACAGTATGATTATGAAGCTGTATCTTATAGAACACGCTTAAGAGAAGATTTGGTGTTGAAATATACAAAAAATAACAAAACAAATTTCAAATAAATTCATTTTGACAGTTTTTAAAAATAACAGGAAACAACATTTTATCCAGCCGACATAAAATAGCTTTCCGATACAATTTGTAATACTCTCAGCTGATCAACCCATTAATGGAATTATGATTTATAGGTTTCTTTAATGCTTCCTCGCACGCAACGTCCTTGTGCG
This sequence comes from Phoronis australis, assembly GCA_002633005.1. Taxonomy (NCBI): domain Eukaryota; kingdom Metazoa; phylum Phoronida; family Phoronidae; genus Phoronis; species Phoronis australis. The sequence goes on from NMRA01000088.1 coordinate 786,293, forward strand.
ATTATACCTGTCGCCGAATGTGAGACGATTCGCAAATCAATCAAAAACGGAACATGGAATTTTGGCTGTGTGGGAGTAGATTTCCGTGTGTGTTTTGAGATTTTCTAGAGAAAATGATAATGTGTTTTGACGTTTTGAATGCCTAATAGTAACCGTCACGCTACGACATAAGAAAACGTGATGAAACGATTAATTCACGAGGAACGGTTTTCATTTACATACAAACGTAGTTGCGAAAGATGAACAAAATGTATATACCGGTATTTATTTCGTAGAAAACAATTATACTACAGTTCTGTTGGATCTCACCTGCCAAAAGTTTTCCCAGTCAGTGTATTTTTGCCTTGTCTAAATGAAAGGTTTCGTTAATCCTCATATCAGTACTACGTGGATTTGCTAATTCAACAAAGAATGTACTGTTCTTTAGGTTTTCTACAGCTTCACTATGACAAAAATGGTACTCATCCTCGATCTCACTGCTTAAATTCTGGCAGGTTAGCCGGCTAAGATATCTGATTAGTATGTAAGCCGGAAGTTTTAGTCGACAACCAATCAGATGTCTTCCCATGGCGGAGCCGGCGAAGCGAATCAAGTGCAGCGTGCAGCCTATATTTCTTGAAAAAAAAACAGATTCTCTGCCCGTTTCTATCAAGAAACCGTGTGACGGCAAACGAAACTGGGACATAGTTATTCTATAGGATTTGATTTTAACAAATTCTAAATAACTTTCAAAAGCTAGGCCATTGTTCACCGCTTTGTACAGAAAGAGGTATTCCCCTACGATATCTCACATCTGTTTCTGGGCTAAGTTAAACAACCATAAAGAGTATTAGCAGTAATGTATTTTTTGTTTAATTTGTATCACTATATTATCTAAACTGAACTGAATTTTGTTTTCAAAAGTGATCAAATATCCAGTGATTGATTAATCAATTGAGGAAAGACTTCCACAGGAAATTTGACAATAATTAGATTCCCGTTCAAAACTCGCGAAATAAAATTTGACGCATTTTGATAATTTCATAGCACAATTAATTCATTGACGTTTACACGAGACTAATAGCACGAAGCAAATGCCTCCTACATTTCCGTTTGGTTCAATGCCGTTTGAGAATCTCCTAACGGTACGAGAAGCGGAATCATTGATTTCCGCGCGCGTTGTACATTTCAGTGGTTGCAAATGGTACGCGGAGTTGTGGAAAGACTTGTGACGTCATAAGTAGCCACCGGTACGTAGGTTACCATTCGGACAGAGATGCAATCACCGCGGGTTCACCCATGCACGACTGCTATCTGAATTGATTTTTTTTTTGTAAAAAAAAAAACAAAGTTGAATGAAGTAAATTAAGAAGAAAATACTTTCACGTAGAAGCCAGTAATCACACAGAACAGTAAAGAAAGTTCCAAAAATAGTTTAAAATGCTTCAGCCAAAAAAACCAACTGAGCGAACCAAAGCTAAAAGGGTGGGTAGAATACTATCATCTTGCAAGTCAATTGGGTAATTTGTAGCGAAAAATTGATGTTAAGAGCGGATTTGATAAACAACGAACACGTTTGTAAAACTTAAAGAAACATGATACGTTCTCCATGCTTTACCATGTAGTAAGCCCACTACCAGTATAATGCATAGTGATAACAGAACTGTGAATTGATAATTACTGCTTTTTGAGTCGAGACTTGGTTGCATTTTGGTGGTCACAGGCCCAGGGTAGAGTTAGTAGCTGTCGCACGGCGAGAAAATTTAGCCGAAATGACCTCGTGCTCGTGGCAATGTCTCGCGAAATCTAGCGAAGTCTTGCTTTTTTAGCGAGATCCTAACGAGGCCCTAGCGTTACTGAACTGTACCCAGGTTTGCTAACAAGGTTACGACGCAGCACAAAAAAAAATCCTATAAAGATCGCGGTGAACACGGATACCGCACACATCGAGTCAGCTGTGTTCTCTGTGACACCAGCGCACACTGTTTAACAAGTTAAGCTGTTTTAATAATCGATGTGTCAGCGGGTGCTTGCTGCAAATTTCGAGAAAATGTATTGCTAGTTGGAACAAAAAACATCACAGTTACAATTCTCAGCATGCTAAAGACCAACGTTTAGGTGCTGTTCAGTACCAATATCAAGTACTGACCCCTATTACTGACATCATTAGCAATACACAAGTGAAACACGATGTTTGGTGTTCAAGGTGGCTTGTCTTAAAGATGGATTTGCATGTTCCTAACTATGCTTATACTTAACAGGAACTAATTGACTATGCTATTATAACATGACTTACACTAAACAAAGTGCAGTTGTATTCATTGGCAACTTGTAAATGTGAAAGCAAAAAATTCTGCAAATAGGTGACCTTTGTATGAATGACATACCTGGCGTGCTCACATTGTGTTATTCCCCATCACCGCGCCACTATACTTACTGGACACGGTTCAGTGATTCGCGGCTGATCATTTTCGCCGCAAAACTCGTTATTTAAAAACTTTTGGCAATTTTTTCTTACTACATATTCACATCCTCAATACTTGTGCTTCTAACTAATTTGGCCAACCAATCACAAGGAATTAACCTGTAAGTTTCACTTTAAAGTTACGTGTACGTCATTTTATTCTAATGTATTTGTCCAATTTATCACTATCACCTGTTACAAACACATTTTCAGCTTCTGTGCAACGTTTTCGTGAATAGGGCCTCCTTCTTCTATAGCGCCTGTGTTAATGACGTCATTGCACGAACGCAGACAATGTGGTGGCACAAAAATCGGACAACGCGGAAAACAGCGATCATAAACCACGACAGCATCAAGTATAATTGTCGGAAAGTGTTTAATTTTGTACCATCGTATCCCTAGAAATAACGGCAATTGTACTCTTATAAAAATGTAACCTAGGCAACGCACGTGATACGATCACTGTTATTCCCATGGGTGCAGCGAAACCTTGAATAGACTACTCAGGTTTAGTCTTTTTGTGTAGCCAGCGCTACGAGTTGGGGTTGAATGCCTCAAACGAACGATAACTGAGCTATTAGCTCACGCCAAGGCCTAAAAAGGAAGTGCTAGTGCCTTCAATTGTTCTCGGCTTGACATGAGCTGCCAGGTCCGCCATTGTTCACTTGAGGCAGACAGCTCATCTCATGACTCTGCGTCTGCGGTCGTCCTTAGAGTTGGCTGTGTCAACTGGATTATTGTTGTGTTTTGGTTATTACGTGTTATTGCACTGGCGGATGTAGGACCTCGTAAGGGGGAGGG